>CAWUFW010001648.1:2370000-2685229 GCA_963921515.1 Calotriton arnoldi
GACCTCAGACGGTGGGATGTTACATAGGGCTTTAAGCCTAAGGATTTAGAAGAAAACATGCTTTGAATTTCAAGGGGAAAAAACAAACAAAACATAAAAGAATGCCAGTAGAAATGCTGGGGGTTTCAGATCCCACATTTATGAAGGCACAGAAAGATGGAATTAACATCACAGGTGCTCATCAGCCATTTATATTCTCTTTACGTAACTGAGCAAAGCTGCAAAATACTGCTGTGTTCTCCAGAGGGCACCACCCCTTAGTGGCAGTCAAGTTTAATGGCTGCAAAATGTGAAAGATCCAGTCTGGCACTAGGGGAAGTAATCAATTAAGAAATCAGCAGGGGCATGTTATGTTATGTTAATTAATTTATAAAGCGCACAGCTGCCCCAACAAAGGGGCGTCCCGGCGCTAATACAGAGTCTGAGAAGGCAAGAGCTAGGCTGTGGGGAACAGGTGAGTTTTAATGGCCTTTCGGAAGGATAGCAAGCAGTCTATACGACGAGTCTGTACTGGAAGGGAGTTCCACAGTTTGGCAGCCAGACAACGAAAAGACCTGCCCCCAGCCCTGATACGTTTCACTCGTGGGACAGTGGCCAAAAATTGTTCCGCGGAACGTAGCTGGCGAGCAGGGACATAGGGGACCAGCAAATTGGATAATATCTCCGGGGAGGAGAACTTGAGAATTTTAAAAGCCAGACATAATGTCTTGAATTCGATCCTCTTGGAGATAGGGAGCCAGTGGAGGCGGCGTAGAACGCCTGACATAGAGCATTTTCTAGGGAGTCTGAGCAGAGCTCGAGCGGCTGCGTTCTGAACACGTTGGAGACGGTTAACTTCGGCCTTGTTGGCACCCAACAGTAAAACGTTGGCGTAATCAAGTCTTGATAGAATAGTCGCCTGGACTATCAATTGACGTGTAGCTGGGTCGAAAAACCCCAGAATAGGCCTCAGCCCCCGTAGGAGACCGAAGCAGGTACCGGCGACCTTCTTAGTATGATCCTGGAATCCAAGAGTGGAGTCGAGCCAGATCCCTAGGTTCTTAACCAACAGCTTAAGTGTTGGGGCAAGGCCCAAGGATGCCGGCCACCACTGTGTACTCCAAAGCCCCTTATCATTCCCCACCAATAGCACCTCAGATTTGTTGGCATTGAGCTGAAGGCAGTTCGTGGTCATCCAGCGTGCAACGCCTCTAGACCATTCCGGAACTGTATAGCGTCCCGAGGCTGGTCATCAGAGAGGGCTACCACCAGCTGAGTGTCATCAGCATAAGAGACCATGGTCAAACCATGGTCCCGCGCTACTCCTGCCTGGGGTTGGACATAGAGATTAAACAAAGTAGGGCTCAGCGCCGAGCCCTGGGGAACCCCCTGTTTGATGGAGTGGGCATGAGAGAGGAAGGGGGGGGCGGAGACCTGGAAAGATCTGTCGGACAAAAAAGACCGAAACCATTCCAGTGCCGAGCCGACTACCCCTGCTTCCTCTAAACGGTGCAGGAGGATCTGATGGGAGACCGTGTCAAACGCGGCACTGAGGTCAAGCAGGATCAGAGCCGCCGTTTGACCCTCATCCAGAATGGTCCGCAGGTGTTCACTCACTGCTAATAGTGCTGACTCGGTACTATGACCGGAGCGGAAACCATTCTGGGAGCGGTCTAAGATACCGCTATTGTTCAAAAAGTCCGAAAGAACTTTATTAGTATGAGCCTCCGCGATCTTAGCAACCCAAGGCAAAAGAGAAATAGGTCGAAAATTCTCCGGCTTAGTAGGGTCCAATGAGGGTTTTTTCAGCAGGGGGATCACCCTAGCCTGCTTCCATGCCAGAGGGACCATTGCTGTAGCAAAAGAAGAATTAATCGACTGGCATAGGGGCGAGAGAAGTATAGATAGACAATCTCTAAATTGGGCAGGCCTCATTGGGTCCAGAGGGGAACCAGATTTAACCTTAGTGCTTAATATAAGAAGCTCATCCTGAGATATAGGGGGAATTGCTACCAGGGTAGCAATCGGCCAAGATGCTAAAGGGGCCACAGGGTCCGAGAGGCACGTGGGAAAAGATTTATAGATATCTTCTACCTTCTGGACAAAGAAGGTGGCCAGAGCCTCACATTGCTGCCCAGATACAATTGACGGGGTAGGAGGGTCCTTCCTGCTCTTAAAATCTTTGAGAATTTTAAAAATGCACTTCGCAGGGTTTTTACTGGACTTAATCTCATTAGTGAGATAGGCCGCTCGTGCTAGGGGTATAGCCTTATGGTATTGTTTGACGGCCTCCTGGTACCTCTTTTTATCTATAGGGTCGTAATCCTTTCTCCACGCCCGTTCTAGATGTTTACGAGTGGTACGCAAGGCAGCCAAAGAGTCATTGTACCAAGGATTAGAGCTAGAGCAACGTCCTTTGGACCATTTAGCAGGGATAAGGGTGTCTAATGCCCGTAGTATCCAATCACACAGAGCTTTATACGATAGCTCTGGATCAGTGTCTAGGATAGGAGGGCAAGATGCCAAGTAGGCGAGAAGGTCATCCAAATTAAGTTTGTGCCAGCAGCGTCTTAAGGTAGCTTTAAAATCAGCTCTAGTCATTCCCTCAGACGAGGGAAGGGAAATAGAAATGAGGTGATGGTCGGACCAACACACTGGACTAGGGGTATTGACCATAAGAGAAGAGATATTAGAAAAAACAGGGTCAAGTAAATGCCCAGCTGTGTGAGTAGGACCCACCACCAGCTGTCTTAATTGACAGGCGGAAAAGTCCGCAAGTAAGCTGCTAATTTCCAGATCGGAGGGACGATCAAAATGTATATTTAGATCGCCAATGAGGGTGAAATTCGCGGCTCTCAATGCCAAAGAATTCACTGCCTCGATAATGGCTGATCTAAATACTGAAATAGGTCCAGGGGGGCGGTAGACTAAAAGGCCGGTAATAGAGGAGTGGGCACTAAAAGAGATGACGAAGCGGGCGCATTCGCACCCTGCTACGTCTTCCTTGACAAAGGTACAGTGAAGGTGAGATTTAAAAATAACAGCTATTCCCCCCCCTCTAGTCTCTCTATTAAGGGTCCGAATGCTGAAGCCCGGAGGTAGTGCAAGGCCAGGTTCTGCCACTGTGGCATCAGTGAGCCAGGTTTCAGTTATAAAAAACACGTCTGGTGATTCATCCTCTATAAGGTCGTGGATCTCCATATAATGTTTAACCAAGGAACGTACGTTAAGATGTAAAATTTTCAAGTTAATTTTGGGTGGGGCAGATAGCGGTAAAGGCAGTGTGGGGTAGGAATTATATCCGCACCTAAGACAGCAAAATGGCCCTTCCACTGCACTCCCTAGGTGCAGGCCGCAAAGGTTAGGCCGCTGACCAATAGACATCAAAGATTCCCTGGTATAACTTATCACCCCCATAGAGGGACCGCCAGCATATCTGGCGTCTGGCGACGTCCCGGCGCGGACGGGCGCAGACGGGCGCAGACGGGCTTGCCTAAGGTATGTGTCTTGCAGATATAAGGCGTTCATCAAGTCTCCTTGATGTAGATGAGGAAAGATTTTTTGAAGCACCAATATCTTGTACGTCTCCTTTTTTTACTTGCTTTTTTGCCGCCTTCAATCCTGGAACAGGACAGAATTCCTGATTTAGGCCTTTCCTTTTGACTACAAACTAGTCAGCGGGAGTAGCTGCTATTGCTCCTGCAGAGGGTCTGAACAGACTCAACCCATTTTTAATTGATCACAATGTTGATCTCTTGCACGAGGTAGTTCAGGAGTGAAGGATTCAACCCCATTGATAGAATCCAGGGTAGGAAACCAGAAAATCTGTGTTTGTATCCATTCTGCAAGAAATCAAGTATTGTTTAGTCTTGCCTGTTATGGAGTTAGAAATATACGTTTGACCATCTCTGCTAGACCAGGACCCAGAGGAATGATATCAATGCAGTTTGAACCACTGGAAAATCACCTTCATTGTTGAGCTGTTGCAAACTTCTTGGAAGGTGCCATGGTCACCCATGACAGAAACCTGTGATGGAATCGAGTTCAGAGATTGTGGCGAAACAGTTCATTGCTACAAGAAAGAATATGTATCTGGTGTTGGAAAACATCTTCTAAATGATGTAGGAGTGACATCTCTCGTTTAATCCTAGTGAAAGATTAAATAAGGGCAGAAAACACCTGAAAGACAAGGTATGAAAACCACTCATACCTTCACAAAATGGTTGAAAAAATATGGTAGCCTTCTTTAGATAGCAAGCAGACACAAAAATCACAAACAAAACTCCTAAAAAGGATCCCTGCTCAGTTAACATGCTGATCATGATGAGATAGGGCGGCTTCCAGAATTCTTAACATGACAGGACTTGTTTTCCTCAGATGTACATTCTTACATAGGAGCTTTGTTTACTTTATTTAACAATGCATAATTCGAGTATTGTGTTATTTATTATTTGGTAGGCGCACAAATCCTCCCCGAGGGGATCTCTCGGCGCCGTAGCCGCAGATGACAGTTTGCAAAGCAATGCCAAGGTTAATGTACTATTTTGACTGACTGGATTATGTAAAAAATGTGTCCTATAGACATGTACTGTGGCTAAAATTGACAACATGACAGTTAAAACAAATGCAACGACATTAGAGCTTTTAGAATGAAAGAGACCAAAATCAATGTTGGAGAACCAGGGTTACAAATAAGTAACTTTTTCTTTCTCATTAGGGGATTTTCTTTGGTATATATAAACAGAAGAACAGAGTGAACCCAGAAGAATAGGCGACTTCCAGAGAAGTTATACAAATTTTCTGCATATGAACACTTAGCGGACACTGGCATCTGCTTTGGCATCTTAATCAGAATGCCAGTGCTTGGCAAAGGTGTGCAATCACCTCCAGGCTACAAACCTATTTCTGAGAGGGATAAATTCCTCTGGAGAGCAGCTTTCCCCTATTGGTGTGAGCACTAAACCTCAATGCAAGAGGATGGTTAACCTTTGGTAACGTGTTGTGATGCACTATAGTAGCCACCATACCAACACAATATTTTCCTTTTTGAGGATGCGAAGACAGTACGGATGGAACCATAGCGCAGAAAGAGTTGCTTCAATTTCTGTAACCCCTGTTGTAATACTAAAGGGATCTCTACTGAATAGCACCGATTTGGAAAGAATGAAGGAACTGAAATGGTCTCATTTATATGAAAATCTGAAGTGACTTTTCAAAATAACAGAGGGTAGGCTTTAGTTAAACCCTGTTATGATGGACCACAGTGTATGGCTCATGCCATCTACTGTCATGGCTATTAGGAAGACTACCTCCCATGAAATGTGCTGTAGATTGGCATTAAACAGGGCAGAATGTGACCCATTTCATTTTGACAATAATGTATTTAAATTCTTAGTGAGGAGCAGGATGCTAGACTGGTGGACAGGGCTTTGTGAGTCTTTCTAAAAAATACTAAATCACTGCTGTTGAGCAAAAAGATGCCCGAGAGGGAATATCATAATATTCAATATTAGAGCCAAAAGTACACTAACAGAGGGAAATTGCAAGTGGGATCTAGCCGAATACAGTACCATCTCTTCTTGACATGTTCTTTGGTCCACATGCTTTTCTAAACACCAGATGCACAGCATCTTCCACTTAAAGGCCTACACTGTTCTTGTAGAAAGGTTTTTCTCTCAGTGCACAAGCATACTGCTTATCAATAGGGCATCATCCTTCGACTAGAGCTTTGGGAATCTGACAATTAAGCCTTTTTATTTTGTGATTCTTGCAGTCCAGTTACAATTCAATTTCTGGTGTTCCCCATGTTGTGAAACCTTTTCTAACCACCTCATGTTTGAAGATCCATTTATATTATTCCCATACAAATCTAATCAATTCATACACCTTCGCATTCTGGAGACCTGGAAGGGCGGCCACTGTGATGGTGATGATCAGAACAAAAGGCTAATTCCACAGGGTCTATCCTTTAATAGAAATATTGATTTTGATCCTCTTTTTCTTTTTTAGATAAAACATGATCACCAAATTGTCTCTCTGTGTCAATAAAGTCTGATCTGACAGACTGCACTATGCTTGTACCATTAGGTGATCCTTTAGGTTTCCAAACCTTGCATCAAGTAGTCTGTTACAATGGATTAAACTGGAAAAGATGTTTAAAATAGTACTCTTGGCAGTGTGATGTCTCATGGCACAAGCTAAATGACTAACACAACTTGGGACAGAGTCCGCTTGCTGTCCCAGCCTCTTGTTTTCTAGCACCATTGATCCTGCAGATGCTCCAATACCACTCTCGTGGAGTCCATCATTCACCGCAATGGACATGCACAAAGCTAGGGAGCCTAGCCCCAAATCCATCAGACGGTCAGCTGTGGAGGTGTTCAGCGCTGAAGGCATTTGAGGACTATAGAGGACTGTCATTCTCTTCAAACATTTTCACTTTTTTTTTTTTGTCCCGAACCACTCACAGGTCACAAATCAACTGCACTGTTCACCGACATACCCAGGTTGCTTAAGACATTGCTGTTGTCTGGCATACCACCTTGATTAACAAGTTAAAAATGTATGTGTAGACAAAATTCCCCTTATTCTTAAAAGTGTGACCATCACCACCACACACTTGGACAATATGCAGAGGGCTGAATTCATGCCAAATGGCAGGCCATTAAATTGGTAGTGATTGTTCCACATTTTGAAGGAAAGACACAGTATGCACTTCTTTACTATTGGAATCTGAAAATGTGTTTCTTGTAGTGCTCTAATAGCTACTATTTCCACTTTAAGCAGCTCTGGAAATGTTTGTTGGAGCACCAGCATTCAGAATTTTTCTTGCCTAGTCCACTTATTGGCTGTTGTGAATGCAACGATGGGATGAGATTCATTGTATGGTCTCCCTCCTACATGGTGAAGCAGCAAGAACAGATTCCCTTGCTTTTCTGGGACAGTGCCAGGAGATCGCGTCAGTACAGATCCTCTTGTGATAGTACCAAGAGACGCTCATCGGCTATATGAATATTATAATGATTAACTTTTTTGGAAGGTACCTCTTCTCAAACATCTGTTGAAGTAGGAGAGAGGTATTCAATGTATTGGATAGTCTATGTACAATATGTAACCCCATCCCTTCTTTTGTGGCACTGTGCCGAGCTGGATAAGATACTATGCTTGGAGTGTTCATAACTGAAGACAGAGTTGGGAAGCCACACTATGGCAGTTTGTTGACCTCAGCTGCCTTTGATGCATATTGTTTTATACCAAAAGGCCTAGGTTTGTTTTTTGTGCTTGTGGGAAGTTTATTTTCCAGTGACGAGTAATATTGGCTGTTTATCCCTGCTGTGGGTCATTAACTATACCTTGAGAGACTCAGTTATCTTCTATAGTTTGAATGTTTCTGCTACATAGTACATCAGCTACAAATCTTTATCAGCTTGAAGTCCAAAAGTGAATAGCCTAAAGATCTGTTTTTTTAATGTATTGGGGTAAAGGGATTTCAACCAGTGTCACAAACCTCTGTGCATCACCAACTCAAGGCAGTAACCATCAGCCACCAAATCTGAAGTGCCCTTAGCTGTACAGATGTGGTTTTATGTTGTGATTCCCTATTTTACCATTTGAAGAAAGTCCTCATTCTGATCCTTAGGGAGATTGTCAGCTATCTGATCCAATAAATTCCTTCATTAACGTCTATGGTACAAATGTAAGAGGGGCGATGAACTTGCCACAGAAAGGTTTGTAGATGCTGTGAGGTATGATTTCCTCTGTATGGAATCCATTTGACTACAATGCTGACACGAGTTAGACGTCAACAGGTAAGCGGTCTCTGACAAAGAGAATGCTGGTCAGGAACCTTAAACCTGTTCCCTTGCCAACTTTCATTGGCCTTGGTGAACACTGAGTTTGTAAAATGGCTAACACCAGGAGGACTAACAATCTCACTGGTGTTTCAGTCTGAAGTCACAATATGACTGATGCTCTTTGTCTAGAGGCATAGCTGTTGTAATGATTAATTCTCACACCACCCCACTGGTGACTTTATGAAACAACAGAATGCAGTCCATTGATGAAAACCTTTTGTGTATTCATTCAAGGGGTTGAGGGAAACAACTGTTAATTCTACACTTTCTTAGTTCCTGGAATCTCATGATCTTCTCCACCCCTCTCAAACGGGTTTTCACCCGCGCCATGGTACTGAAACTGCTTTGTTAGCGGTTGTCGAAGAATCTAGAAAGATTCTTGACGCAGGAGGGTCTTCAGCTATAATCCTCCTTGACCTTAGCGCAGCCTTTGATACGGTGAACCACCGAATTTTGGCCCACCGTCTTAGAGGTGTGGGGGTGACTGGTTCAGCCTTATCATGGTTGCAATCTTTTCTGGAGGAAAGATTTTTCCAGGTGTTTGAGGGTGAGGTCATTTCAAAATATGTTCCCCTACACTGTGGAGTCCCTCAGGTCTCAGCTCTGAGCCCCACTCTTTTGAATGTTTATATGGCTCCGCTGGCAGAGATTGTATCCCCCTTTGGGGTCCACATAGTGACGTACGCAGATGATACTCAACTGGTCGTAGCACTGAATCATTCGGACCAGGCATCCAATGGTCTTCGTCCCTGTCTGGAGGAAGTTACCAAGTGGATGAATTTGTCGCATCTAAAATTGAATGGCGACAAGACTGAGCTTATGGTGCTTGGCAATCCTCTGTGTTTTAAAGCAGATACAATGTGGCCAGCCTGCATGGGCCCTCCCCCCGCCCCTAAGACCGAGTTAAAAAGCCTGGGTATCTGGCTGGATCAGGACCTCCGCTTTAAAGTTCAGGCCAGGAAAGTTGTTGCCTCTTGTTATGGCATCCTTAGGATGCTGCGCAAAGTGCTCCCCCTTCTTCCCTTCCAGGCCAAAAAGCTGATGATCCAGGCACTTATCCTATCTAGGATAGATTATGGAAATGCCCTATACCTAGGCGCGCCAATCTATGCAATTGCGAAACTGCAGACTGTGCAAAATTGCACAGCAAGGATGCTTATGGGGACCCCTAATCGACACTCTGCAAGGCCCGCTCTGCGTTCCCTCCACTGGCTCCCTATTCAGAAGAGAGTCAATTTCAAGGCTCTATGTATCACCCATAAGTCGATGGAAGGGAATGGCCCACCAATCAATAATGCTATGATTCAGCCCTATCGGGCGAATAGGCAGTTGCGTTCAGATGAGCTTCACCTGGCAGTTGTACCCAGGATTAAGAAGGGCAGAAGTTGTGGCAGGCTTTTTTCGTATAAGGCCTCCAGACTTTGGAACTCCCTTCCACTGTATTTACGAAAGGAATCTAATCAGCTAGCCTTCCGAAAACAGTTAAAGACGTGGCTCTTCCCCTAGGTGTTGTTTTTGTCTCAGTTACCTGTCTCAGCGATGGGATGCCTCCGGGTAGCCATGCGCTACAGAAGTGCTGTTTCATTCATTCAACTGTACCAATTCCATAAGGGCTCTGGTCCAGAGTTTGGTGGCATTTTTGCACTCCAGTAGCATGGGTGACATGGAGTCACAATGCCGTTCCCTCGATCTGAAACGAGGCTTTACGCTTTATCAGCTTTACCTGCATAACCAAAATTGCCAAGCGAAGGTGGTACTGGATTCTGGGTTTAGGGGTAGTTCAGCCTCTTCACCATGGTATAAGTTCTTTGGGACCCTTAAAGCTGAAGTTGTTTATTCATTGGCACTGGAAATAGAGTCTATCTCTTCTTTCAAGCCTAAGAACTACTGTCCTTAGAGTACAGGATGCAGAGCAACATGGTTCTGAGGGAGTAAGGTGCCTTGGCAGCATATGTGTGCCTGATCATGTGCATTTAGAACTGGAGGGAGGCCACATTGTCGAACAGAATGCCAGTGAACCCCTTAACACCGAATTCCTCCAGGATGTCAAGTGTCTCAAAGTTAAACATGCTTGGGCTACTCTGATGTTCCTCAGGGCCGCAGAAGGTCTAAGGCAGTAACATTACCTCCATTAGATCTTGAGCCAGGCTGGGACCCCAAAGTAGAAACTGTTCTGAAGAAGCTCCTCTTATCCCTCAGGCAATTTCCCTCCTAGTCAGCCACTTAGGAAGCACTGCTTGAAAAATCACATAACCATCAAAGTAGAAAGAATCAACCAGACAAACCACACAAACTGTGCGAGTCTATTTCTAGCTCTCTGTAATATCAGAAAGGACACGTATCAAAGAGGGCGGGCATGGTGATTGAGAGAGTACTAAAGAGTAGACTCATCCTGCTAGGTTAGTTATGGAAAGACCCAACTTTCAAAAGAAAAGTAATCGAGGAAAACAGTGGCTGAATATAAAGACATAAGATGAAATCAAACATTCTCTTCCTGTTTCAGGTAACATGAAGCCTAAAGAGGAAGCACGGTGTTAAGAGGCCCTTGCTCAATACAGCAGTAAAATGTAGTGCCCCCCTTCACACGACAAAACAAGGTGGAATCCTTGATGGAGAAGAGTCAAAAGTTCTCCCCATGAAAACAAAACAACGCCCGGGACCATTTCCTGCTCATTTATTAACTCGTGGGAAAGGCTGGGATCGTTTTTGCATTCTGAGCCAAATGTAATTTGCCATTCCAACTGTCAAATCACAGGAAAAAAAGGGAAATGCAGCCTCTTGTGAGCATATTTACAATAATGTATCCAGAAAGGAAAATTTCACAATTGGAAATAGGCTGGAGGATGATGATCCCGGACACAATTCGGGTCATTCAACTGTTGTGAATTTCAAAGAAAATTCCATGATGGAGAAGCTCTTGTACCTGGTTTATAGCAGTCAAGTAAGGTGTCTGCAATATCTGCGATGAGAAAACCTAGAATATCCTGGCAAAACCACCTACATCGATCTCCGCAACAGCCCCCGTGTACAATCATTTACATCTAGTCTTGAAAGTGAAGCCCCATGCCGAAATATAGATCAGTTTAAATAAGAACTTCCTCTCTGTCCTATTGACCAAGGCACTGACTTGATAACTATCTGAATGAAAGAGGAAACAGGAGTCGCAAACTCTAAATGTCAAAGGGAGTTCTGTTCATTTAAATATGCAAATCATTAGGTCATTTTGAGGTGTCCAGACACTCTTTAATCTGCCATTGGTGTTGTAACAAGAATACTTCCACTGTTGGTAACTTGAATGCGTCAGTATCCACTCATTACAAAGCATGCCGTTACTCCGAAGGCTCTTTCCAAACACATATGCACAAACATGATCTAACAACAAATCTTTTTGTTGGAAGTGATGCACATCAACACAGTGATGAAGTAACTTACGTTTTGGCTACATTTCTACAAACATGCTGCACACTAAATGTCTGTATTATTTACTGCAATGACTAAAGAGTCAGCACAAAGTTACAGGTTTACAACACAATATGTTAAAAGCCAATAGCTATTTAAGAGGATGCGGACCATAGTTGAATTGAGCCACATAGTGACGCTGAAAAACAAGTTTGTTTCTGTTTAAAACATCTGACTTGCAGCCCCATCTACATACTTTAATGTATACTTCATCACTCCTCCAAAGGGGTTTTCATTGGGCGAAACAGACTCATTGCATTTTCATAGTAAGGGCACCAAAGAAATAATCTTGCGTGAGAATCGATTTGCAGCATACAGTGATGAGTCCAAGAATTTCATCTAAATGGGAGAATGTTTCAAAAACAATGTGAATCAAATTAAAATTCAAGCTCTACTGTGCACACGCATGTGCTCTACTATTAACTTGTGTATTTTTTGCTGTTTCTCTGCTATGGTTCCTGAATAGAACAGTATGAAACAAACAGGTGAACAAGGAATGATCAACTTGAGCACAAGAACACGTTATAACTCATAGAATGTTGATCCACCAGGTCACGTCTTGGGACCTGCAAGCTCCTTTCCTGAAGACTGACGTCGTTTGTTCTTTCTAAGGACTGCATCTAGCCAAAAGCACTGATGGAGATGGGGTGGCGGCATTTAGAAACCGCAAAAATATCCTGCTGTGTTTGGTCTGCAGCGCTTACAATTACCAATACCACAATATGGGGTGTTCAGCTTCACTGTGTTCCCAAAACTGAAGGCCGAACTAACTGCTTAGGTTACACACTGCTCTGTCCAAGTGTACATAATACTGACATCCTGCTTCGCACACGGAACCTTCAAGTGTCAGACGATTTGACAGTTTCTTCTTTTAAAAGCGCTGGCCGCGGTCCTGAAACCTGTGGCGAGTTCTTCTCACGGCCCCACGGGCCCCATTGTCTCAGAGTTTGGAAATGTACCCCTCCCGTACAAGAAAGTCATAGATCTTCCTGGTTTTGTTGACATCGATCTTGATAAGTGCTCTTGCTTGTGCCAGCCGCAGGCCTCCCTGCTTGTGGGACTCGCTCATCAGCGCAGATTTGTATTCCAAGTAGGCTCCTGGCACCAGGCGCACGACCTGACAGAGCTGCAAGGCAGGGGAAAGGAAAGAAGGATTAAGATCTCAATTGGAATTTACTGTCTTAAAGGAAAGGCGTGGCAAAATACAAATCTAAAACGTGAAACCCAAAAGTGATTCAGTCAATTATATTTAAAGGCAGGTGATGGTTCACAGGCACTGGATCAATTCCAACAGATTGCACCAACCTCAGAAGAAGGGAAGGAAGTATGAGTTAACCTTGCCGGATTCGACCTGGAGATCCCACATAAATGTCAACAATGAGCGCTCAACTCATCTGAGCTATCTGAGCACCTTGTAACGGGTATGTTCACATTTTGAAGATGTTCAGATGTCATCCAGCTATGATCTGCATTACCTTCAGGACCTCAGCCAGTGTGGCAATGTGAAAGGTAACTAGCTACGGAAACTAGTGCTGGTTGTAAATATCTAATTCGAGTCTGATGCCCCTGCCTAGTTAAGAACAATAAAGTATCTCAAGTAACTAATTTTGTCTTTATTGAAATCTGCGCTTTTTGTAGGAAACCAGGTGTGCTCCCCTTGATAACTGTCTAGTGTTGACGACTTTGAAACTCTGCAAGTGTGAAAAGAACTTTGTTTCTGGGATGTGGTAATCAATGAGACCAACAATTAGATTTTTATCACACCCATCTTACTTTTTTCTAGCACTGAAATGTTCCAAGTGTGAATTTATCGTACCAAGTAATGTTTGTACCCGAGCAGTCCTGCATAAAAGTATGCCATCTCAGTCTTACAGTTGTAAGTACATCTTAAGACTACTGACTTTGAAATGATTGTATGAAAGCGTGTGTATGGGCTCTTGTTCAGAATCAGGAGTAATACAGTTCTATTTTCAGGTCTCGGCTACGGACCGCTTTAGTGGTCTGTAGGTAGTGCTATGGCTTCCAGTACACAGGATATACTTACATTGGTCATTGGGTAAAAACCCTTACTCATGACTGGGGGGTTGTGTTGCTATTTGAGTTGTGTGTTCCTAATTTGATGGTTTTCTTCTATATTCTGGCGTTTGTTGCACCCAAGAGCATTTTGATCCCATAGAGTTCTCACTGTATGAGTTGTATCCTTCCACTGTATACTTTAGGAGATGTAACATTTTGCACTCTGTGTGAATGCACCCTTCACATGTGGCCAACCCACAACAGCATGCCCTCCATAGTCATCTTGCTACCATACTCCCCTCCTGCCTGCACTGTGTTCTCTGTCTGCATGCCCCTGCCTCTTCCCTACTGCATTCAGGTTGCTGCCTCTGTCAATGCCAGCCTGCCCTGAATAGTCAGCTTGCTACCATACTCCCCTCCTGCCTGCACTGTGTTCTCTGTCTGCATGCCCCTGCCTCTTCCCTACTGCATTCAGGTTGCTGCCTCTGTCAATGCCAGCCTGCCCTGAATAGTCAGCTTGCTGCTCTGAACCCCTCCCACGTGCCCTACGTGGTCAACTTGCTGCCCCTGTTGGGTTGCCTTCTGTGTTCCTGCCCTTTACTCTGTCTGTGCCCCGGTCCCCTCCCCCGTGCACTCCATGATAAGCTTACTGCCCCAGCAGGCCTGACCTGAATAATCAATTTGCTGCTCCACCACCTCTTGCCTGCCCTATGAGGTCAGCTTGCTGCCCGTGTCGCTCTCCTTTCCACCCCTCCTCCATTCTTCATATGCATGCCCCTGCTCCCTCTCTCTTGCCCTCCATGATCTGTTGTGCTGTTTATGCCCATGCTGGCCTGCCCTCCGAGATCAGCTTGCTGACTCAGCCTTCACTATTTCCTGCCCTCCATTCGCCCTCTCTTTGCCCTTGCCCCTCCAGCTTGCCCTTTGTGCTCCCCTTCGCCCATGCCAACCTGCATTCCGTGATCAGCTTGCTGCTTCGGTTCCTGCTCCCTCCTCCTGCCTGCCCTCCATGGTCTTTTCTGCCACTGCCCCATCTGCCTGCCCTGCCTGGTAGATGTGCTGCCCCTGCCCCCTATTGTCTGTGTATGTTCCCCTGCCCCCTATTGTCTGTGTATGTTCCCCTGCCCCCTATTGTCTGTGTATGTGCCCCTGCCTTTATTATCTGTGTATGTGCCCCTGCCCCTTATTATCTGTGTATGTGCGCCTGCCCCCTATTATCTGTGTATGTGCCCCTGCCCTCCGCTGTCCACTGTGTTGCAACCGCCCTTGTCACCTACCCTGTCTAGTCAGCTTGCTGCCTTGCCTTTCCACCTGACCTTTGTTTGTGTGCATGGCCATGGCCCTGCCTCCCCTTCCCTCCATGGTCCATTGTGCTAATGTTCTCCCTGCACCTGCCCCCCTTTTCATCTTTTTGCTCTCTGTTCTCCGTGCGCGTGCCCTACCCCATCCTTCCTGACCTCAGTGGCCCATTGTTTCTGCCAATGCCCCTGACTTCTCCCCTGTCCTCCATTGTCCTTGTGTATGCCCCTGCCCCTTCTCTCCACGGTCCATTGTGCTGCCACAGCCCCTGCCACTTGCACTGCTTTTTCAGCTTGCTGCCTCTGCCCCCTTGCCTTCCCTTGTCTGTGTGCATTGCATTCCCCTTCCCCTTTTTCCTGACCTCCGCAGTTCGCTGTGGTGTCACTGCCCCCCTGCCTTGCCTCTGCAGCTTGGGTCGGCTCTGCACTTCCTCGAATTTCTGGGAGCAGGAGCGACCCCCTCTGAACTCCAGGAGTTTGGAGGCCATGCACCTCATATTTGAGGGGCCCATGCCCACTGGTGTGCCTTTGGGCCCCGCGGGTTTGGGTACTGGTTCCACACCGGCGGCACCGGCACCAGTCGGGCCCCTTAGATCCACGGATGGATCCGGACCAGCGCTGGTTGAAACGCCTCAACCTTCCCTGGCGCCGGTCCCGATGACGACGCTCCCAGCACCCCCCGCAGCGCTGTCCCCATTCTGATCCCTGACTCAGACGCAGAGCCGGAGAGGCTTCGACCGCCTCCGGCCCCGACAGGTGCCATGCCTTCCAGGCCTGAGCACTATTGCTATGGGCTAGGACTTGGGCAGGATTGGGAGGGGTCACTGGACCCTGAGAAATACCAGCCGTTAGATCCACAAATGGACTTGTGTGAGGACTTGGTGGAGGCCAGTGGACTGCATACTCCTCAGATACTGGCATGCTTTTTAGGTCGAGCCTCGAGTAGCGCGCAAGCGCTGCTTAGAGGCGAAGACTTAATGTAAGCGGTTTCAAAAGCAGTCCCACAAACGCTCGTGCGTCGTGGCTGGCCTTTTTGAGATGGGTACGCGCGGCAAACATATGTTTCCAATTATCGTGCCCAGACGCGGGCGCGATAAGTGGAAACACATGTCTGCCGCGCGTACACATCCAAAGGCCAGCCACGACGCACGAGCGTCTGGTCAGCTGAGCGTCTCGTCAGCTGAGCAGACTGCCGCGCTCGCTCGCCCCTCTGTGGTGCGCGCGCACCACTCGCGGGCTTGTTAAGTATGCGATTTCCTCTCTCGCTTGCTGCATTTCTTCCTCGGTCCGTCCTGTCCTTGCTCGAAGAGCCGTATTTGCAGTGGAACAATGTCCCATTCCCCGAGAGCTGGCCAGACTCCAGCAGCTGGCAGGACTCAGCAGCACAAAGGGCAGGAGCACCCTCCAGCAAGGGGCTGAGGCACCCCACATCCATGCGAGGGGTGCTGGCATGCGCACCATCCCTTTCTTTCCTGGCCCCTGCGAGGAATATCCCAGCCATGCCTATTCCCCTCTTAGAGCCCCTGATGACTATGTAACGGGAGGTCGGAAGCCCATTATGTTGGTATCTTCCAGCACGCCCCTCCCGCCCACTGGCAGACTTGGTACAGCCCTTTGTTGGCTGCTGTTACCCGGGAGCTCGCGCTCAGTGGTGCTTCAGCCCGTGCAGCCGCTGCTGCTGGAAGTTACCAAGGCGCAGAGAGGGGAGCCCAGCCTGGCAGGGACCCAGGGGGATGAGCACCCTCTGCTTGCCCGCCGCCAGGACCCGGGCTCCCTAGATGGGCACGAGCCGCATGGAGAAGATGAGGAGGAACAAGGTGATGGTGCTGGCCACATGTCTCGGCTCCTTCATACTGGTGATCTTCTACTTCCAGAGCCATCTGAACCCAGGTAAGTTGCTGCCACGCATCTGTTCGCCCGGGGCATTCCAG
Organism: Calotriton arnoldi; assembly: GCA_963921515.1. Lineage (NCBI taxonomy): Eukaryota > Metazoa > Chordata > Amphibia > Caudata > Salamandridae > Calotriton > Calotriton arnoldi. The sequence continues at coordinate 2,386,537 of CAWUFW010001648.1, forward strand.
TCAATGATACCGCAGGGCACTGGCTGCTGGCATGGGCACCGCCAGTAAATCTCCACGCCTTGGCACGGGTGAAGGGGCAGCACATACGCCACCACCCCAACTTGGCATTGGTAAAGGGCTCGAGCAATGTGTGCACGTAGGCACTGGCGAGGAACAGCCGAACTTCTCTTCATGCCTGGCACGTGCAGGGGCAGCAGCAGTTGTGGGCACCCCTGCCACGTGTGAAGGGCAGCCGCACTTCTGAGCGTGCCTTGCATTATTAAGAGAGAGCACACACTCTGGGATTCCCAGCGGACAGGAGTAGGAAAGGGCAGTGTTTTAAATTGGCAACTACTGTCCGGTACGGAGTACCTGCACTTCTTTAATTCGAAAGGGAGTACCAGTACTTCTCAGCACTTGTGCAGCACGTTTAATGGGAGAGTGCCGGCACTTCTCAGGAGCAAACAGGTACTCTGAATAGCGAGTACCCGCACTTCTACATTTCCATTTAAAGCACTGAGGAGGTGGCACCGACATATAGGGAGGTCCCCAGCACAGGCATAAGGCAGCGGGTTTCTGGGTTCTCCTGGTGTGTAAGGGTAAGCAGCATGTCTGGGCACCGCGGCCCGGGCGTGGGAACAAACTGCTCCCAAGTATTTGTAGAAGGATGGACGGACAGCAGCGCATTGGCAGGCAAGCTTAGCACTGGTATATAAACCAGTACCCCTGGCATTGGTAATGAAAGGCAGCACCCATGGGTACCCTGACAGGGGGCTAGGGGTGTGTACGCAGCACTTCTAGGCAGCCTTGACACGTGTGAGGGATAGCAGCACCTCTGTGGACATCCCCTGGCATGGACATGAGCAGCAACACAGTGTGCTGTATTGTAGCATTTGTATAGCGCCTACCACTCCTATGTGGGGTGCTCAAGCACTTACCCGCACTGATAGAAAGCTTCATCGTGTAGTTGGAGTGATGGTGTTTTTGTTTTGAGCCTATGTGGGAAGTGTTTCCATGTTGTGCATCTGGATAACCTTGGCATTGGTAACGTGTAGCCACTTCTTAGGACATGGCTGGCATAAGGAGGGGCAGCAGGGCAGCATTACCTCTGTGGACACCCTTGGGAAGGCAAGGGCAGAGCACATCTGACCAGCCCTGACATTGGCAAGCTGGTGATTGTTTGGACATGACTGGGAGAGGGACGGGCACCTCCGTGGGCACCCCTGGGTGAGCAAGGACAGTGACGCCTCTGGAACCTTGGTACTGGTAAGAGGCACAGACATCTCTGGACACCTCTGGCATGGGTAAGGGGCAGTAGCTTCGGAATGGACAAGGGGCATGAGACTGCCTGGCTCGCCAGGAGTGGGTACGGTGCAGCTGCACCTCTGGTGTGTAAGAAGGGAAGGCAGCCCTGGCCCGCTTAATGGAGCGCCCTGCTGGGCACTGCTAGTAACTGGGCCTTTTGGGGGCTCAATTACCAAGCCAGCCCACACTGCTCGATTCTGACTGTGGAAATGTTGAGATGCTCTGAAAATAATGAGTTTCTTGCATACAGAATGTACAGCATTGGGTTAAAGAAGTGCAATGCTTAATGTCCTAGTTTGAGTAGCAATACCCCCGCGCCCGGACTCCAGTGATCTTTCCCGCCACCCCTTGGCTTTTAAGTTTACTGTAACCAAAAAATAATCTACACTGTTCTTTCGATAAAACTCTTCGATTCATTTTTGTAGTGAAACATAAAGGGGTTTGTTTTGGACTGGTAGGAAAACTGAAACTGTGGTTCTCCGAAGATTTAAAGTGCTCTAAAAGAATACAAAGTCAGGGAATCCTCTCACCGTGATTGTGGGGTGAGGGAAGTGCTACAGACACTGTTAGTCAGTAAAATATCTCCATTGGCCCACCCCCAGGAGATTCCAGCGAAGGGGCAGGCGATAAATGCGTTTACATTGTTGACTTGCGCAGAAGTATAAATCACACGGCCGCCCCCTCCCCACGCTGGGCCGTTTGTTTCTGTTTGACTAAGTCCAGAGGTTAATGTCTCGGAGGCTGCCCGGTTCCTGATCACTAAACTGTGACCGCCTGAGCAGCGAATGATTTAAACAAGCATTGGCATAGCCAATAGGTCTCGCTTTTGGGACCTTATAAGTATTTAGTTACGCAGCACAATATCCTTGGGGCAACAACATTAACTGTTGCATGGTTAAACACTTATAAGGTCCCAAAGGCGAGACCTATTGGCTATGCCAATGCTTGTTCCCCCTACCGTGGCTATGGAGGAGGGAGTGTCCTTTGCAATGATGGCGAGAAGGGCAGGTGAGGTCCTGGACCTCAGCCTAACTTCTGTGGCAGTCAAGAAAAACATCTTGACAGAGCTGTTTCAGCTGGGAGTGACCCCCTCAGATCCGCTTCTCCCATTCAATAAAGTCCTTACTGCTGTCCTGCTTGAGAATCTGGCCCAAGCCCAGCACAGGGGCTCCTTTTGAACAGGAAGATTGTCTGCCGCCCCACCCCTGTGACCCATATTTCCTCACACAACACCCCAACCCGGAGAGCTTGGTGGTCCAAGACTACCTCCCACGTAAATCCTGCTGCATTCCCTATTGCCCCTCTGGATAGGGAATCCAAGAAGCTGGATACCTCAGGAAAGATGGTTTCTTCCACCAGCCTGGCATTGCGGTCTGAACACCGCGAGCCCTTTGAGTTGTTACTCACATGCTCTATAGAATTCGGTTGCCATGTGCTGCCCATGGTCCCGGTGGAGGCCCGTGCCATACTCCTAGGATGTTGCTACCAGGAGAGATGCCGCAAAGTTCACAATCAGATGTGGACTGGATACTACTGACTCGCTGGGCAGAGCAGTTTCATCGACAGTGGCCTTACGGCGCCACACCTGGCTGAGGGCAACAGACTTTTCAGGGGATGCCCAAGCATCGCTTATGGACATGCCTTTGATAGCTCCCGTATCGTCAGAGACGGGGCAGATTTAGCGCTGGACTGCTTTAAGTACATCAGGGCTATGGCCAGATCCGTGGGTCTTTCCATGGCCCCTCGCCACCCCCTATCCACCTTTCACTCCTTTCGTGGCCACAACGGGGCTTCCAGTTGTGTCTTTACCTGCCCAGCCACACCGGAGTACAGGCTTCCCAGGCTCTGCGTGGCCAAGGATGCAGTACTCACAGACCACGTGCGTCAGGCAGCCAGAGGTCGGGCCACTCCCTCCCCCCAAGAGCCGCAGCCTCCAAGCCCTTATAAGTTGCTCTCTTACTACCATGGACACCCAGTGGGAGTCAGGATATGCCATCACCTGCCCCACTGGAGGACTATAACAGACCAATGAATTCTGTCAAATTGCTACTCCCTCCCCTTTGTGACTCTCCCTCCACCCATGCCATCTGCTTGTAACAGGTTGATGGAGTACCATATTGTCTTGCTCCGCTAGGAAGTGACAGCTCTCTCGGACAAGGGAGCCATGGAGTGGGTGCCGACACAAGACGCCAGTGGTTGCTATTCTCGCTACTTTCGGGTGCACAAGGACAGAAGCTTTCTAGACCAACGCCCTCTCAATTTCTTTCTTAAGAAGGCAAAGCTCAAAATGCTTGCACTCGCTCAAGTCCTGTGTGCCCTCTAACCGAGAGACTGGATGGTAGCGTTGGACTTGCAGGACACATGCTTCCACATTTCCGTCCTGCCTGCCCACAGGCGTTACCTGCGGTTCACGGTGGGCCACAAGCACTTTCAGTTTACTGTGCGCCCTTTTGGCCTTACCACCACCCCATGGGTGTTCACCAAGGTGATGGCAGTAGTTGCAGCTCATCTATGGAAATCAGGGGTGCCAGACTTCCCCCTATCTCGATGACTGCTTTTTGAAGGCAGGCTCGCCCTAGGCAGTCGTCTCCCACCTCTAGACTACAACAGACCCCCTGCATTTGCTAGGGTTCACTATCAACGTGCCGAAGTCACACCTGTCTCCCACTCAGACGTTCCCTTTCATCGGAGCTGTTCTAGACACGGTGCAGTTTTGGGCTTATCCTCCTGAACGGCGAGTCCAGGATATTTAGGCTATGATACCGATGTTTCAGCTTCTATTCTGGATTTTGGTGAGAATGACTCGGAGGCTGCTGGCCCTCATCGCCTCCTGCATCCTGCTTGTGACACATGCCAGATGGCATATGCGGGCTCTGCAGTGGGACCTGAAGTTTGAGTGGGAGCAGCATCAGGGAAATAACTCTAACCTAGTCCTTTTCTCAAGGGAACTGCACAAGATCTGGAGTGGTGGTTAACGAAACGTGATTGGGTCAGCGGGACACCCCTCTCCCTTCCCCAACAAGATCTGACAGTGGTGACGGATGCATCACTCTTGGGATGGTGCAGCCATCTGGGAGAGGTGGTGATTAGAGGGCTCTGTTCTCTGGCAGAATCCAGGCTCCACATTAACCTTCTGGAAGCCTCTGGTCTCTGGCGGAATCCGGGCTCCACATCATCCTTCTGGAGCCTTTCTATCTTCCATCAAGGTAAGGTTAGTGGGGTTGTTCAGGGACAACACCACTGCTAGGTGCTACTGCAACAAACAGGGTGGGGTCGTGGACCCTTTGCCAAGAGGCCCTGCGTTTTTGGACATGGCTGCAACGTCAGGGCATTTCCCTGGTGGTTCAACACCTGGCGGGCTCTCTGAACACCATGGCGGATGAACTCAGCCAAAGATGCCTTGCGGATCACGAATGATGTCTCCATCCAGGGCTGGTGTATGGTCTCTTTCAGCAGTGGCGAGAGCCTTGGTTAGATCTGTTCACCACCGCCGAGAATGCCCAATATCAGCAGTTCTGCGTGCTGGAATTTCCAAGGCGGGTCTCGCTCGGAGACGCTTTTTGTCTTGAGTGGAGCTCAGACTGCCTCTACGCCTTTACGCCCACACCACTCCTGCCCAGAGTTCTAAAGAAGATCAGGAACGACCGGGCCCAAGTCATCCTTGTGGCTCCGGACTGAGCTCAGAGAATTTGGTATCCCGAGCGGTTGAGTATGGCCATCAGGCTGCCCCTTCGGGAGGATCTTTTGTCTCAGCATCAGGGAAGGGTTCTCCATCTGAACCTGTCAACACTCCGCCTTCTTGCGTGGATATTGAGCAGTGACAGTTGACAGTTTTCGGCCCTCCCCCCCAAAATCTGCAATGTTATTGTGGCAGCCAGGTGTCCTTCCACCAAAAAGTTATACATCTGCCGTTGGGACAAGTTTGTGGCATGGTATGCAGAAAAACAGGGTGACCCCCCTTTCTGCTCCCCTTTCTCAGGTTCTTCTCTTTATTCTTTCCCTTGCTCAGCAGGGCTCTGCTCTCAGCACTCTAAAGGGCTACTTTTCTGCTATCTCAGCCTTTCTGCGGTTGCCTGACCAGTTTCCCTCTTCAATCCTCTGTTGTACATATGCTCTTGAAAGGGTTACATGTAGGCTTGCTCCTTCTCCCTTCCTCATGCCTCAGTGTGACCATATTCTAGTCCTCATGTTCTTGATGAGCACTCCATTTGAGCCCTTGCCAACTGTCCTCTCAGGCTCCTTGCCACCAAGACTGCCTTCCTGGTGGCAATAATATCTACCTGTAGGGTCAGTGAACTTCAGGTTTTGTCATCCAAGCCTCCATACTTGAACATCTACCCAGACAAGCTGGTTCTACGAGCTACGGCTTCCTTTCTGCCAAAAGTCATCACTTCCTTTCATGTAGGCCAGCCCATCACCCTGCCTACTTTTTATGCTCCGCCTCATCCCTCTAAAGAAAAGGAGAGACTTCACCGACAGGAGCCAAAAAGAGCGTGGTCATTCTACCTTGCTGCACAGGAGAGTTCCGGGTAGAAGACCAACTTTTTGTGTGGTATGTCGGAGCGCAGAAGGGGAAGACCTTGCATGAGCGGACCATCTCTCGATAAATCATGTTCTGCAATACAATCTGCTACACACTGTCCAAGAAGCAACTCCCCAAGGGCTTGGGTGCTCACTCCACCAGGGCTAAAGCTGCGATCACTGCGTTAGCATGTGGAGTACCAGTCCTGGACATCTGCCAGGCAGCATCGTGGGCTTCTCTGCAGACGTTCACAAAACACTACTGCCTGGACAGTCAGGTCCATCGGTAGAGGCACTTTGCCCTTTCGGTCCTGCAGGACTTTTTAGTACCAAATTGTTTCGCAGACCCACCTCTGGGGAGGCTTTGCTTGGGAATATATTCTAAGGTAAGGAATCTACTGCTAGAAGTCTCTGTTGGATGAAAAAGTTACTTACCCTCTGTAACACCTTATCTTGTAGATTCCTAACTGACACACCCATCCTACCACGCTCTGCTAACTGATTTTTAGGGACAGGGTTTTCCCCTTTCAGGGCCCTAGTTTTCCACAACAGTGGTCATTGTTCTTCGTGGCTCCGCACTCCTTGTGTGGAAAGTTGCAAAAAGAAACTGGCGCCAGCATGCTGGGGTGGCGCCTATATAGGCACCACCTCGGCGCGCTTACGCCAGTTATTTTTCACGACTTTCCAAGCCAAAGCGTGGAGCCATGAAGTGCACTGACATTGGTGTGTTTCCGAACAACTAGGGCTCTGAAAGGGGGTCAGCCCGACCCTAAAAACCTGTTCATAGTGCGGGGAGGGAAGGTGGGTCGGTAAGGAATCTACCACTAGACCATGTCTCTACCAGATAAGGCGTTACTGAAGGTAAATAACTTGTCCATCTGATAGAGACATCTGGTCGCAGATTCCTTACCTTCGAAAAGATACCCAAGCAATACCATCTCCGAAGGAGCGACTGCGGACAAGTTTAGGCCAGTAAGTCCTGCTGGACAGGGTGGTCAAAAAGCCTGTCCCTTCGGACTTAACTGTCCAGGCAGTAGTGTGTGCACGGATGCCCTTTTTGCTGCCTGACAAATGTTGAGAACTGGAACACCACGTTGCAATGCCGTGGTAGCAGCCTTCGCTCTGGTGGAATGAGCCCTAAAGGCTTTAGGAGGCTGCTTTTTGGCCAGAGCACAGCAAATGTTGATGCAGAAGACGACCCATTGTGAGATAGTCCTCTTCTGCACCGCACAACCTTTCTTTGATCCAACGTACCCCGAGAAGAGTTGGTGGTCCACCAGGAACTCTTTAGTGCGGTCAAGGTAGAACGACAACTCCCTTTTAGGCCCAGATGGTGGAGTCGCTCTTCTTCTTTAGAGGGGCGCGGAGGAGCATAGAAAGTGGGCAAGGTCACAGATTGGCCCACGTGGAATGGTGTTATCACCTTTGGTAAGAAAGAGGCCCTAGTGCGAAGCACCAACTTATCAGGGAAGATGGTATGGTAAGGAGGTATGGAATACTGAGCCTGCAATTCGCTCACCCTCCTGGCAGAAACAAATGCCACTAAAAAGGCTGTTTTGATGGTAAACAGGAGGGGGCAGTGGTGCAGAGGTCTGGACGGAGCACACATCAGGAAGGTGAGAACCAAATCAAGGTCCCACTGAGGCATGATGAGAGGGGCAGGTAGAAACATATGTACAAGCCCCTTAAGAAATCTATTTACAATAGGGGATTTTAATAGAGGGTTGGTCTTGCAGCCTCAAGAAGGCAGACAGGGCCGAAAGGTACCCTTTTAGAGTGCCCAGAGCCGAGCCCTGCTGGGCAAGGGTCAAAAGAAAGAGAAGGACTTGAGAGAGGAAGCAAAAAGAAGATCAATAGATCTTTCTGTACAATATTTTACAAATTTGTGCCACCAGCAGACGTACATGGTCTTGGTAGAGGGACGCCTGGCTGCCAAAATAACATTACAGACTTGGGGAAGAAGGTGGAATGCTATCAACTGCCGCCGCTCAATCTCCACGCAAGAAGGCGTAGAGTTGACTGGTTCGGGTGAAGGACCCTCCCCTGCTGCTGCGACAGAAGATCCTCCCGAAGGGGTAGCTTGATCGGAGGATCGATGCTCAGTTGGAGAAGCCTGGGATACCAGACTCTCCGTGCCCAGTCCGGAGCCACAAGAATTACTTGGGCCTGGTCACTCCTGATCTTCTTGAGCACTCTGGACAGGAGTAGTACTGGCAGGAAAGGCAAAGCGGAGGCCTGAGCTTCACAAGACTAAAAGCGTCGCCGAGCGAATGTCACTTTGAAACTCCAGTGTGCAAAACTGCTAACATTGCATGTTCTCGGCGGAGGCGAACCGATCTAACAAAGGCTTTCCCCACTGCTGAAAGAGACCTTGTGTCTCCTCCAGATGGAGATGCCATTCGTGATCCGCTAGGCATCAACAGCGGAGTTCATCCCCCCCCCTGGCTTCAGAGAACCTACAACGTGTTGAACCACCAGGGTAATGCCCTGCTGTTCCAGCCACGTCTAGAGATACAGGGCCTCTTGACATGGGGTCCACGACTCCACCCCGCCCGGTTTGTTGCAGTACCACATAGCGTCGGTGTTGTCCGTCAACATTTGAACCAGCTTTCCCTTGATTGAAGGAAGAAAGCCTTTCAATAAACAAATCGCTCCAGCAAGTTGATGTGGAGTCTGGATTCCGCCGGAGACCAGAGTCCTCTGATCTCCACCTCTCCCAGATAGCCCCCCCATCCCAGGAGTGACGCATCTGTCACTACTGTGTGGTCTGGTCTGCCTCTGACCCAGTCGCGGTCTGCTAGCCACCACTGCAGGGTCTGTGTAGTTCTCTCCGAGATCTGGACCATGTCGGAGAGATTCCCCTGATGCTCCGCCCATTGCAAAGCCCACATATGCCATCTGGCATGTGTCATTAGCAGGATGCAAGAGGCCATGAGGCCCAACAGCCTCAGAGTCACTCTCACCAAAATCCAGGATAGAGGCAGAAACATAAGTATCGTAGCCTGAATATCCTGGACTCACTGTTCAGGAGAATAGGCTTGAAACGGCACTCTGTCCAGAACAGCTCGAATGAAAAAGAGCATATGAGAGGGAATCAGGTGTGACTTTGGCACGTTGACAGAGATCCCCAGCGAATGCAGAAGGTTTGCCGTAGTCTAGAGTGGGAGATGGCAGCCTGGGGTGAACTCACCTTCAACAGCCAGTCGTCGAGATGGGGGAAGACTGGCACCCCGGATCCGTGCAGATGAGCTGCAACGACCGCCATCACCTTGGTGAACACCCAAAGGGGCGCTGGGAAGGTCAAAGGGGAGCACGGTGAACTGAAAGTGCTCATGGCCTACCATAAACCGCAGGTAGCACCGAAGGGCAGGCAGGTCGGAATGTGAAAATAGGCGTCCTGCAAGTCCAATGCTACCATCCAGTCACCCAGGTCCAGTGCAGGCAAAAGTTGAGCTAGAGTGAGCATCTTGAACTTTTCCTTTTTGAGGAAGTAGTTGAGGGCTCACAGATCTAGGACAGGGCGCAGGTCCTTTTCCTTCTTTGGGACCAGAAAGTAGCAGGAATAGCAACCACAGCCTACTTCTGGCACTGGAATCCTCTCTATGGCTCGCTTGGCCAAGAGAGTCATGACTTCCTGCTGAAGCAAAGTCAGGTGATCCTCCGTCATCCAGAGGCATGGAGGGAGTGGTAGTCTCGAAGGGGAGAGAGTAGCCCCTTCGGACTGTCTGAAGAACCCACCTGTCCAAAGTGATGTCCTGCCAGTGGTGAAGGTGTTGGCTGATCCTGCCACCAAATGGAAGATCTTGAAGGGACGGACTAGGAATGTTTGGAGGCTGAGGTTGTAGGGGGTGGTGGTGGACTGACCAGACCTCTAGCTGCCCGACCCACGAGGACGGAACAAGCTGCGCCCACTGCCGCGCAGAGGTTGCTGAACTTGCATGATCTTGTGGCTGGAAGATGGCTGGGGATATGGCTGGTGCGGCTGACAGCCCCTTCCGTAGCCATGAAAGGGGCAAAAGGCAGACTGAGGACGAGTGGGCACTGAAAGGCCCAAGGATTTGGCCTTGGCCGGGAGTCCTTAAAGTGATCCAGTGCCATGTCTGTCTTGTCTCTGAAAAGATGGATGCCATCAAAGGACATGTCCATGAGAAAGGCCTGAACATCCCCCGAAAAGTCAAAAGTCCTCAACCAGGCGTGGCGTCTAACAGCCACTGTTGAAATCGCTCTTCCCAGTGAGTCGGTCGTGTCGAGCCTTCAACGGATGGCGAACTTTGCTGCATCACTCCCGTCTGACATTGCTTGGGAGAGGATGGCCTGGGCCTCCTCCAGGACAACAGTTTCCCACAAAGGCAGTAATAACGGCCCAATAAGCACTCAGTGTTCACTGACCTTATTGCAAGGCTGGAGGAAGAAAATATTTTCTTACCCTCAACTATCCAGCCTCTTGGGTTTCCTATGCGGGAGGGGGAGGCGTGCGCTTTGGGAGGTAGGGGCTTGGACCATCAAGATCTCGGGGGTAGGGTAGCTAGAGAGGAAAGATGGGTCACCCAGTGCAGGGTGATGGTGGCGGGCAATTGTCCTATTCACAGGAGCCCGGTGCTGGGCTTGGACGAGGTACTTAGTATGACATCAGATAAGGCCTTTTTGAAAGGCAGCAAGGGTTCCGATGAAGAGGCACTAGGCTACAGGACCTCCGTCAAGATGTTTATCTTGACTGCCACAGAAGAGAGCTCAAGGCCCAGGACTTCAGCTGCCCTTCACACCACCATAGAGTATGATGCTCCCTCCTCTGTAGCCACGGTAGGAGGCGAAAGCAGGCCAGAATCTGGAGAGGTATCCAGCCAGATAGCCTCACTCCCTTCCTCACACGAGTCCATGTCATGGTAAGGCTGGTCTTGTGAAGGGTCCAGCGACCCCTCCCAATCTACCTCCATTCATAGCCCCTCAGAATAGAAAAGAAACGACCCAGATCCCTAGGGTTCTATCGGCGCTTGTATCAGTGCCGGAAGATAGCGATCTGGCTCCGGATTGTTGGGGATAAGAATGGGGCTGGCGCCGCCGGTGGGCGTCTGCGGCGCCAGGAGTCTTAGCGTTGGGACTGGTGCTGGGGAAGGTCGCAAAGGTACGACCAGCGTCAGTCAGAATCCATCACCGGATCCATGGGGGCATCAGCGTCCGAGCCGCTGACGCAGGACCCAATGGGGCCTTCTCTGATCTACGGGACCTGAAGCCGCGCCAGTAGGGTCAGGACTCCCAAATATGAGGCACATGGCGTCATAAAACTCCTTGAGCTGGGCGGGGGTTGCTCTGGCTCTGGGGAAGGCAGGGAAGCACGGAGCAGACCAAGACGCAGGTTCCGAGGAACGAGGCCTAGAATGTCGAGGCTCCTCTGTCGCGTTGGCCGACGGACGGGGAGAAGTTGAAGCACGCTTCGACTTCTTATGTCCTTGTGCTTCTTATCTGACCGACTCAGACTTCAAGTGGGAAGACAAAGACTTGGGGCTCCTGGAGCAGTGCCCGGACCTTCATCTCGACCGGGACCGTGAACGAGATCTCTGGAGCGAATGACGCGGTGCCGGGCCGCAAGCAGCTCTAGAGAGCCATGGCTCGGCAGTCTGAGCACGACTTTCAATCAATTATGGGAATTATAAGCGCACTACTCACGCGTGAGGGTCTCAAGGCGCGGGGGGGGGTGGGGGGGGGTGGGGAGTTGGCGGGGTCACAAGTTCCGTTTCAGTCGAAGAGCCAGGTCTTCAGAGCCTTCCTGAAGGTGTTCAGGGAGGAGGCACGTCTGATGTTGGTGGGGAGCTCGTTCCAGGTCTTGGCCGCGATGTAGGAGAAGGATCTTCCCCCTGCTTTGGCTCTGCGGACTTTGAGTCGTGGTGATGGTCCTGGCATCAAAGACAAACCAAGTGTGGATCCGTCACCGACATGGCCCGCTGGCAGGCGCCGCACGGCTTGAATCCAGGAAGTCTTCTTGGACATGTTGAAAACGTACATACCAAAAAGCGTTTGAGAAAACGTTGAAACGTTGAAAAAAGACTATCAAAAAGTGACAGAGGGTAGCTTTCTTCATGGATCTGAGCTGGCTGGTGCAGAAAGAAAAGAACTGACGTCAGGGCGCCGAGGTGGTGCCTATATAGGTGACGCCGACGTCAGAACGGCGGAGACCATGACGCCCATGTCATGTGGAGCTGACGGACACCACCTACCGGCGCGCAAGGGAATGGCTCAAAGAAAAATCTTCCTGATCCAGTCTGACGCCTGGGAAATTCAGAGGTAAGGAATCTGCAGCTAGATGTCTCCATCAGTTAAAATGTTTTGTCAAATTTGAGTTTTTCTAAATTGTTTAAAATAACTGTTGGGGCCTTGTGTGTCAAGTCCCCCAGTCGACCTAAAAGTCTGTTAGAATTTTAAAAAAATCTCTAATAAGGTCCTAACTGATTTAAAACCAGTACAGTATCAGGGTCAGGGAAACTCGCAAAACCTTGAATCAGATCTGGGTAGATTTTGTTGACTTCTCAGTCAAAACACTAGGTGGCTGGTTAAAAGGTAACAAGGTGCATGACTATGATGGGCTTTATAATCTTATTATGAAAGAGCATCTGGTAAGTAACTGTGTTTCTGAAAAATTGCATAAGTAGTTGGTGGACCTAGGTCCAGCCTCTCCCAAAGAATTGGGAAAAATGGATGACCACTGGGTCAAGACTAGGGTAACCAAGACAACCCATGGTGGGGGTGACCAAAGAAAGGGGTTGTTAAGACTCCTCCACTCCCCATCCAGGGAAACATGGTGAACAGTCTAAAGGCAAAAACAAGGAGTCTTCTAAAGGCCCCCAAAAACCTGTTCAGGAGGGTGGGTCCGAGACAATACACAGACCAAGAAGGCTTGGTGAGTAATTGCAAAGCCAATGGGCACCGAACTGGAGACCCAATTTGTCCCAGAAATGCTCCCCCTAGTGCACCTGCAGTCCCTAATGCAGTGGGAAGTCTCCGGATGGGATCATTGGTGTGCCCTGACCAGATCAAAGTGCACATTGAAGCGACGCTAGTCTCAGTGGGTGGGGTGGATGTAGCTGCCCTGGCTGTCTGGCCCAGTAACCTGGAGAAATACAGACAACAGCCACATATTAATGGGGTTAGAGTTGAAGCACTGAGGGATACAGGTGCAAGTGTCACTATGGTGACTAAGAAATTGATATCCCCAGAACAGTATCTGACTGTGAGACCTTCACAGTCATCAATACTGACAACTAGACTAATGTCCATCCCATGGCAATGGTGTCCTTAGAATCGGGAGGGGTTACTGGCCAAAAGACGGTGGTGGCATCCTGCTAGGAAATGATCTGGAGTCCTCAGCCTGGGCTGAGGTTGAAATGAAAACCCATGCAGCCATGCTGGGTATACATGAATGGGTGTATGTAAAAATAAGAGCACAGTGCGGAGCCAGGGTGAAAAAGAGGTACTGGAGTGTTAAAGAGTGTCCCAACTCTCCAAGAGAAAAGGTAAGAAGTCTGTGAAGCCAGCTTCTGATTAGCCACAAGCTCATGTCCCCTCTCCTCAGAGTGAAGACCTGTCAGCCCCGGGGGGAACTGAACCCCAGGAACTTGGGCCTTACTTGGCAGAGCTACTAGGTTCAGGGGGACCCTCTAGGGACGAGCTCTGCCAAGGACAGGGGGCATGTCCTACTCTTGAAAGCCTGGGACAGCAAGCTGTTGACCAGGAAAGGGAGAGGTCAGTGGCTCCCACTGAACCTATTGGTAGGAGTAACTCCTGTACACTGAGGCTAGAGACCCCACACCTGGTTCCACTAGGAGAGTGGTAGTGCCTCAGCGGTATTGAGAGTTCTTACTCTCTTTAGCTCATAATATCCCCTTAGCTGGACATCTTAGCCAGACCAAAACTTGGAGTAGGTTAGTCACCCACTTCTACTGGCCAGGTATGTCTCAGAAGGTGAAAGAGTTGTGTAACTCCTGTGCTACCTGCCAAGCTAGTGGCAAAGCAGATAACCACCCACAGGCCCCCTTAATTCCACTTTCAGTGATTGGGGTCTCCTTTGAAAGGGTAGGGTTTGACGTTGTTGGCCCCCTGGACCCTCCAACAGCATCAGGGAACAGATTAATACTGGTGGTAGTAGATCATGCCATCAGGCACCCTGTAGCTATTTCATTTAGGACTGTCACTGCTCCTGCAGTTGCCAGGGCCCTCTTGAGTAGCTTTACAAGAGTGGGCTTTCCTAAGGAGGTAGAGTCCGACAGAGGTAGCAACTTCATGTCTGGTTACCGAAAAGCCATGTGGAATTAGTATGGTGTGACTTACAAGTTCACTACCCCATATCATCCACAAACAAATGGTTTAGTTGAGCGATTCAACAAATCTATGAAAGGTATGATCATGGGACTCCCTGAAAAACTTAGAAGGAGATGGGATGTCCTTTTGCCATGCCTGCTTTTCACCTATAGAGAAGTACCACAGAAGGGAGTAGGTGTTTCACCCTTTGAACTTCTGTTTAGTCATCCTGCGAGGGGACCATTGTGTCTAGTGAAGAAAGGCCGGGGGAGACATTTGAAAGAGCCTAAACAAGACATTGTGGACTTTGTACTTGGCTTAAGTTCAAGGATGGCCGAGTACATGGAGAAAGCATTCAAAAACCTTTAGGCCAGCCAAGAGCTCCAGAAGTTCTGGTATGACCAAAAGGCTGCACTGGAGTAGTTCTAACCAGGGCAGAAGGTGTGGGTACTACAGCCTGTGGCTCCCAGGACACTCCAGGACAAAGGAAGTGGCCCTTACCCTATCCTTGAAAGGAAAGGTGAGGTGAGGTCACCTACCAGGCTGACATAGGCACTAGCCGGAACCCTCACAGCGTCATCCATGTAAACCGCCTATAACCTTTCCATGGTAGGGCTGATGTGACTATGATGATGGTCACTGATGAGGATCAGCAAGAAGAGAGTGAACCTCTCCCTGACCTCCTCTCCCAAAGTCCAAAAGATGGATCAGTAGATGGAGTTGTCTTCTCAGACACCCTCTCTGCAGGGCAGGTCCTGGAGCAGTATTCTGAGCCCTTCTCTCTAATCCCTGGTCATACTACCTGGTGTACCCATGATGTGGACACTGGAGACAATACATCCGTCAAAAACAAAATATATAGACAGTCTGATCAAGTTAAGGAGCGCATCAGAGCTGAAGTCAGCAGGATGCTGGAATAGGGAGTCATTAAACCCTCTGAGCGCCCCTGGGCCAGCCCAATTGTGCTAGTCCCAAAACCTCATTCCAAGGGTGGAAAACCAGAGCTGAGGTTTTATGTGGACTAAAGGGACCCCAATGCAGTACCCAAGATGCACACCCAATTCCTAGAACTGATGAGCATACTGACAGGTTGGGGGCAGCCAAAATTCTCAGTACCTCAGAATTAATATAAGGGGACTACAGACTGGTGTGACCCCCAGGCGCAAAATTAAAGTCAGTATTCTCGACCTCCAGATGGGCATTATCAGTTCACTGTTATGCCCTTTGGATTAAAGAATGCCCCTGCCACCTTTCAAAGGCTGGTGAATAAAGTCCTTGTTAGGTTGGAGACTTAAAGTGCAGCATATCGAGATGATATTGCTGTCTATAGTACCACCTTGGGAAGGTCCTGAAGCCTCTGCAAGCTGCTGGCCTAACTATCAAGGCAATCAAGTGCCAGGTAGGGCAGAGCTCTGTTGTATACTTGGGCCACCTTGTAGGTGGAGGCCAAGTTCATCCTTACATCCCAAGATCCAGACAAGTATGAATTGGGTAGCTCCAGCCACCCAGACTCAAGTCATGGAATTCCTTAGCTTGACTGGGTATTACGGGAGGTTTGACAAAGGGGTATGGTACCATTGTGACACCCCTCAAAGAACTGACCTCCAAGGAAATGCCAAAGAAGGTAAACAGGACAGTGACCTGTTAAACAGTTTTTTACATTCTGAAGGAAGCAATGTGCTCCTCACCCATTCTGAAAGCTACAGGTTATTTATAGCAGTTCCTAGTGCAGGCAGTTTGAAAACCTCAAACTGTTGAGGTGGGCCATCTGTCTACAGAGTATGGGCGTTACAGTGGAGCACAGATTTGGGACTGACCATGCCAATGGAGAAGACCTTTCCAGGTTTTTCTTCTTAGATGAAGAAGACTCTCTTGGGAAAGGTTAGTCTTGTTTTCTTTCGTTGAGGGGGTAAGAGGGTGTGATTGTGTAGGAAAGTGACCCTTTTTGACATTGTCACCCCCACGTTTTGCCTGGTACCGGATGCACTTTTGACAGAAAGTGTACTGGGTTCCTGCTAACCAGGCCCCCAGTGCCAGATCTCTTTCTCTAAACTGTACAATTGTTTACCCAATTAGAAATACCTTTAGCACCCTCTGTAAGTCCCTAGTAAGTGGTACCCCTGGTACCTAGAGCAAGGAGGCTAAATTGAGACCCTAAAAGCTGCAGCATGCATTGTTCCACCCAAAGGGCCCCTCAGCAGCAACATGCAAACTGTCATTGAAGGCTGCGTGTCTTGGTGTTTATAAAAGTGAAAACATGACATGGCACACATCCCCGTGTGCCATGCTTGCAGACACTGCATGCAGTATAGGTAAGCCACCTTCAGCAGGCCTTACAGCCCTAAGGCAGGGTGCACCTACATGTGTGGGCATATCTGCATGAGCAAATATGCCCCTGTGGGGTCTAAGTCAATTCTTAGATATCACAAGTGAACAGGGAAGCCATTTTAAGTACATGTGCTGGACACTGGTAAAAACAAGTTCCCCAACTGCATGATGGCTTTGATGAAATCTGTGGTGTTTGGTATCTAACACCTAATATTAATAAACCCACAATAATTCAAGTGGTGGATTTATGAATACATGCACCAAAACCTATCAGCCTTCGGTGTGATGGCTGACTGCTGTCGACCAGCCTGCCCCCACAGATTGCTTTCTGACCCCCTTCAGGTGAGAGCCTATGCTCTCTGAGGGTAGAAACAATATCACCTCTTCCAAGCATGATGGCTAAGTAATCAGCATATCAAGGCAGGAGGCTTCAAAGGCCTCTATGGCCTTTGATATGTGACCACAGCTTTCCCAGACAGGGGAAATGCCAACCCCCTGCCCTAGGCCCATTTGGCACCAGGACAGGCGGGAAAAGTAGATATGCAGGGAGGCGTGGTGCACTAACAGGTCAGTCTTACCCTTAAGGTAAGCTGCCTGATGTGCCCCCCTTTAGGAAAATTCCACCATCGTGGTCATAGGAGAATTAGGAACTCTGGGACAGGGTCATGCCCACTTCCCACAGGAAGTGGTCATATAGGGGGTGTAGTGACCCCAAGGGTAAGTAGCCCATTGGCTGCCACCCTTCATGCCCCTAAATCTAGTATTCAGGAAAGTCCCTGGCACAAGGAAAGCGGATTCTGATGACCTAAGAAGGATACCGAAGAGCCACAAAGAGGAAGAACTGAGGAGCAGCAAATGCCTTGGCGCCAACCCTGCCAGCCTGCCTGCTGTCCCCAACAATTGTGCCAAAGACTACTCGTCCTGCATTTGCTCTGCCTCCAAAAGCCTGGGAGTACTGCCAGCACTTCAAGGAGCAACCAATATCTCCCATGGAGTAGTGGAGCTATTTTCCTGCACCCTGCAGGCACCCAAAAAGAACCGTGAGCACTCTGGACCGTGAAAACCAGACACTGGAAAGCACCCGCGTGCCCCAGCCAGAGTTGATGTGTGCCAACGGTCCCAAGGAGGCCTTGAGACCCTCCAGAGTCGAACCCCACCTTGGGTTTGCCCAGACTGGACTTCCAGTCGCTGCGTGCAGCCTCTTTGTGCAGGCCTCCTCAACGACGAGTGTCTCCTGCACCATGGACCCGACGCCTAAAGACACCACTGCACCCGAGCCCTACAGCCCAAGGAGAAGTGGAAGGACACTGCCCCTACGTGCCCAAGCATCTCAAGAACCAAGCCCGCCTGTGGGTTCAACCGGACTGGCCCCTCCAGTGCCAGCTTGCAGCCTCTTTTTCCCAGGACCCCTCCCATTGAACCTAACACCGAAAAGCACCTCTGCACCCGGACGCCCCAGAGCCTACCAAGGTGACCTGTTGGTGCTGCCTTGGACCTTGCCCCATACTTACGTTAACTTCAGAAGATTGGTCCTGTAAGCCGCTGCTAAGTACCCGTATGCAGTATATGTTTTTTCCCCGTAGGATAACATTATCGCATTTGAGACAATACAAGTACATTTACCCGTTTTCTTCAAAACTACTATTTTAAAAGTACTTACCCAATAACGAAGTCCTCGGTGTCAAAAAATTATATAGATAGGTGTTATGTTTCTATATTAGTGTGGATCTCCTTATTGAGAGAGTGTGTGTGTATAATTTATTGACTCTGTGTATGCAACAACTATCTAACACTCCTCATTGATAAGCCTAATGCTGCCCGACCACAAAACCACAAAAAGAGCACCTGCGGATTGTTAAAGCAAACCCCTGTCCACTTGTAAGGGATACCTGAACTCTACACAATATACCTCTTTTTGTATATTTTATAAAGAGACAGCTTCCAACAAGAGAGAAATAGAACTCGGGGACTGTCATCAAAACTCTGGAGCCCTGACCTCAGAGAAGTGTGTGTATTGTTTATGTATTCCGTCTTACACTTTGTGGTTGTATATAAAATATTCCTTTTGTCTTAAAAGAAAGTATTTGGCTGGACAATCATTTATTGCTGCCATTGGACCTATTTTGAGTTAAAAGAAAGTATTTGGCTGGACAATCATTTATTGCTGCCATTGGACCTATTTTGAGTTGTGAGACCATGTTCACCCCTGTTTCTAGCTCACCCCTTCCGCCCCTCCCTCAGCCTGCGCTACCACTGAGAGTCGAGTGCTGAAGAGTTACTCGGTATAGTTGCTCAGGATCCATGATAGGTCGGACCCCGGGACATTAGGAGTAAAAGGCCTCAATCCGAACGGGTGGGCCCAGTAGCTCTTGCTTGCCCCATGGGCCTCCTAACAGGGTTCTGACAGAGTGTATATTTATGTTCATGACATCTGTAGCAGTAGATACACGAGATTCATACTCCTGCCATCTAGTGTTGGGCTCTGATGTGTACAACTTGTTCTTCTTTGAAGAAGTCTTTTGAGTTACTAGGTATTGTGACTCCTTCTATGAGTGGTATTGCGCATGGTCATCGGTTTCATTGTTAGATTGTTTTCTTCCACCATTGGGTTCGGACATGTATCACTGAAGCTCCTAGTCGATGGCGCGTGATGTTCGTTGTCAGGGCATTCCGGTGCCTCCGCCCCCATTGGCACAAAGCATTTTTCTTCTTTGCAGTTTTACGACTATCTTGGTTGTGTCTGATCCGCCCAGGGATATTTCTCGATGCTGCCTTGGGGCCTCAAGAATGTGAAATCCAAGATGGAACTGACCCTTTGTCAGCACCGTCCACAGTGCCACTCCAAATATTCGTGGCATGATCACCACTCGGTCTGCAACCTTTGCTTGTCACAGGAATGAATGCTCCGTCAGCCTCGAGTTCCGGTCGAAGAAGACCCTCGGGTACCGACGCAACCGGCGACTTGCTCGATGCTAGAGGGCACAGCTGCAAGACGAAGATACCCCCAACATCTTCGATGATGACGGAAACGGAAGCAGGCCCCTCCGTGTCTGCAGAGCAACCATCCTGCTTTAGTACGGAGCCAAGTTTTAATTCTGACCGAAGACATCGACCGTGAGTACTGTTCCCCATCACTCACACCAATCGTCCGACCACCACCACCCAGAGGGCTGGGTGTTGATCCCACCAACAGCCTTCCATGTCGTCTCTGCATCCCAGCCATGGCAGGCACAGACACAAGGCCTCGGAGCCGACCCCGATGTCGAGACAGCCACACAAGACCTGGCTCTTCCTTTGTACCAGCAGTACCATCGATGCCTTCCAGTTTCTCAGTGCTGCCAGTGCCACCGATGCCTTCTAGTTCCTCAGCGCAGCCTTGCCCTTTGGAGCAGAAACATCCTTCAACGCCGAGACCGGCTTCAAAGCCTAAACATCTGTCGGCACCGAGCCCATCCATGGTGCTTTCTTAAACGGGCTCCGTGGACCTTGATGTCCCAATTTTGCAGAGGAGTTGGACAGTAGGCAGAAAAGACTATTTATCCACCCTCAACTGGGTAAAATTGTAACCAAACCCCCACTGAAGGTGCAGACACTCATCCTCTCAAGAGAAAGCTTAACTTCGAGGAGCAGCTTGCATTGAAGCCACTACCACAGCCTTAGCTCAAGAAGCATTGAGATAGGGGCACCAGCTCCCTGCCTTCTCAGTCTCCTCCTCTTTTCTCTCCTCCTCCTCACATTCCTCCTCCTCCGCCAAAGGCCTCCACTCTTCTGCCTAAAGCAACTATCCCCCGTCCACCACATAGGCAACCTCCACCAGCTTCTCCAGAGGGGTCCACACATTCCTCATATGGCCCCATTCAATGCCCCGTATGACTCGGAGCCCTGGGATAATCCTTTGGACAACTATGGTGTTGCCCCACAGGTGACAACGACCCTGACCTCTACCTCGCCAAGCCTTCCCCTCCAGATACCATCTTGTATCACAAGGGTATTTACAGAGCAGCCACCTTCCACAAGGTGGACTTACTCAGCATGACTGAGGAGGATGACTTCTTAACAAGCAATTGAACAAGGCACTGGGGATGCCCCGCCATCAGACAAAGAAAGCAAAAAGATAGATGCAGTAGGCAAAAGAGTGGCTACTCAATCTGCCACTCATTGGCGTATCGCCAACATGGTCGGTCTTCGCTCTAGGTATAATTAAGCTCAGTGGGATGAGATGGGAGAACTCATCCAAAATCTCCCAGATCAATACACACAAAAAGCTCATGAGTTTGTGACCGAGGGCCAGGCAATCTCCTATAACACCCATCAGATGCGCCCTGGATGCATCCAACACTGCCGCCAGGGGTATTAACTCTAGCACTTTGATCCGCCGGAATGCTTGATTCCGTGTCTCTGGGTTCAAGCCAGAAGTCCAACAGCATCTATTGATGGGGGAATACCTCTTTGGGCCCCAAGTTGACCAGATGCTAGAGAAAATAAAAAAACAGACACTGCCAAGGCGATGGGGGCTCTCCAGGCCGCTTCTCCCCACGGGTCATTTCATTGCCCGCAGTTTTGGGGTGGCGCAAAAGCCACCTCTGAGAGGTTTCCACCTCGTATCAGAGGCAACCGTTGCATCAGCAAGCTTCCTGTGGTTATTTCAGGGGTGCCTACAGGGGGAATAACGCAAAGGGCAGGGGCAGAGGTGATGCAGCGAAGGGAGCTGCGCCAAGCAGTGACTCCCTCTCCCTTGCCCAGATTGCACAACATCTGTCGGGCCGCATACAGGTGTTCCTCACACAATGGCAAAACATCACCTCCGACCAATGGGTTCTTTCCATTGTGCAACATGGCTACTGCCTGGAAGTCACTTCTCCACCACCAAATATACCTCCCCGCAGATACTCCCTCCTGATAGACAACCAGCGCCTACTCCAGGAGGAAGTAGACACGCTACTGCTCAAGGGGGCTATACAGCATGTCCCACCACAACTCCACGGCAAAGCGGTGTACGCCCTGTACTTTCTCATCCCAAAGAAAGACTGGCCCCTTAGGCCTATACTCTATCTCAGGCACCTCAACAAGTACATTCTGTCAGACCACTTCCACATGGTCACTCTCTAGGATGTCATCCCACTGCTGCAACAAGGCAACTTCATGGCCGAGCTTGACCTGAAGGATGCCTATTACCACATCCTGATCCACCCTGTGAATCACCGCTACCTCAGGTGCGTGACAAGTAAACAGCACTTTCAATTCAAAGTTCTGGCATTAAGGGTAACTACAACACCGAGAGTCTTTCCAAATGCCTTGCAGTGGTAGCTGCTCATCTCTGGAGTAAAGCAAAAAGAACAGATGATGGACGGAATGCTGAACAAATCAAACTTTCTCCCCTGTCACAGATCTGGGTTTAATCCATCATTTTTTTTTGCTCACTACACCACCCCAGTTTGGACCCAGCCATATACAAATCAGTCTTAACCCTGCTCCCCATAGGAACAGTCCAGCCCGAACTGTGAGGCCAGGTACTCCCTGGACCAGATCCAAGCATCCTGGGACCGGTTTCGGGGTATCACCCCTCATTAACCACGCTAGCTTGAATCCAGTGGCACAGTGACCACAGGACCCATGTTTGGGGATACCCTTCCCACTTAGTGCGACAAGAGCAAAAAGAACAGAGGATGGATGGAATGCTGAACAAATCACACATTCACCCCCAGTCACAGATATGGGTTTAATGCATTGTTTTTTTTGCTCACTATGTCACCCCAGCTTGGACCCAGCCATATACAAATCAGTCTTGACCCTGATCCCCATGGGAACAGTCCAGTCCAAACTGCCAGGCCAGGTCCTTCCTAGACAAGAAACAAGCATCCTGGGGAACTCTGTCTCAACTATAACCACACAGTAACGATCACCATTGTGTTTTAGATAGTTAGACAGACAGACTTTTGTAAGAGGGCCCAGCAGTTGCAAAGTGCTGCTCCACTGCTTGCTCCCTTTTTCGTGCAACTTGTTTTGACTTTTTCCATTTTAATGTACTGGTCTATCATGGCCCTCCGCCATGTTAGAGCAGTAAATTAAAAATGGTTGGCTGAGCCATGAAGCTTGTGCATCCGTCACAATGTACTCATGCATTTACATTCATCTTGGAAAGGGGTTTCTCTAATAGGAAACTCATTCCAACATTGCCAGCCATGCATGCGCATGCATC
Source organism: Calotriton arnoldi (assembly GCA_963921515.1). Classification (NCBI taxonomy): domain Eukaryota; kingdom Metazoa; phylum Chordata; class Amphibia; order Caudata; family Salamandridae; genus Calotriton; species Calotriton arnoldi. Next base: position 2,409,158 of record CAWUFW010001648.1, read on the forward strand.
TTAACCATTTGGTTGGTGAAAAGCCCTTATAAAGCAATTAGCTCAGTCTTTTAAAGCCAGTGCCTATTGGCTTTCCCAATGCTTATTTATGCGGGGAATGAACATTATTGTTAAGCAGACTAGTAGAATCACCCACTGGTTGTGGTTTAGGAGATGAGTGTACGGAGTCTAAAACAGGCCTATGAATCTAGCTAGTCCTTTAAGCAACAGCCAAATTATTAAAGAACTGGTACGAAAAATGGACCCTATGTTAAAGACTGTAATTCAGTTCTAGTACCTGGCCTCATAAAACAACACTGTTTGATTAGTAAAGGGTTTTGTATTTTTTCTATTTCTTCTAAAGGTCAATACTATAAAAGAGGAACTTCCCAAAACAGGCTAAAGAATCAATGGAGGTGATGATTTTGGACGTGAAGGTGTGCTATCCTTTTAATGTATGTTTTTAAAATGTAAAGGGTAGAATGGTGTGTTTTTGTGATATTTGGTACTAAACTACCAAGGAACTGATAGCAGGAGCCTAGAAGGAGACAGGCTCAATCTCTGAAATGAGTGGTTTGGCATTAGATCTATCAACCTAGTTCGGTATCTGGCTTGAGGATCATGATCCTCCCCAGCATATGGTCTTTTGGGAGTTCTGAGCAGGAGCATTCAATCGGGGACAGATGTGAGCAGGTCATCTAGTATCGCATGGCCCCAACACTTGTAACCTGGAGCTTTCCCTTCGAGATGTACCAGTTGCTTCCTTGTATTAGAGAATTGAATTTCCTGCAAACTTGGATTAATCGCAAGACAGAAAAGAGGACAGTTTATCTGATGCCTGTTTCCCAGGCATAAGATGCAGACCTTGTGAGGTCAGCAAATGCTTTCCTATACAGTGCACTCTTTGCAGCTTTTAGTAACTGCAGAGCAGAGAAAGTAATTTCTTCAATACCAACAGAATTTGAAAATGCAAGCAAATACATTACCCATCCAAGTAGGAGATCTGGTGGAATTAAAAGAAAATACAGAGCATCGATCTAAAAAGGGAACGACCATAAAAGACAATGCCAGGAGTATTGGCTAATAGATAGACCAAATGGATCTGTGTGTTGTGGTGGGCGATATATAAATAAAGGAGTTCACCATACAAGCAGAATGCTCCAACTTCTTTTAAAGTGTTAGCATTCCTTTTAGAGAAACTTTTCTATTTCTCTGCCTGCACAGGCAATTACCAAACGACAGTGATGGAGGGAGATCAGAACGAACTTCAATTTAATGCCATATTCAGAGCTTTTCCATCACATGTGACTCTGTAACAGATGCATGATGCTAAACAATACTGACTGCTCTCAAAGTCTACCAGGAATATTTACAGGGAGGTGGGGAATCCACACCTAAAAATTCATACTTTTAAAGATGCCCATCTGCCCACACATGCGATCTTGCAATTTACAGAAGAAATGTCCCTTGTCATACCTCTTTTTCTTTCTCATTCAGCCTTTCTGTGCCTGGAAGACCAGTAAGATTCAGGGGTGGAGCACTCCGTCTACCTAAAGTGTAAAACAGAAAATAAAAGACGTTTCTCTAAACCCAGGCATGTAGCTAGTTTAATAAATGTAAATACTATACATTTTCAAAACATCAGCAAGGACCAAAATTGTATGCTGGTGGTGCCCCTGAGAATCATCTCATGATAATTAAGGTTCTAACCTGGCTGTGTATATTACATAAATAAATGCCAATGTTATGCATACAAACCTTTAGTCATACAATAACAAGCTATGCACTGATTAATATTCATTGTTTTTGTTTACTTTTTATTCCAACCTTCAGTTAGTACCAAACATTTTTTCTGAGGCAAACAGAAAAATATAACATGCATTCTAGTGATCACAGTTGATGACTCTGGTCCTTAAAACGCCCGCCTCTTTAAACAACAAGTTATCAGCAAAAGTAAATATATAATTTAACTGTAAATAACACTCTTTAACTAAAGCGCAACTGATACGTCACCCAAAAAAAAAAAAGACCAAATAAAAACATGTAAACTTCACCATGCTCGGCACTGATACTAGTAAAAACTCCAAAGGCATTTTTTTTTTTGCCTAGACCACAGTCCACAATCCAGTCAAACAAGAAAAAAAAAAACATTTAATTTCATAATGGTCATGTATCTTTAGTTATCCAGGTCATGTACTAAATCAGATTTTTTCAAAGCTCTAAGTTCGAGGCAATACAGCCCAGGCATACCTGCAGAATACTTAATTTTTTACTTTAATATTGTTAATTGACTTTGTCATAGCTTTGTACAAAATAACAGCTGCCCCCGACATGTGCCTATATTTTTATTCTGTGGAATGTAAAATACTTTATTTCGGAAATCTGCTGTATTACACTCAGCAACATGCGGATTCCAGGATTTTTTTTTTTTAACCTCAAGGCTCTGAAATGTTAGAATCTCCAATCACACAGAAAGGCTGGCTAGTCAGGCCATTTTTACTGCACAGGACCCCTGCAATTGGGAGTCACGGCTAAGTTAAGATTTTTTAAATCAGTTAGTTCTTTCTTTTTACAATCAGTAGGAATACAAACTGCTGGCACACTTCATGTATTAGTTTTTTCCCAAGTATGTGCTCTTTGTTACTGGTGAGTTCCTGTGCTCTACAGGCTTCTAAACTTAGTATTAGACAAACTGTGTCTTGTAGTTTACCTCATTATTCCAGTTTGCACAACAACCATTTAATCTGCTGAAATGGGCGTGTGACGTGCTTCAAGGCATGTTTTCTGCTTTGGGTTTCAACAGAACAATTTTTCTTGTTTTTCCCCTGACATTCAGTTCTGTAAAGAGTGAGCTTCTCCAATAACCTAATGGGGTTTCCATTTCCTGCATGACTGTGAAAAACGGCAAGGGTATCAGAGGTAGCCTCGCTGTTACCACTAGGAAAGCCGTTGGCTGTCCCACCTGTTATAAAAGAATCAGCGATAAATCCAAGATGTCAATAATGTCCACCAATCAGTAGAAGAAGTGCTCTGAAGTTCACAATTAAAACCAAAAATCTGCTTACCTGAATTTGATGATGAAGGCGTTGGAGGTGCTAGACCCGAATCACTGCAAAATATTGAAAAATGTTGTAAGCAAAGATGGAAATAAACACAAAGTTACTGATTCCTTCCACAATGCAGAGCTAGTTTCTGGTATAGTTTTGAGAGCAGAATCTACTCCTACATTTGGGTCAAACATAATGTCTAACTTTAATGGTCTAGATAGACTGTTCTGGAAGGCCTGAAATGAACAAGTCAACTTACAGGACCACACTTACTCACCACTCCGACAAATTAAAATCACAGAAAGATAGGTTACCAACTTGTAATTTTACTTCCTAGCCATTGGTTATGTTACTTGAATTCATAAACAGTGTAACATCTTTTCATACAAGCTGAATCTCGGAACAGATTATATGGAAAAGAAAAGTTTCATTTTCTTTTTAAGGAACTCAAAAGAGATCATCCTATAGGAGGAAGCTTTGCAAACTGTACTAATTAGCATCAAATTCAGGTACGATAGAACAAATTTGGCTGAAAAGCTCACTTCAAAAGTCTAAAATGAAAAAAACAGGAACTGCCTCCAATAACATGATTCTTCATCTAGTGACATTTTAAGACTGTGTGCTTAAGGATTCCGATGGTTGCACTGTTCCAAAACGCAAAGCAGGGAGTCAACACTAGGAATTTTTGTATGAGGTCTGCTGGCTTTATGATAACAAACTGATGCAAGATACTATCCATCTAGCTACAGATTGCTTAGAGGATGCTAAACAAGTACAAACAGACTCATACTTTAAATGATTATCCAAATATATTAAGATATTTTATGAAGGGTCTTTTGACAACTGAAGTATTTAGTAATAACAATGCTAGAGAACTTAGATTCATGAAGAATGAGAGTAACAAAATACTTGACATTTCGGTCTGAAAATCCAGCCAGCGTGTTTGGGAAAGATGATCCTAGTAACATCATTGCTATGTCTAGTCGGGAGTAATATGGATGATTCTCGATCTGTGCTGCTTCAGCTTGATGATCAAGTTGGGAAGCAAACGAATTGCTGGAAAAGAGTAAAAAAATATTTCTATGAAAAGGGAACTCAGTTTGGATTAGGGCTTTGGGAACAATACATTAAGGTGTGCTTGAACTAGCATACAAATCGAAATCTTGAGTTTCCAAGCAGCAAAGAAGTTCTTAAGTATCTTGTCATTCAAACCCTAATATTGTTCTTTTATGAGATGCTTGCCCGCTTTGGTGTTTTGAAAGCCTGGTGATGAACTGCAGTGATGTGGGCATTCCGAGACAGACACCGGTACAATATTTTCAGATCCTCAATTCTGGATCTCTTCTCACTGAACACGTTGAGCACTGTTGAGGGCATCATCTATTTGGTTCAGAATGGAATGTAATGCTATAGAAGGCAAAAAGCACATCAGAGATAGAAAGTCTGCTCTTAGTTCTTCTATGCATATATGACATGATTGGTCCTTTGACAACCATAGTCCATTTAATATTAGATTGCATTAACATGTTTTCTTTTAACACCACCACAGTAGAATGAAGAACTATAGTGGACAGTCAGCTCTTGACTCAATGTCCTATTCTCTGGCATCACCAATCCCCCAGAGCCATGATGCTGAATTGGGCATTCGTAACAATGACGATACACAATGCCATAGAACCTAGAAAGGCGGAGATCTGGCCAGATGAGAGGGCACCTAAAGTTGATGATATTCCAAAGGATACATTTTGCGACTTTATTTACAAGACTGCTTCCAAGTATTGAATACGTTGTACTGGAGATTCATTAAGAACACAGCATTTTCTTTACAAATCTTACTGCGCATTTGGATATGAGTGGACTTTGAGCAAATGTCATCTAAGTATAGGTGGATTCATATCACTGGACTTTGCAAAAAAAGCTGCCACCACTGCCAAACTCTTGGAATGAACAACTTCAGATGATTGTAATCCATAGGGATGAGCTCTGCACTGATAATCTTAACTGAACATGTTAAATGCTGTGGGTCTCTTCTGTGTCTCACAACAAATGTGAAAATATGCATCAAGTAAAAATATGGAACATATCTAATCTCACCTGAAGCAGTTGAGGTTTAATATAAAGCTATGCAAATGTTATGAGCTTTTGGTATTTTATCCATTGGTTTACATTCTTTAGACTGAGTATGAGATGAAATTACTGTTCGGGGTCTTTATTTTTTGACTAAAAAAATAACAGAAGTGATTCCCTTTGTTGCTGTGTTTTTGTAATGTTTTTTCCTACCACCCTTTTCTGCATCAAGGTCTGCACCCAATGTCTTGGGTTCAGTGTATAGGGGAAACGATAAAAGAGGCAGATCTGTGTTCAGGGATACTTGCTGAGCAGATAAAATGAACTGCCTAGCTCACTATTTTGCAGTCCAAGGCCATGGGCTTTCTGAATTCCTTAACGGTACAGTGTCAAAATTATTGTGTGTGAAAGACAATACTTATTGGTTCCATTCCTTGTGTTTATTTTCAGCTGGGGCGTGGGAGGGGTTTGAACCAGTGTTTGAGGAGGAGGGGACAGTAGGAAATAGATCAGAGTTGAAATCATTTAAAACAAATAACAGTTGTTCAGCAAGTGTCCTCTCGGCACCTGAATTTGATTCTAATTTGCTTTGAATCAGAAAATGTTTGCACGTACAGGTAGATTTTCAAAAATGAAAATTGTACCCATTCTTAAAACATGTTTCGGCATCCAGCACATTTAATGAGATATTCTAATTCAATGAAAAAACCCACAATGAACATTAAGTTTTGTATTTGGCTGGTGTGCAGGAGTCAATTTGCGCTATAAAATTATTCCACTTTCTTCACTGGGTTTACGTTTGCATTTCTCAAATTGATTCAAATCTACAATGGATTGAAGGAATACAACAGGTCATAAAACTTTTAGGCAATATTGCATCATACAGTGTTGGGCAAACAAACACTATTTCTGCACAAAATATTTAAGAAATAACAAAAGCTAGTAAACATGCATTAAATGACTACACCACACCTAACGTTTCACAGAATTTATGTGGTTTTAGAATGCAAGCTGGGTGCTAAACGTGTATTATATATACACATGCATCTCTACATGGAAAATACATTTATCTAAATAATACTGTTATTTTCATCACCTTTCAATAAATAGTTCTAGTCTCCTCCTCATTACTAAGAGATATAGCCTATTTAAAGTACTAACTGGCACATGGGGTTTACACCAAACAGTCAATGACACTGATTCACAAATTAAAATTTATTGAGTTGTGTGTGTTACCATGAATCTGAATGTTCTTGATTTAAGGTTATATCAAAACTTTATTTTTGATAAATGTAATAAGACAATAATAGTGAAATAAGCAGAAATAATTCTGCAAAAGTGCCATCAAGCGAGTTGCACTGATAATAAATTGAGTACATTCACAAGACCTTAGCTACTCAAATAACAGCAAGTGCAGGGCAGCCATAAGAATTGCGCAAGAGCAGTATTAGTCCATAAAAAATCAATACAGGGACGGAACATTAAATATATTTTTAACTATATATTACAAAGCCACACAACTGGCTGAGCCATTGAGCAAGTGACCCTTCATTAACATCATATATATGTATATATATATATATATATACACACACACACACACAAAAATGCAGAGTAGCAGCCTGCGGCAAAGCAATACAGATGAGGAGTATGCACCCGTGCCTGTAAATCTCTGAACTCCTATCTGTTCATTCTTAGAGAGCCCGTCTTAGAGTTTGTCTTTGTTGAAAGGCTGTAATCCCCGATACAAACATGATGTATTAAAGGGGACGTCCAGTACAGAGGATAAAAAGCAGTTCCCTTTGTCTAGCCCTACATCTCTAACAATCACTATCTATAGGTGTTCTAAAATGTTTCTTTTTTAGCCTGTTGAGTTTTGAGATGTACTGTGACATCATTCACTGGATGGATCAATGTCAGCACCACCTATTTTTAGCAAAGCATTGACATCCACTGTCTTCCAAACATTAAGTCATCTGTTCTATTGTGGACCACTTAATTCAATGTAGGGTCAGCTGTAAAGATAAAAGTTGTGAAGCGGTTGGTTGGTTTGACAGTAGTTAGAGACAAAACACTGCCATAATGCTACCTCTCAGAAAGCAGTTTCTGACTTTTGGTCACATATGCTGGATTGAAAAGTTCCCACTGGTGGCAAGGCTCGGAAAGGAGTTCCTGAAAATAGCTTCCATTTTGAAGCTTGGCTTGTCCAATACCCTGCCTTTCGTGTTTAAGAGAAATATTTCTCAACATTTTCTACGGTTTTAGGAATTTAGTATGTTTGTTCAACTTATAAGCACTTTTGTTCATTTTGCTTTATCTCAAAATAGAAGTGTTACGTTTTTAAATAGCAAAATACTATTTGTGTTTAGCTGGTTTCCAAATACCCCCCATTTTGGCAGAAAAGGGAACATAAGCACATGGAGCTGAAGTGATGTGCACGGCGTGTCAAAATGTGGTCAAGTGGGGGAGGATGCAATTGGAACTCTGGGCATTGGGTGCCAGATCTCCTCTGACAAAACAGAATTGGTATTTCCAGCAGAGTACAGACAGTTCTCAGTTAGACACCAATTCCCCTTAATCCATTTGAATATCTCAATGAGACCTACCAAATATATGTGATGGAAGGTACAATAAACAAAAGATGTCAAACACCAATGAATACAAAATAAAATATCACGTAACATTTTTATGGTGACACAAAGAAAAAAATGTAAATGAAATGCTTGACTGATCTTTTAGACATAGTAGGGCGCTGCTCGGATTTGGACAAAGGCTGCTACGAGTTCAACTTCGGGAGTTCCCAGATGTTCAGGAGAGGTGAGCATTCAGTATTAAGGGCAGAAACACCTCTCAGGTGTCAGTGCGGTGAAACTGAGAACGAGTAAGAACAGTCCGCCGAACATACATAGCAGCCTGATGGGTGAGCCACTGCTGGCAGGCTGTACTGTCCTGGATGTACTGGAGCACCTCTGAGAGCATGGTGCGCTTCAAGCGGGCCTCCTCCCGAGACTTCTTGAGGCGGTCGTACGCCCTTGCACCTAGAGGCAACACAAATAAGGAAAGTTACTGTTTAAACTTTGTCTAGGGTCCCAGAAGACTTCTCCCAAAGAGCCCTATTTTCTTTAAGTTTAAAACAGATACAGGCTTTAAAAATATTAAATAAATTAGAATTAAATATTAATATAGTGAACTGCCCAATCTAAAAATCCCTAATTTTAACTAACCTTTTAAGGTGCAAATAAAGCAGGGAATGGGACGAGATAGGGATCACCACAATTAGAGAAAATAAGCACTGTCACTTTAAGGCAGCCATTGTTTAGCAGGGAGGATACAGGTTAGTCATCTGCTCAGTGAAGATACCCCTGATGGATATCTAGCTTTTATTCTCCATCATGGGATTTTCATTGATATTCGTAAACACAGAAAAGAATAGCAACTCATCCCCTAAACAAACAGGAAAATAGAGACAGTCAAAAATGTTAAGCAGAGATGCCTGCTCGTCTTGTGTGTTAGTTCTAGAGCCAGTGTCCAAACAGGAGGGCCTAACAAAGGTATGGACTGATTTCCAGGTTGCTAGTCTGCACATATCAGGGTGAAAGATATACCTCATGAAAGATGCTTGAGCTATGCTACTTCCCACAAGGTTTCAGTCCTGAGCAGGAAGAATTTGTTGGAATTCTGGTAGCATTTAGCCATACAGTATGCTATACAACCCAGCCATGGAGTGCCTAGGGATGGCTTTTGCTTTCACAAGTAGCTTCATAATTAACAATATTTTAATGTCAGTTCTTGTGACATCTGTGGTGCCAAGAGATCACTGTTGCAAAGGAATTCATTTGATTCATATAATAATCCATAATTACTTATGAAATGTATCAACAAAGCACAGGGTTAGTATTTCACTCAGTCTCCTGGCTGATGAAATGATAGCATGAATTCCATTTCCAGTACCAGTCCCGGAAAGTGAACGTGTCTTAGTTTAAATGTAGGGGCCATTAATTTTGACAGGACAAGAAATAAGTTAGTTAACTGTAACTACAGTTCTCTAACATTTGAATCTTTCACATATTCCCATGCATGAATCATTCCCTTTCGTCAAACTGGGAAATCCAACTCTGACATTTCAATAGCTGTATCAAAGAATTTACCCTGAAAACAGTACAAGCAAAGTCACTTTAATTGCACAATCACCTCGTTAGAAAAGACACAAACTCCAGCCAATAAGGTCAGAGTGCACTGAATTCAACTATCTTAGAGGCATCCGTACTTCAAATTTCTATAGCACTAGTGTGTGAGGATAATTATAATTACAGTCTCTGAATACAAAGGAGGTAGAGCCATGTTTAAATCTATGAAAGATATCAATGCTGGAGAACTGTAGGTACATGTAAGTAATTTATTTTTTCTCCGGCAGTGGATATTTCAGACTCGAATCAGAATAGCAAGCAGTATTTTATACATTAATGCATACTATACTACGCAATAATAAACAGAATAAAACATTAGTGATAAAAAAGTAATGTAAATTAAATATATGTCGTAAAACCGCATGGTCAACAGCCGAGTTTCTTGCAGAATCAGTATCCTAACAGTAATGTCTTGTCAGTGTGTGGCAACTTTTCTACACAGCTGCCTGCACATCTCCGAAAGATGAAATCCTGCACTAAGTGCTGCTGTACTGCAATACGCCAAGCTGAGTGGGCAGATACCCTACATCGCAAGGTACAACAGTTTATAGATGTCAGAAAGTAGCTACATCAATTTATCTTACCATCCCTCGTTTTGAAAGCAGATAGCTTCCTTGCCGGAGGCTGAAGACAACAAAGTGTTTGTCCGATTGATTGTTTTAGTTCTTTCAATGTTGATTTTCAAACACCCTCCTATGTCCAATGAGTGCAGCACCCTCTCCACACTTGTGGCGGGATCTTGAAAGAATGTTTTTAGTTTAACTATCTCATTAAGGTAATATCAGTAGGATCGAATTTGTGAAATTGTTGGCAAGATGGCTTGATGGTGAGTGAATGCTTGGATTTCACAGACTGTCTAGCAGAAATGAGGCCAACAGTAAAGCCTTCTTACATGATACAAATTTAATGACTGCGTTATTTAAAGTTGGATCTTTCATTGACTGGCCAAGGGTAGTGTTCAGTTACCGTTGCTATGGACGAACCCTGATGAGTGTAAATGCCCTGAACAAATCTCTAAGAAACTAACAGACCTCTAATAAAACCTTTAATTATCTTTGTTGACAGAAGAGATGTGTCTCCTGAAACTCGGGACAGCCACCTTCTGTACTTTAATGAAGATGCGTTTGAGACTTGATTGAGGCCATACCCATATGTTCAGGGTCAAAGGGTGGTGATGCATAGAACCTGTACATTGTCTCTTGAAAGAAGACTGACGTTTCCCCAGAGGAATGGGCGAAACTTCTAAGAGATGAAGGATATCTGTGAACCATTACTGGCGAGCCCAAGCTGGAACAATCATATCAGCCGGCAATGTTCTATCTTGGCTTTACTGAAAACCTTCCGGATGAGGGGAAGAGGAGGTAAGGTATACGAAGAGGTCTTGTACTATAAGATCAAAAACGCATCTGCCCTTATTCTTGGATGCCACGGACTGCTAGCAAAGTAGCAGCATTCTTGTTCAATCGTGTTGCAAATAGTAGGCATAGTGCTAGGTGATCCCAATGGTGAAAGAAACAGACTGTCCATTCAGGCTTTCAGGCTTTTAATGAGATCATCTATGTTAATGTCCAGTCCAAAAGGCATTACACTTCTTTTGACAGTAAGTAGGACCTTGTCAAGCTCCTCTTGTTGATATAAAACACCCTAGTGGTATTATTTGTTCTTACTAGGACGGTTGTAACCCCTTTCAAACCGCTCAGAGCTCCAGGATATTTATATGAAGGTCTTTCTGGATCGGTCAATGACCCCTTGCTTCTAGTTCCTGTGCACCTCCAACAATATGTACGAGGTCATGAAGAAGTGAGCTATTTGTGGATTAAAGTGTAAACCTTTTGTGAGATTGAATCGCTCTAACCACCAGGCCAAGGCAGCTTTGATTTTGGCAGAGATCTGGATCCAACTGTTAAAGCATCCAGTCACTTGGAGCCAATAGACATCTAACTCCTCTTGTAGAGGCTGGTGTCCGCAACCTGCAGAATGTTACCAGCAGAATGCAAGACAATATCATACCCAGCAATTATGGGAACAGTTGAATAGATGTTTCCAGGTTTTGGTTCTACTGAGCGAAGGACTGAATACACATCATTCTTTCCTCCAATAGAAATGTGTTGCCAATCCTGGTGATGAGAAGGGCACCTAGAAATCTGATTGATGTTGTGGGACGATCTTGAGAGTTGGTCATGTTGATGGCCATATCCAGACTGCTGAATCATTTCATAGATCTCTCTGTGGATGTGTCAGCCTCTTCAAAGTTATTTTCTTTGATCGGCCAGTTGTCTTAATACAAATAGATGCAATATCCCTGACGACTTAAGAATGCTGCAACTGGGACTACACATTTTATGAATTTCTGTGTCACCAATTTGAGACCAAAGGGGACTACCATGAATTGTTAACGGAGCCCAGATGACAAGTCTCAGACATTTGCGAAGTTTGAGGTAAAAGGAGATGTTACAGTAGGCATCCTGGAGATCTAGGTAAGCCATTAACTCCCCTTGCTGCAGCAGCTACAATACTTTCTGCAAGGTTACCACCTTGAACCACCGCTTTTTTAGGTATTTGTTGAGCAGCTGAAAATCATCAATGGGACACTACTCGCCCGTTTTTGATTTTTACCAGAAAATGCCTGGAGATAACCCCTTTGTCTGTGAGAATGGGGACAGTACCTCCACCTGCAAGACTATCAGATGATGATGTGCTGCACTTTGCAATGATTTCCAAATAAATGTGAGGGATGGGTCATATTTCACCAAATCACATCCGTCTGCTATGTCCATTGTGCTTACAGGGCAGAAATCTTGGCACTCACAGGGCCAGGTGAAACATTCATTGAAGATTAGGCCGCCGGGGCTGGCATGAAGTAACTAAAGGCACAATGGGTCTGCTGCTTATTCTGGCTGGCAGACTCCTTTCCAGATGTCTGCTTGGTGCATCCTAAGTAAGGTGGCCTATTGGAAGGAGGTGGATAGTAAGGCTGTTGGTAGTATGACAGCTGCAAGGGTTGAATTATCAAGAGGTGGCTGGAAACTTCCTCAATAAGAGAAGATCCCTCTACCTCTTGTTCCATGAATAGGTTGCAGTTAAGACTGCAGTACCCCAGGGAACATGCTATATCAGTGTTTGATTTGATAGCTTCACCTAAATGCTTCCAAAGAGGGGGTCGCCATCAAAATGTATTTGTAACATTCCGTACTGAACCTTAGATTAAATGAAGTAGAGCAGAGTTCGCCTATCGCCATAGAGCAACAGCAGCTGCCAGTCCACATATCCTGTCTTTACTTATGGATCTGTTGAACTCCTCGCTACGTGAAGGCCACTTGCCCAAAACCTGGAAACACGCCATGGTACTCCCTTGTCTGAAAAAGCCCCATTTAGACCCTACCAAATGGGCAAACTATAGATCGATCTCACTTTTACCCATCCTGTCCCAAATTTTGGAAAAATATGTCAATACCCAACTCTCCACCTATGTAGAAACCCAAAACGCACTTCCCCCCCTCCCACGCAGGATTTTGTGCAGGCCACAGCACAGAAGTCACCCTGTTAGGAGTTACGGAACACCTGGATCAGCTTCAAGATCGGGGTGGTTCGGCCGCACTGATCCTTCTGGACCATAGTGCAGCCTTTGACACGGCGTCTCACGATCAGCTGATAGACAGACTGGCTCAATTCGGCCAAAAAAACGCAGCACTTGGTTGGTTAAAATCCTTTTTGGCTGATCGAACTTTTCAGGTTTTTTCCCACTGATACTGCATCAAGTCCACACACATTGACCTGGGCTCTGAACTTAGCCCACGCTCTTCAACATATACGTTTGCCCTTTAGCAGATATAGTAGAAAGCCATGGACTAACCATATTTTCCTACGCCGTTGACACTCAGATAATTTTTTTTTTTCATCGGATCATGAAGCAGGCCCACAAGTTCTCAAATCTTGCCTCACTGATGTTGCCAACTGGATGAATACCTATCCCTTAAACTTAACGGGGATAAGACTGAGGTGCCATTACTGGGCAAAAATCCTCGGCTCTGGGGACCTCAGCTCCCCAGACACTCTGGGTTCTCTTCCCACACCAGCCGACAAGGTGAAAAGCCTTGGCATCTGGCTGGACGCCACTCTGTCCATGAAAGCTCAAGTAGCCAAAATGACCTCTTCCTGCTTTGCTAATATGAAATGGCTCAAAAAGATTCTATAGATGCTCCCTTTCTCAGCTCATTGAACGGTCATTCAGGCCATGATCATTTCCAGATTAGATTATGGCAACATTCTCTATTTGGGCGCTGACAAGGCAATAATAAGACGCCTTCAGATATTTCAAAACTCTGCTTCAAGGCTGCTTTTTCGACAACCCAAACATTCTTCAGTATCTGATCTCCTTCAAGATCTCCATTGGCTCACTGTGGATAAACACATCAAATTCAAGGCTCTCTGCTTTATGTACAAGATCAAAAGCCACATAGGTCCTGCATTTTTACAAAAGCTAGCCGTGCCTTACCTCCCGTCTCATACACTGCATTCTAGTAACCAGTCTCTTTTTACAGTGCCTAAATTCAGACGTTCACACATAGGTGGCTGCTCATTTTCCTTTATCGGTCCCTAATTGTGGAACACACACCTGGAGTCAGTCGGAGGCTGCAACTCCCTGTCCTTGTTTCACATACAGTTGAAAACTTGCCTATTTTAGGCAACTCAAGTAGGTTACTGTGAGAAAGTGCCCTCTTTCTGCATGGTTGCCCCCACTTTTTGCTGAATTGCTGATGTGCTTTGACTGAGTGTGCACTGGGCTCCTGCTAATCAGGTACCCAGGGCCTATGTTCTTTCCCAAAAACTGCATTGAAGCCTAAACCCAATTGGCATCTCTGGCCACAGGTCAGCCCCTGGTAAATAGTACCACAGGTAACCAGGGCACTGTGACTAGAGAAGGCCTCTAAGGGCTGCATTATTGTGCCACCCTTAGAGGTCCTGTACCCTTACACTCACACACTGCCTTTGCAGGCTGCGTGTTTTGGTGCAGAACAAAGTGAAGAGTCAACATGGTACACATCTCTGTGTACAAGGGAGAACAATAAGTGCACACCTCTTTTTTCTCGCTTTTTTATCTGAATTCCGCTTTGACATGTAGTTTGGCTTTCGCGTGCTGCCTGGTGACGCGTGTTCTGCCCTAGTAACACGCACGTATAAGATCATCAAAGCTGGAGCGTAGTTACCCTCCTATGCCAGACTCACAGCTTGATCCGTAGTAATTCACAACAATGCCATCAACTTATCCATGTTTAACATATTTATTGCATGTACTCCATAATTCATTAACTCTTCTTAATCCTTTCACATGCGAGGTGCTTATGCCTTCCAATGTTTCTAATGCAACAGTTGTGCCTATCCAGGCCTTCCACTGGAGCACGCCGGAATACATAAATCATCCTCAATCATACCCAATGCATTTCGGGCTTTCCATAGCCCTTCTTCAGGGGTTCACTATAAAATTGAAACGTTGCCATTAGACTCTCATTCGGACCCATAAATCATGATTAATGTTACATTTCTTACATTGTACAAGAATCCATGCCATGTTTTACAGTCCACCAATAAACAGCGCTATCCCGCTAAAAGCGTGTTTACACGCTTCGAAAATTTACCTCAGGGAGACCCTCCCAAACTATGCCACCCTTGAGTATATTACTTCGCTATTCCTCTGTGCAATCCCCCTTGACGATTCCCAGTCCATGGATACCTCAACTACTCCAAATGGAGCCTTCCCACAAGCAGAACACACTAAACTCTTCCATACCTGTGTCCTCTATTTCAATCCGATCGACTTTCGACAGCTTTCCACTCCTTCTATGAAGTAATGTTCCCTTCACCCCCACCACATGACCCTGCCTTTTATCGCTCGTGTAGCGCAGCCCCAGCCTCACGATTAACCAATCAATTTTACACCTATCCATTCGAATCCATGGCCCTCAGAAATACAAGTCCCATAAATCATTGCTCCCCTCCTGCTGTTAAACCGCTGATTTGTGATTTGACTAATGCGTTAACTGTTGTCAGAACCTCCCCAAGCTTTTTAATCGAATACCCCGCCCTTCCCCCAGCTGTTTTAAAACGCCATTTGTTGGATGTTACACTTCTTATTCAAACATGACGTTGCTCTTACAACATTTATAATTAAGAATCTTCTTTCACTTGATGATCATGGTAAATAGTTGAAACTGAAAAAAGTCTGCAATGACACTTAGTTCAATCAAAATTCTTAACGTTAATGTCCACTTCTTGGATGCGCTGTAGCTATATCACCTCACGTGACATTTTGTCCGTTTGTCTTGCTTCACCGGTAATCGTGGGTGCAACTTATCAACAGGGCAGTTTATAGTCGAAACTGGAACAAGGGAGAAAGATAAGTGCACACTTCTATTTTCTCTAAATTCCGATTTGAAATGTAGTTTGGCTTTCGCGTGCTGCCTGGTGACGCGTGTTCTGCCCTAGTAACACGCACGTATAAGATCATCAAAGCTGGAGCGTAGTTCCGCTCCTATGCCAGACGCACAGCTTGATCCGTAGTAATTCACAACAATGCCACCAACTTATCCATGTTTAACATATTTATGGCATGTACTCCATAATTCATTAACTCTTCTTAATCCTTTCATATGCGAGGTGCTTATGCCTTCCAATGTTTCTAATGCAACAGTTGTGCCTATCCAGGCCTTCCACTGGAGCACGCCGGAATACATAAATCATCCTCAATTATACCCAATGCATTTCGGGCTTGCCATAGCCCTTCTTCAGGGGTTCACTATAAAATTAAAATTGAAACGTTACCATTAGACTGTCATTCGGACCCATAAATCATGATTAATGTTACATTTCTTACATTGTACAAGAATCCATGCCATGTTTTACAGCCCACCAATAAACAGCGCTATCCCGCTAAAAGCGTGTTTACACGCTTCGAAAATGTACGTCAGGGAGACCCTCCCAAACTATGCCACCCTTGAGTATGTTACTTCGCTATTCCTCTGTGCAATCCCCCTTGACGATTCCCAGTCCATGGATACCTCAACTACTCCAAATGGAGCCGTTCCCACAAGCAGAACACACTAAACTCTTCCATACCTGTGTCCTCTATTTCAATCCGATCGACTTTCGACAGCTTTCCACTCCTTCTATTAAGAAATGTTCCCTTGGGGGAGTGGAAAGCTGTCGAAAGTCGATCGGATTGAAATAGAGGACACAGGTATGGAAGAGTTTAGTGTGTTCTGCTTGTGGGAACGGCTCCATTTGGAGTAGTTGAGGTATCCATGGACTGAGAATCGTCAAGGGGGATTGCCCAGAGGAATAGCGAAGTAACATACTCAAGGGTGGCATAGTTTGGGAGGGTCTCCCTGAGGTAAATTTTCGAAGTGTGTAAACACGCTTTTAGCGGGATAGCGCTGTTTATTGGTGGGCTGTAAAACATGGCATGGATTCTTGTACAATGTAAGAAATGTAACATTAATCATGATTTATGGGTCCGAATGATAGTCTAATGGCAACGTTTCAATTTTAATTTTATAGTGAACCCCTGAAGAAGGGCTATGAATAGCCCGAAATGCATTGGGTATGATTGAGGATGATTTATGTATTCCGGCGTGCTCCAGTGGAAGGCCTGGATAGGCACAACTGTTGCATTAGAAACATTGGAATGGCATAAGCACCTCGCATGTGAAAGGGTTAAGAAGAGGTAATGAATTATGGAGTACATGCAATAAATATGTTAAACATGGATAAGTTGGTGGCTTTGTTGTGAATTACTACGGATCAAGCTGTGCGTCTGGCATAGGAGCGTAACTACGCTTCAGCTTTGATGATCTTATACCTGCGTGTTACTAGGGCAGAACACGCGTCACCAGGCAGCACGCGAAATCCAAACTACATTTCAAAGCGTAATTCAGATAAAAAAAGCGAGAAAAAAAAGAGGTGTGCACTTATCGTTCTCCCTTGTTCCAGTTTCGACTATAAACTGCCCTGTTGATAAGTTGCACCCACGATTACCGGTGAAGCAAGACAAACAGACAGAATGTCACGTGAGGTGCTATAGCTACAGCGCATCCAAGAAGTAGACATTAACGTTAAGAATTTTGATTGAACTAAGTGTTATTGCAGACTGTTTTCAGTTTCAACTATTTACCATGATCATCAAGTGCAAGAAGATTCTTAATTATAAATGTTGTAAGAGCAACGTCATGTTTGAATAAGAAGTGTAACATCCAACAAATGGAGTTTTAAAACAGCCGAGGGAAGGCCGGGGTATTCGATTAAAAAGCTTGGGGAGGTTCTGACCACAGTTAACACATTAGTCAAATCACAAATCAGCGGTTTAACAGCAGGAGGGGAGCAATGATTTATGGGACTTGTATTTCTGAGGGCCCTGGATTCGAATGTAAAATTGATTGGTTAATCGTGAGGGTGGGGCTGCGCTACACGAGCGATAAAAGGCAGGGCCATGTAGTGGGGGTGAAGGGAACATTACTTCATAGAAGGAGTGGAAAACTGTCGAAAGTCGATCGGATTGAAATAGAGGACACAGGTATGGAAGAGTTTAGTGTGTTCTGCTTGTGGGAACGGCTCCATTTGGAGTAGTTGAGGTATCCATGGACTGGGAATCGTCAAGGGGGATTGCACAGAGGAATAGCGAAGTAACATACTCAAGGGTGGCATAGTTTGGGAGGGTCTCCCTGAGGTACATTTTCGAAGCGTGTAAACACGCTTTTAGCGGGGTAGCGCTGTTTATTGGTGGGCTGTAAAACATGGCATGGATCCTTGTACAATGTAAGAAATGTAACATTAATCATGATTTATGGGTCAGAATGAGAGTCTAATGGCAACGTTTCAATTTTAATTTTATAGTGAACCCCTGAAGTAGGGCTATGGAAAGCCCGAAAGGCATTGGGTATGATTGAGGATGATTTATGTATTCCGGCGTGCTGCAGTGGAAGGCCTGGATAGGCACAACTGTTGCATTAGAAACATTGTCAGGCATAAGCACCTCGCATGTGAAAGGATTAAGAAGAGTTAATGAATTATGGAGTACAATCACTAAATATGTTAAACATGGATAAGTTGGTGGCATTGTTGTGAATTACTACGGATCAAGCTGTGCGTCTGGCATAGGAACACATCTCTGTGTGCCATGCCTACAACCCACTGCCCTGGCATAGATCAGTCACCCCTCTAGCTGGGTGCACTATACCAGTGGTGAGGGTACAGGTGCATGAGCCCTGTACCCCTACAGTGTCCAAGTCCATTCTTAGACATTGTAAGTGCAGTGCTGCCATTAAGAGTATATGGTGCTGGGAATTTGTCATTACGAACTCCACAGCACCATAATGGCTACACTGAACACTGAGAAGTTTGGTATCATACTTCTCAGCACA
This sequence comes from Calotriton arnoldi, assembly GCA_963921515.1. Classification (NCBI taxonomy): domain Eukaryota; kingdom Metazoa; phylum Chordata; class Amphibia; order Caudata; family Salamandridae; genus Calotriton; species Calotriton arnoldi. Next base: position 2,427,851 of record CAWUFW010001648.1, read on the forward strand.
TTAAACCCACACTGATGCCAGTGTGGGATTTAATGAAAAATGCACACAGAGGGCATCTTAGAGATGCCCCCTGAAAACTAACCTACCACTTGTGTCCAGGCTGAGTGGCTGCTTTCAGCTGCCACCACCAGACATGTTCCTGCACCCCTGGGTCGAGAGCCTGCTGCTCTCTGGGGCCTGAAACAATGCACATCCTGGGACGAGGTGCCAAGCCTCCTCCCCCAGGATGGGCAGGGTTCACGAAGGGGAAGCTTCAAAGGCTTGCCGCCTTTGTGAGCTTCCCCAGGCCACTTGCTGCTTTCAGCAACTGGTCCCCACTGGTTCTGACCCCCACTTTGGGCGGGAGAACCGGCGGGAAAAACAAGTGAGGAAGAGAGGTGTGTCCACCTCTGCCAACTCCACCCCTCAGGTGGGGGAGGCGAGGTGAAGCACAACTCTCAGTCCCCGCCATCTTGCAGATGGGGGGACTCAGCCAACCAGGGACAGGCTCATGCCCCCCCACCCCTGGAGGGTGGCATAATAGGGGGTGTACCCACCCCAGGGAAGGGACCCATTGGTCCCTGCCTTTTACCTACCTGTAATGCCCCTAAATCTAGTATTTAGGGGCACCCCTGAACCTTGCTTCCTCAGACAAGAAGAAACTAGAAGAAGAAGAAGGACCGAACAGCCGTGCAGCAGCTAACAAGAGGAAGACACCCACTGACTTTGCCTCAGCCCTACCGGCCTGTCTCCACCTTGAACCTGCTCCTGCGAAATCCCGGTGTGTCCTGCAGCCAGCAACCTCGAAAACCCCGGAGGACCTGCCTGCCCCTTCAACCACAAAGACTTTGTCTCCCGTGAACACCGGATTTGTTCATCTGCAACCTCTGGCTCCGGCCGGACACCGCGAATCCGCCCCACTCTGCACCCGCCGTCCACGGCCCGAGTGGGCAAATAGCACGAGGAGGTCACCCTGGTGATCCTGACCCGAGATCCGGTGACCCCTGACCTGCCTCAAGCCTCCAGCCGACGCCTGCAGTCTAAATCCAAAAGGTCCCCCTAACCGCGACCAGGAGCTGGTATGAAGATCCGACCCCAAAAGGCACCCCTGCACCCGATGCCCCACGGCCTTGGGTGACCAAACAGATGGTGCCTAACCAACCCCTAACTTCCCAACTTACCTCTCAAAGTGGTGGTCGCACCCAGAAGACCTTCGTCCCCAAGCCTGCAGTGCCTTTGCAAACCGGAGGTTCCCCATTGCAAACAGGGCGCCCGACGTCGAAACAGCACCCTGCACCCGGCCGCCCTAGTGCCGCTGAAGGTGCACCTTTGGTGCTACTTTGTTTCCCCATTTGCCCTGAGCTAAAGTCCAGGAGCTTTGCTTCCACAGCCAAGTGAAGTTGCCTGCTTGCCAGCAGCCACCAACCGGAGGCTCCCTATCCCCCATTGGATAGCATTGGGCCTCAGCACTCTGCACCCGGCCGCCCTAGTGCTGCTGAGGGTGTAACTCGAGTGCATCCTTGACCCTGGGGGACCCCTGAGTCAACCCCCAGAACCTCAAATCCCACTACCAAATACTTACCTCAAAACCGATAACGCTATTTTCCTCCATAGGATAACATTGACTGTTTTTCTGTGAAAAGTTTTTAAGTGTGGAGTTTGAAAACCTAAAGAAATTCTTTAAAATTGTACTGTTTAACAAAAACGATTTTACGAGTTATATCCAGGTATACTACTCAGAGTAAGAAAAGTAATCCAAAAGTAACTTACCTGTAATCTTACTGAAAATCCCATTCAAAGTATATGTACTGTATTCTGAAAAGCATTGCATTATCAGTAACACTAGTGTAATCAAATCAAAGTACATTTACAATTGCAATCCAAACTGTTACAATCTGTATATTTACTGCAAAGTACTGATCACTTACCTGTGCCAGGCTTGCTTGGTTCTAGGAAATAAAATACCTAAAAGAATATTTTTGATACACAAACAATTGGTCTGAAGTTCAGTCTTTGAGTGTGTGAATTAATTTGCTGACTGAGTGTGTACAACAAATGCTTAACACGGTCCTCTGATATTGCCTTACTGCTCGACCACACTACCACAAATAGAGAGTGAGGTGCTATCTAACTTTACCTCTGCCTACCTTTGGGGTTCCACTGGACTCTGTGCACACTATACCTCACTTTGGTGTAGTATATACAGAGCCAGCTTCCTACATTGGTGGATCAGGGGTGGGATATACAACTTTGCATTTGTTGGACTACTTGGTTACCACCTGATCACACAACAGAACTCTTAAATTGTCTTTAAAATTCTGATTTTTCAAATTGGCAATTTTTTGCAAAATTACTAAGTCTTGTTAGGGGTTTGGTTAAGTCCCTTTAGAATTTAGGAAAACTAAAAGTCACTTTAGCTAGGTTAAGAAGTTTTTTTAACTATGTCTCAAAACAAGAACCCAGCTGTCAGTGAAAATAACCACAATGACAGAGGACTTGGTTGAGGAACTCGACCTCACCCTTACCTTCACTTGTCTTTCAAGGAGTTAAGGTCCCTATGTAAAATTAAAAACATAGCCATGGGGTCCCATCCCACTAAACAAAAGCTCCAGGAGCTGTTGGCTGGGTATGCTAAGGACCACCCATCTGAAAATGGTGAAGACCAGTCAGATGAGGAAGGAGGGGAAGGGGATGACCTGGTAGATCAACCCCCTCCACTTTCTAGGGAGAAAAGGGTTCAAATACCCTTGACTCAAAGAATCAACCTCTCAGTACCTAGATCCCACACAGGTGGATCAGGTACCATTGAGGACAGCCTCAATGAGGAGGATAGCCTTTTAGTAAGGCTGACCAAAAGACTGGATCTAGAGACCAGGTTGCTGGCTCTAGAAAGAGAGAGAGCAGAGATGGGCCTAGCACCCATTAATGGTGGCAGCCATTTACTTAATAAGGATAAAGAGCAATCTTATGATTCTAAAATCCCCAAAGGGATTCTCCCTAAATATGAAGAGAGTGCTGATATCCCAAAATGGTTCACAGCCTTTGAGAGGGCTTGTGAAATGAGAAAAGTGAAAAAGTCACAATGGGGGGCACTCCTTTGGGAACTGTTCTCTGGTAACTGCAGAGACAGACTCCTGACCCTTTCTAGGACAGATACTGGGTCTTAGGACCTCATGAAGAGAACTCCGATTGAGGGATTTGGACTCACAACTGAGGAATATAGAATTAGATTCAGGGGGGCCTCACAAAACCCAAAACCAATCCTGGATTGACTTTGTAGACTACTCAGTCAAAACGCTAGATGGATGGTTAACTGGACACAATGTGCATGATTTCAATGGACTTTACAATCTGTTTATGAAAGAACATATTTTAAGTAATTGCACTAATGAAAAGTTACATCAGCATTTGGTAGACCTAGGTCTAATTTCTCCCCAAGAATTGGGAAAGAAGGCAGGCCACTGGGTCAAGACAAGGGTGACAAAAACGACCACTGGGGGTGACCAAAAGAAAGGGGTTACAAAACCTCCCCAGGGGAAAGGTGGTGAGAATACCCAAGATAAAAAGCCTGAGTCTTCAAAAGGGCCCCAAAAACCTGCACAGGGGGGTGGGTCCCAAAACTCTTCCCAGTCCAATAATAGGTACAGGGGAAAGAACTTTGATCCTTTAAAGGCCTGGTGTAACAACTGTAAGAAGTTGGGACATTTAACTGGAGATGCTGCTTGCCCATCCAAGAAGGCCCCTAGTCCTACTACAGCTACTCCTGGTGTAGCAAGTCTCCAGATGGGATCAACAGTGTGCCAAGAGCAAATCGGGTTGCACACTGAAGCAGTTCTAGTTTCAGAAGGGGAAGTTGAGTTTGCCACTGTAGCTGTGTGGCCACCCAACTTAAATAAGTACTTACAATACCCTTGGATTAATGGAACTAGGATAGAAGCTCTGAGGGATACAGGTGCCAGTATCACTATGGTGAGAGATACACTGGTCTCCCCTGAGCAATACTTGATTGGGAGAACTTACTCAGTCACCGATGCTGACAGTGTTACCACTAACCATGCAATGGCTATGGTGACTGGGGGGGGGGGGAGGGGGAAGGGGGGGAGGTTTCTGGCCTGAAACAGGTAGTGGTCTCTACAAAGCTACCAGCTGCATGTCTGCTTGGCAATGACCTGGAAACCTCAGCATGGGCTGAGGTTGAACTGAAAACCCATGCAGCAATGCTGGATATCCCTGAATTGGTGTGTGTAAAAACAAGAGCACAGAGCAAGAGACATGGTGAAAAAGAAGTGTTGGAGCCTGAAAGTACGGCCCAACCTTCCAAGAGAAAAGGTAAGAAGACTGGGGAACCAGCTTCTGTACAGCAAAAGGATCAGGACCCCTCTCCTCAGGGAGTGGACTTGGACACCCCAGAGGGAACTGAGTCAATGGAGCTTGACCCTTACCAGGTTGAACTCTTAGGCCCAGGGGGGCCCTCTAGGGAAGAGCTGTGCCTTGGACAGCAGGACTGCCCAACTCTTGAAAGCCTGAGGCAGCAAGCTGCTGCACAGGAAAAGGGAGATGTCAGTGGTACCCACAGAGTTTACTGGGAAGAGGGACTACTGTACACTGAGGCCAGAGACCCCAAACCTGGAGCCACTAGGAGAGTGGTAGTGCCTCAGAAGTACAGGGAGTTTCTCCTAACTTTAGCTCATGACATCCCCCTAGCTGGACATCTGGGCCAAACCAAGACTTGGGAGGGGCTAGTTAGCCACTTTAACTGGTCCCAGATGCTCCAAAAAGTAAAGGAGTTTGTCAGCTCCTGTGTCACCTGTCAGGCCAGTGGCAAGACAGGTGGCCCCTCAAAGGCCCCCCTGATACCACTACCTGTGGTGGGGGTTCCCTTTGAAAGGGTAGGTGTGGACATAGTGGGTCCACTTGAACCTCCCACAGCATCAGGGAACAAATCCATTCTAGTGGTAGTGGATCATGCCACTAGGTACCCTGAAGCAATTCCCCTTAGGACTACTGCAGCTCCTGCAGTAGCCAAGGCCCTCATTGGTGTCTTCACCAGGGTAGGGTTTCCTTAGGAGGTGGTTTCAGACAGAGGTTCCAACTTCATGTCTGCTTACCTAATACACATGTGGAAAGAGTGTGGAGTGCAGTACAAGTTTACTACACCCCATCACCCACAAACCAATGGTCTTGTTGAGAGATTCAACAAGACATTGAAAGGCATTATTATGGGGCTCCCTGAAAAACTCAAAAGGAGATGGGATGTCCTCTTACCATGCCTGCTTTTCGCTCACAGAGAGGTGCCACAGAAGGGAGTAGGGTACTCCCCCTTTGAACTTCTGTTTGGCCATCCTGTGAGGGGACCACTCTGTCTTGTAAAAGAGGGTTGGGAGAAGCCTCTCCAAGAACCCAAACAAGATATTGTGGACTATGTGCTTGGCCTAAGGTCCAGAATGGCTGAGTACATGGAAAAGGCATCCACACATCTTGAGGCCAGCCAGGAGCTTCAGAAGCACTGGTATGACCAAAAAGCTGCACTGGTTGAATTTCAACCTGGGTAAAAGATGTGGGTTTTGGTGCCAGTGGCACCAAGGGCACTCCAGGACAAATGGAGTGGCCCTTACCCTATCCTAGAAAAAAAGAGTGAGGTCACCTACTTGGTTGACCTGGGCACAAGCAGGACACGCAAAAGGGTTATCCAAGTGAACCGCCTAAAGCTCTTTCATGACAGGGCTGACATCACCATGCTGATGGTGACTGATGAGGATCAGGAGACAGAGAGTGAACCTCTCCCTGACCTCCTCTCATACAGCCCAAAAGATGGGTCAGTAGATGGAGTTGTCTTTTCAGACACCCTCTCTGCCCAACAGCAGACTGATTGCAAGCAAGTCTTGCAGCAGTATGCAAAGCTCTTTTCCTTGACCCCTGGTCAGACAAACTGGTGTACCCATGATGTGGGCACTGGTGACAGTTCACCTGTCAAAAATAAAATCTATCGACAGTCTGATCAAGTCAAGGAAAGCATCAGAGCTGAAGTCAGCAAGATGCTGGAGTTAGGTGTTATTGAACCCTCTGAGAGCCCCTGGGCCAGCCCAATGGTGCTAGTCACCAAACCTCATCCACAGGGTGGAAAGAGAGAAATGAGGTTCTGTGTGGACTATAGAGGGCTCAACTCGGTCACCAAGACAGATGCTCACCCTATCCCAAGAGCAGATGAGTTGATAGACAAATTGGGTGCAGCCAAATTTCTAAGTACCTTTGACTTAACTGCAGGGTACTGGCAAATTGGCATGGCCCCAGGAGCAAAAGAAAAGACAGCATTCTCCACACCTTATGGGCATTATCAGTTTACTGTTATGCCCTTTGGTTTAAAGAATGCCCCTGCCACCTTCCAGAGGTTGGTGAATCAAGTCCTTGCTGGATTGGAATCCTTTAGTGCAGCTTATCTAGATGATGTTGCTGTCTTTAGCTCCACCTGGCAGGATCACCTGATTCACCTTGGGAAGGTTTTAAATGTCCTGCAAACTGCAGGCCTAACTATCAAGGCATCCAAATGCCAGATGGGGCAGGGAACTGTGGTGTACTTGGGCCACCTTGTTGGTGGAGGCCAGGTACAACCCTTACAGCCCAAGATCCAGGCCATCCTGGATTGGGCAGCTCCAACAACCCAAACCCAAGTCAGGGCATTCCTTGGCTTGACTGGGTACTACAGGAAGTTTGTGAAGGGATATGGGTCCATTGTGGCTCCCCTCACAGAACTCACCTCCAAGAAGATGCCCAAAAAGGTAAACTGGACAGTTAGTTGTTAAAAGGCTTTTGACACCCTGAAAGAGGCTATGTGCTCAGCACCAATTCTCAAAGCTCCAGACTATGCCAAGCCGTTCATTGTGCAGACTGATGCCTCTGAGCTAGGGATAGGAGCAGTCCTATCCCAGACCCATGATGAAGGCCAAGACCAACCTGTTGCTTTTATAAGCAGAAGGCTTCTCCCCAGGGAGCAGCGTTGGAGTGCCATTGAGAGGGAGGCCTTTGCTGTGGTTTGGTCCCTGAAGAGGCTGAGACCATACTTGTTTGGTACTCACTTCCTAGTTCAAACTGATCACAGACCTCTCAGATGGCTAATGAATATGAAAGGTGAAAATCCTAAACTGTTGAGGTGGTCCATCTCCCTACCAGGAATGGACTTTGTAGTGGAACACAGACCTGGGACTGCCCATGCCAATGCAGATGGACTTTCCAGGTTCCTCCATTTAGAAAATGAAGACTCTCCAGGGAAAGGTTAGTCTTGTCCTATTTCGTTTAAAGGGGTGGGGGGGGGGGGGGGTTGTGTGAGAAAGTGCCCTCTTTCTGCATGGTTGCCCCCACTTTTTGCTGAATTGCTGATGTGCTTTGACTGAGTGTGCCCTGGGCTCCTGCTAATCAGGTACCCAGGGCCTATGTTCTTTCCCTAAAACTGCATTGAAGCCTAAACCCAGTTGGCATCTCTGGCCACAGGTCAGCCCCTGGTAAATAGTACCACAGGTAACCAGGGCACTGTGACTAGAGAAGGCCTCTAAGGGCTGCAGCACTTATTGTGCCACCCTTAGAGGTCCTGTACCCTTACACTCACACACTGCCTTTGCAGGATGCGTGTTTTGGTCCAGAACAAAGTGAAGAGTCGACATGGCACACATCTCTGTGTGCCATGCCTACAACCCACTGCCCTGGCATAGATCAGTCACCCCTCTAGCTGGTTGCACTATACCAGTGGTGAGGGTACAGGTGCATTCTTAGACATTGTAAGTGCAGTGCTGCCATTAAGAGTATATGGTGCTGGGAGTTTGTCATTACGAACTCCACAGCACCATAATGGCTACACTGAACACTGAGAAGTTTGGTATCAAACTTCTCAGCACATTAAACCCACACTGATGCCAGTGTGGGATTTAATGAAAAATGCACACAGAGGGCATCTTAGAGATGCCCCCTGAAAACTAACCTACCACTTGTGTCCAGGCTGAGTGGCTGCTTTCAGCTGCCACCACCAGCCATGTTTCTGGACCCCTGGGTCGAGAGCCTGCAGCTCTCTGGGGCCTGAAACAATGCACATCCTAGGACGAGGTGCTAAGCCTCCTCCCCCAGGATGGGCAGGGTTCACGAAGGGGAAGCTTCAAAGGCTTGCCGCCTTTGTGAGCTTCCCCAGGCCACTTGCTGCTTTCAGCAACTGGTCCCCACTGGTTCTGACCCCCACTTTGGGCGGGAGAACCGGCGGAAAAAACAAGTGAGCAAGAGAGGTGTGCCCACCTCTGCCAACTACACCCCTCAGGTGGGGGAGGCGAGGTGAGAGATGGGGGGACTCGGCCAACCAGGTACAAGCTCATGCCCCCCTCCCACTGGAGGGTGGCATAATAGGGGGTGTACCCACCCCAGGGAAGGGACCCATTGGTCCCTGCCTTTTACCTACCTGTAACGCCCCTAAATCTAGTATTTAGGGGCACCCCTGAACCTTGCTTCCTCAGACAAGAAGAAACTACAAGAAGAAGAAGAAGGACCGAACAGCCGTGCAGCAGCTAACAAGAGGAAGGCGCCCACTGACTTGGCCCCAGCCCTACCGGCCTGTCTCCACCTCGAACCTGCTCCTGCGAAATCCCGATGTGTCCTGCAGCCAGCAACCTTGAAAACCCCGGAGGACCTGCCTGCCTTCAACCACAAAGACTGTCTACCGTGAACACCGGATTTGTTCATCTGCAACCTCTGGCTCCAGCCGGACACCGCGAACCCGCCCCACTCTGCACCCGCCGTCCACGGCCCGAGCTCGAGTGGGCAAAGACCACGAGGAGGTCACCCCGGCGATCCTGACCCAAGATCCGGCGACCCCTGACCTGCCTCAAGCCTCCAGCCGACGCCTGCAGCCTAAATCCAAAAGGTCCCCCTAACCGCGACCAGGAGCTGGTAAGAAGATCCGACCCCAAAAGGTACCCCTGCACCCGACGCCCCACGGCCTTGGGTGCCCAAACCGACGGTGCCTAACCAACCCCTAACTTCCCAACTTACCTCTGAAAGTGGTGGTCGCACCCAGAAGACCTTCGTCCCCAAGCCTGCAGTGCCTTTGCAAACCGGAGGTTCCCCATTGCAAACAGGGCGCCCGACGTCGAAACAGCACCCTGCACCCGGCCGCCCTAGTGCCGCTGAGGGTGCACCTTTGGTGCTACTTTGTTTCCCCATTTGCCCTGAGCTAAAGTCCAGGAGCTTTGCTCCCACAGCCAAGTGGCCTGCTTGCCAGCAGCCACCAACCGGAGGCCCCCTATCCCCCATTGGATAGCATTGGGCCTCAGCACTCTGCACCCGGCCGCCCTAGTGCCGCTGAGGGTGTAACTCGAGTGCATCCTTGACCCTGGGGGACCCCTGAGTCAACCCCCAGAACCTCAAATCCCATTACCAAATACTTACCTCAAAACCGATAACGCTATTTTCCTCCAAAGGATAACATTGACTGTTTTTCTGTGAAAAGTTTTTAAGTGTGGAGTTTGAAAACCTAAAGAAATTCTTTAAAATTGTACTGTTTAACAAAAAAGATTTTACGAGTTATATCCAGGTATACTACTCAGAGTAAGAAAAGTAATCCAAAAGTAACTTACCTGTAATCTTACTGAGAATCCCATTCAAAGTATATGTACAGTATTCTGAAAAGCATTGCATTATCAGTAACACTACTGTAATCAAATCAAAGTACATTTACAATTGCAATCCAAACTGTGTTACAATCTGTATATTTACTGCAAAGTACTTATCACTTACCTGTGCCAGGCTTGCTTGGTTCTAGGAAATAAAATACCTAAAAGAATATTTTTGATACAAAAACAATTGGTCTGAAGTTCAGTCTTTGAGCGTGTGAATTAATTTGCTGAGTGTGTACAACAAATGCTTAACACTGTCCTCTGATACTGCCTTACTGCTCGACCACACTACCACAAATAGAGAGTGAGGTGCTATCTAACTTTACCTCTGCCTACCTTTGGGGTTCCACTGGACTCAGTGCACACTATACCTCACTTTGGTATAGTATATACAGAGCCAGCTTCCTACAGTTACCAACTAATGAAGAAGTTACTTACCTTCGGTAACGATATATCTGTAAGAAACATAGGTTAGTTATAGATTCCTTACCTTAGAATTACCCCCAGGCGTCAGACTGGATCCGGAAAGTTTTTCGCCAGCAGTACCCCTGCGCGTCGGTAGGTGGCGTCGGTCGACTCCTCGTCCGTCGTCGGCGTCGTGGTCGCCGTGATGATGTCGCGGAAGTTACTTAGACGCCGCCCTCGCCGACCGACGTCAGTTCTGTACACGACTTTCTGTGCCAGGAATGCAGAGCCATGCAAGACACTGACCACTGGTGCACAAAACTAGGGCCCTGAAAGGATGTCCTTAACCCTAGAAATCAGTTCGCAGAACGGGGAGGATGGGTGGGGCGGTAAGGTATCTATATCTAACCTATGTTTCTTACAGATATATCGTTACCGAAGGTAAGTAACTTGTTCATCTGAAAGAAACAGTTAGTTATAGATTCCTTACCTTACAATAGATACCCCAGCAATACCAACCCCGGAGGTGGGTCTGCGAACCAAGTTCACACCAGAAAGTCCTGGAGAACAGAACGGCCAAAGAAGCAGTCTCTCCGGACTTGATTGTCCAGGCAGTAGTGTCTCGTAAACGTGTGCAACGATGCCCACGTGGCTGCCTGACAGATGTCATTCAGGGCGACTCCTCGTCCCAAAGCAGTAGTAGCTGCAGTCGCCCTGGTGGAATAGGCGCGCAACCCCACTGGAGGCTCCTTCTTAGCCAAAGAATAGCAGGCTTTGATGCACAGAACGACCCACCCGGAGATGGTCCGTTTGTGCATGGCCCGACCTTTCTTAGCGCCCAGGTAGCCAACAAAGAGCTGGTCATCCACCCGGAATTGTTTTGTGCGATCCAAGTAGAAAGAAAGCGCACGTTTTGGATCCAGACGGTGGAGCCTCTCTTCCTCTTTCGAAGGATGCAGAGGCGGAAAGAAGGTGGGCAAAGTGATGGTTTGGCCAATGTGGAAAGAAGTAACCACCTTGGGAAGAAAGGAAGGTCTAGTTCTCAGGACGACCTTGTCCGGATGGACAGCCAGAAAGGGAGGCTTAGAAGAAAGAGCTTGTAGCTCACTCACCCTGCGTGCAGAGGTGATGGCCACCAGAAAGGCAGTTTTCAAAGTGAGAAGTCTGAGAGGACAGTTATGTAGCGGCTCAAAGGGAGCGCACATGAGGTAGGTAAGAACCAAGTTCAAGTCCCACTGGGGCATTATGAAGGGAACAGGAGGAAACAGATGAGTAATGCCCTTAAGGAATCTATTTACAACCGGGGACTTGAAAAGAGAAGGCTGATCAGGAAGCCTAAGAAAGGCTGAAATGGCCGAGAGGTAGCCCTTGATAGTGCCCAGAGCAGAGCCCTGCTGGGCCAAAGAAAGGAGGAACAAGAGAACCTTAGAAAGAGGGGCAGAAAGGGGATCCACAGCCTTTGCTGTGCACCATGCCACAAATTTGTTCCATCGGCAGGCGTATACCGTCTAAGTGGAGGGACGCCTAGCTGCCAAGATAACATCACAGACTTTGGGAGGAAGTCAAACGACGTCAACTGCCACCGCTCAATCTCCACGCAAGGAGGTGGAGGCTGGACAGGTTCGGGTGGAGGACCGTCCCCTGCTGCTGCAACAGAAGATCCTCCCGAAGAGGAAGTTGGATCGGAGGTTCGATGGCCATGTTGAGCAGCTGGGGATACCAGACTCTTCGTGCCCAATCCGGAGCCACAAGAATGACTTGGGCCCGGTCGCGCTTGATCTTCTTCAGTACTCTGGGCAGAAGTGGTATAGGCAGAAAGGCGTAGAGAAGACTGCAACTCCACTCACGACAAAAAGCGTCGCCTAGCGAGTGCCGCCTTGGAAATTCCAACGCGCAGAATTGCTGACATTCCGCGTTCTCTTCGGTGGCGAATAGATCTAACCACGGCTCTCCCCACTGTTGAAAGAGACCTTGCACCACCTCTGAGTGAAGACGCCATTCGTGATCCATCATGCACCTGCGGCTGAGAACGTCCCCGGCCGCGCTGAGGTGGAACAGCTTGCGCTGGCCTGTGGCTCTGAAAGGAACGTGTTGGGGCATCCCTTACGTGGCCACGAAAGGGGCGAAAGGCAGACCGTGCAGGGATGGTGGAGAGGCTCAAGGACTTGGCCGTAGCACGAGAGTCCTTGAAGCGCTCTAGCGCACTGTCTGCCTTGTCGCCGAACAGGCGACGGCCATCAAAAGGCATGTCCATCAAGGTGTTCTGGACATCCCCAGAAAAGCCAGTCGTCCTCAACCAGGCGTGACGACGAAGCGCCACCGACGTTGAAATGGTCCTACCCAGTGAGTCGGCAGTGTCCAGTCCACAACGGATGGCGAACTTTGCTGCGTCTCTCCCCTCGGCAACAGCACGGGAGAGCACAGCCCGGGCCTCCTCCGGACACTGAGGCAGCACTTGCGCCACCGTATCCCACACGGAGTGGGAATAATGGCCCAAGGGGCATGCGGTGTTCACCGACCTCAGCCCTAAGCTGGAGGAAGAAAACAACTTCTTCCCAAGCTGATCCAGCTTCTTGGATTCCCTGTCCGGTGGTGCGGTAGGGAATGCGCTTTTGGACGCTGAGGCTTGGACTATCAAGCTCTCTGGGGAGGGGTGTTGGGAGAGGAAAGTGGGGTCGCCCGGAGTCGGACAGTGGCATCGGGCAACCATCCTAAGCACAGGAGCCCCTGTGGTGGGCCTGGACCAGGCGCCCAAAAAGATGTCTGGTAGGGCCTCATTAAACGGCAGCAGGGGCTCCGGAGAGCTCGCTGCCGGTTGAAGCACTCTGTCAGGAGGTTAGTCCTGACTGCCACAGTAGGTAGCTCGAGGTTTAGGGCCTCGGCCGCCCTACGCAACACCACTGCGTAAGACGCTCCCTCCTCCGTAGCCACGGTAGGAGGAGACAACATGCCAAGGTCTGGTGAGGTGTCTAGACCACTGGCATCCCCCAGGTCCTCTCTCCAGTCCTGGTTGTACTCCAATTGAGCAGTGAGCGGGTCCTCAGACCCCTCCCAGTCTTCCTCACCCTCCTCTGGTTGCCAAACTGGCTGAAAATGGCCAGGGTGGAATGCAGGCACAAAAGTACCCATCGGCGTCGGGTCCGGCGTCGGCCGACGCTGGTCCGACTCCGTATCCACGTGAAGGTGGGAGCCGGGGTCGACGCCGGCTGGGGGTCCAGCAAGCATCGTCTGCGGACGTGGTGCCAGAGGAGTCTGCGCCGGAGGAGGTGTAACGAGGTCGACCGGCACCGATCCAGATCCAGGCCTGGATCCAAGGGGGCCCTGCAGTGCCGAGGCCGAAGCCGCCGGCGTCAAAGGCCTAGGGCCCCCAGCCGAGTCCGCGGGCCCGAAGGCGCGCCAGTGGAGTCGGACTGCCCAAAGATGGCGTGCATCGCTTCGTAAAATTGACGAAGCTGGGCAGGGGTCGCTCCAGGGAAGGGAGGGAAGGCCGGAGTCGTCCCTGAAGGCTCCGCACGCGGAGCCGCGGGAGTGGCACCACCCGCACCCTGCGTCGCGTCGGCCGACGGGAAGTCGAAGAGCGACAACGCTTCTTCGACTTCTTCTTATGCTTCGACTTACCTGACCCCGAGTGCGAAGACTTAGAAGAGGAGTGATGATGACTCCGCGATCAGTTCCTCGACCTCCCACGCGACCGGGACCTTGCGCGACGCGGAGCCGATTGCCGGGCCTCAAGGAGATTTCGGGACCGCTCCCGCAAAGACTTCGGGGCCATGGTCCGACAGTCGGAGCACGACTTGGGGTCATGGTCGCGTTCCAGGCAGAAGAGGCACACGCGGTGCGGATCCGTCACCGACATCATTCGGGAACAGGAGCCGCAGGCCTTGAAACCGGGCATCCCTCGTGCACCAGGAGTCGTAAGACTCGAAAACGAAGCCGACAAAAGTCGCAAAAAACTCAGTCAAAAAGTGACTGGGGGTACCGCTCTCCCCGGATCTGCGCTTGCTAGCGCGGAAAAAGAAAGAACTGACGTCAGTGTGCGCGGGCGGCGTCTAAGTAACTTCCGCAACGTCATCACGGCGACGGACGCGGAGTCGACCGACGCCACCTACCGACGCGCAGGGGTACTGCTGACGAAAAACTTTCCGGATCCAGTCTGACACCTGGGGGTAATTCTAAGGTAAGGAATCTATAACTAACTGTTTCTTTCAGATGTCCTCAAGCGCTGGGAAACCATATAGGTAGCTATGCGCTATACAAGAATTAATACTATTAATTCAATGGAAACCTGTACCGGTGTAGTCTCCTCTATCCTGCCTTGGAAGCTTTCTCTCCCTCTTACAGAAAGGTGAATGATGGCAATAGGTCAAGTTATGAATCCATATATGTCCATATTTGACAATCATACCTGCCAACAATTGGCATAGAATTTGCTGTCTAAATGGATGTCGTTGCCAGGATGGATTCCTTTTTCCAAACTGTGCATCTTTTAACAATCCCTTCTCAGGACGTACTGTGCAGGGCGAAGATGGGTTCCTGTAATGGCACTGAGCAAATTGCATTAGGACTGAAGGATTTCGGGATGCACAATGAGGTATGTCGGTGAGTTGTCCAGTGATCAATACTTTTTGTCCAGTCTAGTGACCATGGCTAATACTGAAGCAGATGTCTGCATATCGTCCACACCTTCTCTTTTTTCCCTATGTCAATAACTGTTGGGATCTCCTTCACTCATTTTCTGGGTGTCGCTTTAAAATAGCAAAGAATACAATCAGTCAGACACGAATAAGTAAAATACTTTTGATGCCTTTTCCACTAATGAATGAAAATGGCATTATCGTCCAGAGGCGAGTTGGCACAAGGAGGGGTAGGTGCACTTACTGCTGGAATAAAGTAGTCACCCCACTCATCAGAAACTGCCTCGGCTGTTCAAATAGCTCTCCTATGTACTGAATGCTCTCCTCCTCAGAAGAATCTGTAACCACCTGTTGAACTTAACTTGGCGGATGCAATGTTTATGGTTGTGGAACTGGCACTTGAGGAGCAGGAGAAGGTTGTGCTGGATCGGACTGGGGAAGAGGTGGTGGAATTTCTCCTTGAGGAGTATGAAATCAGAACCTTATATAATAGTCTTGCATCATATGATTATCAATACGGTCTACAAGGACCCTGACTATTGGTGGCTCCTGATAAGATGGGTCCCCCTCCACAGTGCAATTACGAAGGAGAACATGGCGGCCGCAACATCGGCAGGTCGCTAGAGCACCCACGGCGCCCGCCACAGAAAGAGCTGTGAAGGAACCGGAATAGTAGCCTCCACCCCCCACCCCAAAGACCCCCCCAACCTGCCGTAGTGGTCGGGAATGTGCCTCGCCCATCAGTGTGAGGGCACGTCGAGGCAAAAGGCTGCCCGAATCGCAGGTACTCATTGGGGCACGGCTGACCTGGAGCTCAGGAGGAGCCACAGGGCAGCAGTGAGTGGTCTCCTCTGGGGCATAGGGGGAAGCGTCAGCACAAGCACTGCCCCTGCTGCATTGGGAGTGCTCCGGCTGGGCTCGAGAGTAGTGGAGCTTCAGGGGATGCAGGAGCAGAGCAAAATCAAGGAGGCGGCCGGCGGCAAGAAGGTGGAGGAGGACCAAACTAACCTGGAGCCCCTGGAGTCAAGTACAGGTAGGGGGCCCAGTGTAGGGAAGGGAAAGGAGGTCCAGAATAAGCTTTCAGGACAGGAGAGGTATCAAATCTACAACATTGAAAATAATAAAAGCTGTTCCCACGAGTCTTCTTCTGTCCCCCCCCCCCCATCAGGGATTCCTAATCAGATTGAGGGCTGTGTGCCCCCTCGGCCACTAGTGTGTAGGCCTAAAGACCGCCCTATAAGGGAACCGCAGAGGTGTGGTAAAGGTAAAAAGGAGCCTGAGGGGGTGGATCATAAATTCAAACTTACACCCTCATTAAGATCTTTTCTCAAGGTGTTGCCCCCCATGGTGGATATTAGACAACAGGCTACAGAGCTTGCAAGGTGGTCAGTAGGTCAGACAGTCCCTGCACCGATGGCGGCAGAGGGGTGTATATCGGGGTTGGGGTTGACCAAGAGGCGGCCCCTTGAATGCAGAACAGGATACGTTAGAAGAAGGAGCAAGATCCCCCATCGGTGACATTATTCAAAACTCAAATCAGGTTAAGCTTCCGTTGCCCTTGGATTCAAGATTGATTAAAGAAAATGATGTAAACCCGGAGATTTTACGGAGGTCTCTAGAGGGCATGTTTGTCACTGTCGGGGGATATCAGGAAAGGCTTCGCAGTTTTGGAAGGGAACCAGGATGAAATAAGGAGCTTATGCGAAGCCCTGGGAAAAAAAATTGATCTCCTATATATGAGCACACAGACTTTAGAGAACACTGTTGGGGAGCTGAAGGAAGAATTGAGCAATACTAAAGCCGATATTCAGGCAATAAGACGAAAGGAGCAAGAAACCTGGGATAAACTGGAACAGTTGGAAAATAACTCAAGGAAAAATAACTTACGGTTCTCTTCCAGGGGATCCTCATCAATAGTCATAAGCACATGAATATTCCCGCCCATGCGCGGGGACCCCGGAAACATAAAACATATGTGGAAAAACATATGTAGCTCAATATATATACATATATACACATATATATATATACATATATACACATATATATATACACATATATACACATATATATACACACATATATACACACACATATATACACATATATATATATACATATATACACATATATACATACATATATATACATATATACACACATATATATATATACATATATACACACATATATATATACATATATATACACACATATATACACACATATATACACATATATATACGCATATATATATACATATATATATACATATGATCAAGACTGCCATTGGGCAGTCGAAACGCGTCATGCTGGGCACTCGCTTTTAATAACTATGCACTGACACTTTGTTCAATCTGCACTGAAATAAAGGAAAACTTTTCACCGCATTTGTGGTCCGTACCTGCTTTTTCGACCAGGACTGTGGCTGATATATATATATATATATATATATATATATATAATCTACTGGCGGTCGCCAGTAGATAGTTATAGTTAGGACCTATTTTCCATAGGAAATCCACAACATTCTATTTGAAATAACTTTGGCGCCGGTTGACTAATCTTCGCGAAATTTTCAAAACTTATGGCCCGCTCCTAGCCTGAAAGTTTCGGGGTGATTCGGCAAGCGGGGGCCGAGAAAAAAGGGGGGTCCCAAAACGTGTTTTCCCCATGCAATTTTCCATAGGAACCTTTCATCGCAGCTACAGCCCGAACTGCTGAACGGAATTACACCAAATTTGGCAAAAAGGTAGCCCTTGGTTCAGAGTCGTGCCTTTTGGTTAAATGGTGTAAATCCGTTCAGTAGTTCCTGAGAAATTTGAAAAAGAAAACACATATATATATCTGGGCGGAGCCTAACCACACGTCATCGTGAGATCTGATTGGCTGTCAGCACTTCATCCTGGAATTGCTGGCAGCCATCTTGGGACCAATATAAATGATAGTACCCCATTGAAATGCATTGTAGTGAATCGAAGATTTTGAGGGTTACCAAAAGGAGAACTATAAAGGGTGATAACAGACTTTAGTTACATTAGAATTCATTTGTTGATGGTACCATACTAATTTCAGGAATTGTGGTGTGTTCTAAGGTGATTTTACCCTGTGAAAAACCTTCTGCTGGGATATCATGAATCATGTTTGAGAGAAAACTATTTTCACATGCTTGTCCCATACAGTTTTGGAAGGTGCTCCAGAAGCTAAAATGAGAGCATATTTTCTGTAAATTCACATTATCTTTCTCAGTCATGTGAGAATGAAGTCTGACATTCTCAGTAAAACATGTACATCCAACAAGGGCAGAGACTGTCAGTTGATTCCTTTGTGTTCTACTGCAGCTTCCCAGAGTGTTCTAAAGAACAACTAGAGAGCTAACAGTCTTACTTATGACAAAAGTATGGCACACCTGAAGACATCTTGATTGGAATAAACTGGTAACACTTAAAACATTTAATTTAAAAAGGAACAAAATGATGGGGTTCATTTTGTCATAGAAATTATGGTTAGTGCTGTAGAAAGAAAAATTAGGACATGTTTCAAGTGTGATCTCAAATATCTTCCTGTTATATTTCAACAGGAGCAGCCTGTCAGTTGATGCCTTTGTGTTCTACTGCAACTTCCCAGAGTGTTCTAAAGAACAACTAGAGCGCTAACAGTCTTACTTATGACAAACTTATGGCACACCTGAAGCCATCTTGATTGGAATAAACTGGTAACTCTTAAAACATTTAATTTAAAAAGGAACAAAATGAGGGGGTTCATTTTGTCATAGAAATTATGGTTAGTGCTGTAGAAAGAAAAAATTAGGACATGTTTCAAGTGTGATCTCAAATATCTTCCTGTTATATTTCAACAGGAGCAGCCTGTCAGTTGATGCCTTTGTGTTCTACTGCAGCTTCCCAGAGTGTTCTAAAGAACAACTAGAGCGCTAACAGTCTTACTTATGACAAAAGTATGGCACACCTGAAGCCATCTTGATTGGAATAAACTGGTAACACTTAAAACATTTAATTTAAAAAGGAACAAAATGAGGGGGTTCATTTTGCCATAGAAATTATGGTTAGTGCTGCAGAAAGAAAATTTAGGGCATGTTTTAAGTGAGATCTCAAATCCTCTTCTATTTCATTAGAAAATTCTGACATGCAGACTGAAACAATCACTTTCAATCCCAGCAGTAGACTTCCAGTTAACTCCCTGGTGAGCAGTAGCTTTACTACAGTGATCTAATGAACAACTAGAGTGCTAACATTCTGAATTTATGGCAAATGTGTGACATCTGAATGCCTTCTTGATGGAATCAAAGTAAAAAACTGAAAGCATTTCCTACTGAGGAGACTGCAGTAAATGACGAAATTAGGAAACTTCATAACAAATAAGTCTCCCAAGATGGCCACCAGAGAAAAAAGAGCACAAATGTAGCACAAATATCACCCAGATGTAGCCCACATATAGCCCAATGACAGAAGTGTGCAAAAACACTTTTTATTTTTTAGTTTTTCTGCAGTTTTATATAGTGCAAACTGGTCAGGTATTGGAGCGTTACATCTTACTTGGAACCCTTATTGTGTATTTTGCACGAAGTACATGAGATTGATCTTGCGAAACATTGAACTTTACGATTCTGTTAACCTGAAGTTGCTCTGAACCGGGCTTTGTAACACCCGTTTTTACCTACTGGTTTTAATTAATTCTCACTGTATTGTATTAGGCAAGAGGATTTACTGTTTTTATGTACACTTTTATGATCTATGTTTCTAAATCAGATCAAATAAAGTTTAATGAATTCTATGGCAGGACGGAGGCGAGGATTATGCATATCTTTCCTCACTTTATTTGCATAGCAGTTCAAAGAAAACGTAACAACAATCATTAAACAAAAGACTACACAACCCATGAACCATTAGGGGGTAGTCTCCAAGGCAACTATAGTCCAATCATATCACAGTCCATCGTATATAATATCGTGACGTCCCTTCCGCTTCCTCTTTCTTCACTGCTCGTCAGTTAAGTGCATTCCTTACATTCTTGGCTTAATCTGACGTTGTTGCTGTTTGTATAGCGGTTTCTTGTGCACGTTATTAGCATTATTGCCTTGGTATTGTTTTATATTCCCTGCGCAGCAGGCTCTTGCCCGAGCGTGTTCTCCCCCTCGCAGTTTCTCCCACTGTGTGCTCTGCGCGCGGTGAGATCCTGTCAGGCGCGTCTGGTCCGAGCGAGGCAGCTCCGTCGAGCGCTCCCGCTGGTCTTTACGCGCGTTTGGGAATCCGGTCACTCCTTTAGTGTCCGCTTGATTCCCGACCAACCCTCACCTAATTTTGACACCGCTACGCAGGGATTTCCCCACACGGCCACGTTAGTGACCAGCGCCACCTGGTGGTGGTAATTGGTATTGCGCCTCAGTCTATTCTTATAACAGCTTCGGGGAAAGCCCAGCTGTTGGAGCACCGGCGAGGGGGCTGTCTTAAGGATTTTAAGGGCAGTTTTTCTGTGCTCACACCGTCTGCTATCATGTCTTCTCCAGAAGACCATTTTTACTCCTCCTACAAGGAAGTGGAGGAGGAATGGCCCCCCAACTTCTCCCTCCAGCAGTGGACCAAGCCCTCTCTCTGGCTATTTCTAGGGCGCTGGCTCCTCTTAGGGATCAGGTTGATAAGCTGGCGAAAAGCATCCCTGGGGTGTTCAGTGACCCAGATCTGGTGGTTGCGGGTCCAAGTAGCTCCCAGATGGGGAATAAAAGGGCTGTTAAGCATAACGCGGGGCACTTGGAAGGATTTGATAAACTTACGGAGACCTTCCTCAAGAGTGCGCGAACGCTAAAACATGCACCCTGCCGGGAGGAGGGGCCCGGAGAAAATTGCGACACTGTCACCACTATTGTAGACCCCGACGTCGGGTTTCCCTTAGAGGGAGAGGGTGTATCGGATTTCTCCTCCGATGAGGATAAGGACTCGGGGCGTCCCTGGCGTCCAGAGTCCCACTCCTCTCAGTCCCCCGTTGGGGACGGGGTCCACTCGGACATGTTCGAGCCTACCCAAATTTACCATCCTAGGTCGGCAGAGTGGACACCTGACGCCAAAGTGGCAGAGTATGTGGTGGGGAAAATCCATCAACCCCTTGAAAGGGAGGTCAGGAATAGGATAAGGGGAGAATGCCCCAGGCCCTCACACGCCTGAAATTTATGAGAAACTATGTACCTTTTTCTCCAAGTATATGAGGGATCCCAAGAAAGGAATTGATAGGTCTTGGATGTGGTAGGGCCCTTGACCCAAATTATTCAATTGAGGGAGCGTTCCTAAGAGTCAGGATCCCCTTTGTCCACGGATATTGTGGCTGGTTGGGCGCACTACCCTAAACCCTAAAACACTACCCCCTCCACTACCCAAACACCACTGCACTACCCTAAACCCTAAAACACTACCCCAGCACTACCCCCTACACTACCCAAACACCACTGCACTAACATAAACCCTAAAACACTACCCCCAGCACAACCCCCTACACTACACAAACACCACTGCACTACCCTAAACCCTAAATCTACCCCCAGCACGACCCCCTACACTACCCAAACACCACTGCACTACCCTAAACCATAAAACACTACCCCCAGCATGACCCCCTACACTACACAAACACCACTGCACTTCCCTAAATACTAAAACACTACCACCAGCATGACCCCCTATACTACTCAAACACCACTGCACTACCCTAAACCCTAAAACACTACCCCAGCACGACCCCCTACACTACCCATACACCACTGCACTACCCTAAACCCTAAAACACTACCCCCAGCACAACCCCCTACACTACTGCACTACCCTAAACCCTAAAACACTACCCCAGCACGACCCCCTACACTACCCATACACCACTGCACTACCCTAAACCCTAAAACACTACCCCAGCACGACCCCTACACTACCCAAACACCACTGCACTACCCTAAACCCTAAAACACTACCCCCAGCACGACCCCCTACACCACCCAAACACCACTGCACTACCCTAAACCCTAGAAAAGAAACCCCCACCCCATGCCCAATCCCCCTTACCTCTCACTCCTCATGGTTCCTCTCTCCTCGTGGTTCCTGCTTCACGTCATCTCTGAGGGGCGGTGCACGTCGTTGTGAGGAAACGGAACAGTCTCTGTTTCCTTACAATAACATGGATCGTCTACATGTTTTTTAGAAAGCATGGTCATTTACCATACATACCTTTACAACAAAATTCGTTGTAAAGGCATGCGTGGTAAATGACCATGCGTTCTAAAAAAATGCGTAGTAATGACTTCGTGATGTACAACGCATGCGTGGTAATGCATGCGTTGTAATGGTATCGCAAAGTAAAAAGTCGTTGTAACGGCTGTTTACCGATCGAAGCTGGCCCCTGTTCTTCAGTGAGACGTTTATTTGATTAATTAGGAGGAAGGAATGTGTTTTTTTACCGAAAAGTGCATTCCCGGCTGTTGTATTGTGAAAGTGTCCGCGTGGCCTGGTTTCACTTCCGGTGAGAGAGTGGAAGAGTCCGTTTGGATCTAAAGGAGTTCTGTTGTTGGACGGGGCCGGCGAGACATGTCATCAGAAAACATAGCTAATGGAAAGCGTCCTCCCTGAAGTGTGGAGCAGTGCCATGAGAGGTCAACGAGTGTGCGTCCCACCGCAGTATGACCGTACCGCGTGACCCATGTGCCGCCTCCAGGGTACGGGAGGCAGAAGCGGCATCGCAGGTCCTCTTGAAGACCGTTGTAGCACTAATTCTACATTTTGGTACTAGGGCATTTTAACTTTGTTGTTCCTGCCAGATACAAAGAGAAGATCCTGTGTTATTCAGTGCCCTCGTTACCTTTTTGTGGGTTGTGGTGCTTGTCACTCGCTGCCCCGCCGGTGCTCACGACTGGGCACCCCACCTCGTGTGCCATCTGCAGGGCCTCTGCCCTCGGATCACTGGTTTCGGTTTCTGGAGTGGCAACATAAACAGTTGCTCCCAAAGGACTAGCCTGAACACTTAGGTGAATATCCCCTGCACCAGCATTCCACGGAAATTCTTTCCTAGCTCTCCCACGTCAACGGGCATGGCTCCGCTCGCGACACCGTATGATGTCATCGGAGCCATAAGAGGACCTCGTCGGCGTGCTGACGTCCGTTCCACCCATTTTTTCCGTGCCACCGAGGCAAACAGGGGACCGAGACATTTTCACATGTATACATAGTATAATATATTTCAAAAGTCTCCGCTGACACGGATACGATGTTGATCCAAAAACGGACACAGACCCAAATTCAGTGCAGGTTAGTTTTTATTCCTCACTCGTCGCCATTACGCGTTTCGGCTCCGGAGAGCCTTGATCACATGACAGGGGTAAGATTGGAAAGTGCAATTCTTAAAGTGACAGTGCCTAATCACATGGTATGTATCAGCATAGACATAAAAGAAATACCATGTTAGTGAGTGTCGATCTCGTAAATCTCTCAAATCATACTTGCATTTTTGTATCATATGATTATTTTGAGACTGACAATTAATTGACAAATCATACATACTGGTAAAATACCAATTTCTGCAATTTTTTTTATAACCTGGTATGCTTATCATTTCTCATAAAACTCGGACATGAATCCCTTTGTATAAATCAACATTATTGCCAATATTGGTATTCCTATAATGTACATGCTTTTAAATTACCAAGAACATACAGTGTAAAAGTGCTGGTGCTCAAAAAGTGCAATAATTAACATATTGTGTGCAAAAATAGCTTCAGTTGAATAGACCTTTATCATTGAATTTTAACTGTTGTTTTAGTTGTTTCTATACTCTGGTGGGATCTCCGTCCGACCTCCCGATACATATCGTTTCATTCTCTTACTTAAACTCCAGTTTGGTCAGAACCTTTTAACTCAGGCAATTATTAGTTTTAGTTTCTCATAAAAGTTAAAGTGCATGAATTAATTAGATATCTTTCACATGTATACATCTTTGGATGATGAGAGCTGTATGGTTAAACAGCTATATGGCTCTAACAGTACAAAGTAAGACAACTGTGCAAAATAATGCCTATGTGAGCCTGTATGAATCTGTATAAAATCATATTGGCCACAACAATTATAGGTTAATACACATATGAATAAATATATAAATATATAACTATATAACTATATAACTATATAAGTACTTCTGTTGTTAAAAGAATTGGTAAAAGTTATTATCATTGTACTAAAAAACTGGTAGAAAATATGTATATACATGAACAGATATCCTTAAAATTACATGTACAAAAAATGATTGTTTAAAAGGATTGTTTAAAAGCGGTTCCACATGATCTTTTCCTCTTATATTACCCATTATCTCAAAGGTGTGACTTATAACTGTAAATGATTAGATTATCAAATCAAACAGGTGTATAAGTCTTCAGTGGCATTCAACCCCCCCCGGGGATCTAGTGTCTAACTGCAAAATGTATCTCGTTTCAAGCTTTCTTAATTTCCTTTCTCCATCACCCCCTCTTCTACTGGGGGGGACCGTGTCAATTACATAAAACTTAAGATAGGAGTTGTTAGATTCATGTTTTTCCCTGAAGTGACGTGCCACCGGATAAGTGTTGTCTTGATTGGTGATCGCACGCAAGTGTTGTAACACTCTTTTATGAACCGGTAATTTGGTACTGCCTATGTACTGTAGGCCACATGGGCACAACAGTACATAGACAGCAAATTCAGTTCTACAAGTCAACAGTTTGGAGATTTTGCAAATTTTTTCACCAAAGGGTGTAATGTACGAACTTTTATTGATACCGTGGGAACACGCTTTGCACGTCTTACATTTGTAAAATCCTTTATTAGACTGAAGCCACGTATTGTTATCAATAACCTCAGGGCTGGTTTTAACTAATTTATCTCTCATGGAGGGTGCCCTACTGTATGTGATGGACACCCGCTTTGATAGACGTGGTCCAATCACTGGGTCACTTAACACTATGGGCCAGCTGAGCTGAATGATTTTGCTCTACGTTTTGTGTTGTTTACTGTAACGTATTATTAATCTAAACTCATCACTGCCTGGATCACATTCATTCTCATGCTGATGTACGTTGATTTCTCTTTTAGAGATCTCCATAGACTTATCTTCTAATGCCTCATTCCTTGTCAATAGCATGGATTTGGTTATCGCTTTTTGTATTATCTGTTTTTGATAACCCCTCTGTTCAAATCTTAATCCACTCATGTTGTGCTTTTTAAGATCTACATCATTACTACATATACGACGTAGTCGAAGCATTTCCCCATAGGGGATGCTATTGATGAGATGTTTCGGGTGTGAGCTGCTAGAGTGGAGTGTTGAATTACCTGCGGTTTTTTCCCTAAATAATCGGGTCTCCATTTGATTATTCTTTACATATACCTGAGTATCTAAGAATTCAACACTAATGTTACTAATCGTAGCAGTGAAGTGCAAATTGATGTTGTTTAAATTTATTGCTGCTACAAATTCATGGGCATCAGTGATGTCATCAGTGATGTCATTTGAGATGTCATCAGGGATGTCATGAGTGATGTCACTGACCATGTCATGAGTGATGTAATATGTGACGTCATCAGTTAGCTGAACTAACTATAACGGGGGAATTTCTATGGTTTTGTACGAGTGAAATGTCCAACTAAAACGCCCCTGAAACCTATGGTTTTTTCAGTGAATATATATATATATATATATATATATATATATATATATATATATATATATATATAAAACACAATGCAGCCTTCCATATACTAAAAAGCTGAGCAATGTTGAAAGAACTTTCTTTGCACATATATACAATTCCAATAAAGCAGGGAGAAAGAAAACCCATTTGACAACTGCTTTAATGCACAATAGAAATCATAATCCTGCAAAGAGGAATGAAAAAACATTGCCAGCCCATAGGCTGCATTGCAGAAAACATAAGTGTAGAAAGCTGAAAAGCTAACCCACAGAAACACATAGAATAAAACTGGCACCGTGCCTTTAAGGCAACCATGACCCCTAGTTTCCCATCATGCCTTAGGGGTGACAGTTAGGTCAGTTGTTCTTTCCTGCTCCTTCTGTCAGGACCATGGTAACTTCAGCTCTCAGTTTTTTCTTCTGATTTCTGTCAGAAATTACTACTTATTTTTTGTCAAAAGCTTTTTACTTCGATGTCTTTTTGCTGTTGAAGTAGTTTTCTACTATTTTTGATAGAGTTCAGCATAATTTTCCACAAATATCCCCTCTCTTTTTGACTCTTGCCCTTCCTGTGGCAAAAAGAAGGCTAAAACAGACTCCCATCCGGTCTGTATCCTTTGCCTTCCTAATGATCATGCTCCCAAGACTTGCCAGCATTGTCAGTCCTTGTCCAATAGAACTCTGAAGGACAGAGAGAGGATTCGCCTCCATGGGCTGGCTGAAAAGGGGAAAACACCTTCAAGAGGCAGTTCTCCGGTGAAGAAGAGGAAAGAGAGAGCCAGATCTTCATCTAGAAGTAAGGTTCCAGTCTGCTCTCCATCGGCGTCGGGCTCAACGCCAAAAATACCTTCATCGGCAGCAAAAACGTCGACGAAAAGACCATCGGCGGCGGGCTCGCCGTCGAGAGAACATCGGTCGTCGACGAAGACTACAGGTACGTCGGATCCTCCGCCGTCGTCAACCCGGCGACGATCGGCGTCGAGGAGTCGTTCTCCGTTGGTGCAGGCTCGCCCAACGTCAAGGGATAGATCTCCGTCGTCGCCGTCGGTACGGCGGTCGACGTCGAGACATGCTCCGCCGTCGCCGGTGCACCGGCGTCGAAGCAGGCGTCTCCGTTGCCGTCAACCAGGCGGCGGTCAACATCGAGACGTGCCTCGTTGTCACCAGAGGCAAGGCATTCAACGTCCAAGCGGTCTCCTCCGTGGTCGTCAACCAGGCGACGTTCAACGTCGAGGGCTAGATCTAATGTCAAGTATACAAAGCGACGTTCGACGTCGAGACGGCGGCGGTCTCCATCGACGTCGAGAAGTACCCCGATCTCGGCTCCGCTGGCTTCCATTAGACGCTCAGCGTCGACAGAGAGATCCGAGAGGCCTAAGGACACGACGTCGAGAAGGGTTTCTCCGTCGATTCGCACTTCGTTGGGTTCTCCTAGACGCTCAACGTCGAGGGCGAAGTCTGTAAGGTCCAGGTGTTCGACATCGGAGTTTTCAACGTCGAAACACAAGGAGAGGTCGACGTCGAAGAAAAGATCCCTCTCTAAAGGTTCACCAGTTCTGGTGACACATAGTCGGTCAACGTCGAGACACTCCCCATCGACGTCACATCGTTCATCAAGACGCCGATCAGTCTCCAAAGACCGCAGAGAGTCCTCTCGTTCAATTATGAGCTCTCCCCAGGTGCTCTCAATGTCAGGAAGCTTTTCTGCTCAGTCTCCAGAGCAGACAAGAAGATCTCCAAGAGGCTCTCCACGGAGGCAGAAATCTCCTTCGGTTCATCTTTCGCCAAGATGGCTTCAGCCTATCCATCACTGGCAGAAAGAACCTTCCGGCCAAGCTCAGCGGTCTACGGCCTATTCCAGTCCACTGCACAGGTCTGCACTACAACGACTGGTGCAGGAGGTGGACAGGTCTCCTACTACTCGGACCATGGATCACCGAGGCAAATCTCCGGAGCATAGACCAACTGTTGCTCAACATAAAAGAAGAAGGACGCCATCTTGGTCGTCTTCCTCGACTCACTCTTCCAAAAGGGACTACTCTCCTACCCTTACGGATAGCCCTCCCTCAAGAGTGTCACCCATCGACGATGTTAACACCTTCCATGATGTCCTTACTAGAGGAGCGCAGAAGCTGAGCATAGATATGTCGGCTCCTCAGACCTCCACATCAGTCATTTTCGAGACTCTCCATCAGCGGTCTGCGATTAGGCCATTGCTCCCTCTGATCCCTGGTCTCCTTCAACCAGTAATGGACATCTTTCTCACCCCATCCTCAATTAAGGCAGCTCCGGCTCGGATCCAGAAAAAGTACAAACCTGCTGCATCGGATCCTTTATTTCTGAAATCAGATCCTCCACCGGATTCGGTTATAATCGCAGCAGCAAAGAAGACGCACGCGGTTGCTTCTTCTTCCTCAGTTCCTCCAGACAAGGAGAGTAGAGCTCAGGATTCTTGGAGGAGAAAGGCCTGCGGCTCTGCAGCATCTTCTCTGAAGGTGTCTAGCGCTGCTGCCCTGCTGGGCCGTTACGACAGGTCCTTATGGGATTCTTTGGAGCGTTTTAAAGAGAAACTGCCAAAGGAGGATCGACAAGATTTCGCAGAGATTCTCCAGGAAGCCAATCAAGTGATCAGCACAGCAGCGGATGGAGCTTCTTTGGCTGCGCACTCGTATGCGCATGGAATATGCGCACGGAGGTCTTCCTGGTTACGCCTAACAGCTTTGAAACCGGAAGCTCAGCAGCGTATTTTAAATCTTCCGTTCTCTGGTAACTCCCTTTTTGGATCGCACACCGACGAGGAGATGGCCAGAATGAAGGCAGAGTTGGATACACTGAAGGCTGTTGGCCTAGAGAAGAAAAAGGAGTTCAGGCGGCGCTACAGGCCTTATAACCGCAAGAACTACCATCAGAGGGTTCAAACCCTCAATGGTCGCAAAAGCAGCAAACCAAATCTCAATACCAAGGCCGTCGTTCCTCGAGAGGCAGAGGAGGACATCAACAGCAATCCTCCTCCACAGCTAAAACTCCAGGCAAGCAATGAGTTTCCGCTTCCTCTAGCACCGTTGCGCACTCCAGTGGGAGGAAGTACCTCAAATTGCATAAAAGAGTGGCGCAGCATCACCAAAGATCAGTGGGTGCTAAATATAGTGCGCAATGGGTACGCGCTACGTTTCTGCGCGCCTCCAAGAGACATTCCTCCAGTAAGATCACGTCCTCAACACCTGGATTTGCTGCGTCAGGAAGTGTCGACCCTTCTGAAGAAACTAGCCGTAGAAGAGGTCCCTCCTGCTCAACGGGGAAAAGGAGTCTACGCCAGATATTTCCTTGTACCGAAAAAAGACCAAGCAAACAAGTTCAGACGGATTCTAGATCTCCGATCTCTGAACAAGATCATTCGAAAGGAGAAGTTTCGTATGTTGGCGCTCCATCAAATATTTCCACATCTGCAGAAAGGGATTGGATGTGTTCGGTGGATCTCCAAGATGCGTACTTCCACATTCCAATTGCTCCACGGCATTGCAAGTTCCTGCGATTCATGGTAGGCGCGAAGCATTACCAGTTCAGAGTCTTACCGTTCGGCCTCAAATCTGCCCCACGGGTATTCACGAAGTGCATGGCAGTGGTGGTGGCAGCATTACATCGCCAAGGCCTGTTTGTGTATCCATACCTGGACGACTGGCTGTTGAAGGGGTCATCTCCTCACATGGTGCAGAACCACTATCACACCTGCCTAGATCTACTTCACCGCTTGGGCCTTCATGTGAACATGGAAAAATCAGTTCAACAGCCCACTCAAACGCTCCACTATCTGGGCTCTACCCTGGACTCCGACCTAGGAAAAGTGTTTCCTTCGGAGGAGAGACTGTTATCAATGAGAAACAAATGCAATATCATCCTTCAAGCACATCAACCATCAGTAAAACAAGTGGTATCTCTACTGGGGTCGATGGCCTCTTGCATATTTCTCATACCCAACTCCAGATTGAGAATGAGACCGTTACAACAGGATCTGGAGGACAAATGGGACCAATCCTCAGGGCATTGGGAAGACCGAATTCTCCTCTCTCAAGCAGCGAAGAAGTCCATTGTCTGGTGGACTCAGCCAAAGAATCTTCTAGTGGGAGTCCCATTCCATCAACCTCTCCCAAAACAATCCCTGATCACAAATGCGTCTCTTCAGGGATGGGGGGCGCACCTGGGTCAACTGCAGACTCAGGGCAGATGGTCGAACAAGGAGCAGACCTATCATATAAACATGTTAGAACTGCGGGCGGTTCACTTGGCCCTCAAGGCATTCCATCCATCGATTCAGTCCGAGTCGATACTGATACAAACGGACAATACAACCACCATGTATTACTTAAACAAACAAGGTGGAACGCACTCTCGCCCTCTGTCACTGGAATCGCAAGCGATCTGGCACTGGCTGCTGGCCAGGAACCTATCGATCACGGCGGTGCATCTGCCAGGAGAACAGAACGTGCGAGCAGACGCTCTCAGTCAGCACTTCAAAGAACAAGAAGACTGGGTGCTCAACGACGAGGTGGTGGCAGAAATGTTTAATCAATGGGGTCTTCCATCCATCGACCTCTTTGCAGACGATCTATACAGAAAATGCCACGCCTTCGCGTCCAGATTTTACCGACCAGGAACGAGAGGGAATGCTCTTTTGATAGACTGGTCTGGGACGTTTGCATACGCTTTTCCGCCCCTTCCTCTCATCCCGAAGGTGGTGACCAAGCTCATCCGATCCAGGATGAAGATGATCCTGATTGCACCGGACTGGCCTCGCCAATGGTGGTATCCGGACCTTTTACAACTCTCGATCTGTCCGCACAGGAGGCTCCCGTGCAGGCCGGACCTTCTGACCAAAATGGGCGGGAAGATTCTGCACCCCAGCCTTCCCTCGCTGAGCTTGGCAGCATGGCTCCTGAGGTCCTACAGTACGGACACTTGAATCTCCCTCAGGACTGTATGGACATTTTGAGGGAGTCAAAGAGACCATCCACAAGGAGCTCTTACTCTTTTAAATGGAAAAGATTTTACTTGTGGTGTATGCGTAATGGTTGGAGTCCGACTAGCGGGCAAAAAGAGGTAATCTTGCCGTATCTGCTTTACTTGGCCAAATCTGGTTTGAAGTACACTTCCATAAAAGTTCATTTGGCGGCCATTACAGCCTATAGAAAATCACCTAACCAACCTTCCTTCTTTCAGCTTCAGGTGGTCAAGGATTTCCTTCAGGGGTTGAAGAAGGTTTATCCCCCTGTCCGACCTCCTTCTCCTCCTTGGGAGTTGAATCTAGTTTTGTCCAAATTGATGGGTCCTCCTTTCGAACCCATTCATAAGGCCACGTTACAGCACCTTACATGGAAAGTAGCTTTTCTGGTGGCTATCACATCAGCACGCAGAGTGAGTGAAATCCAGGCACTCTGCTCTAAGGAACCGTATACGGTTTTCCATCACAATAGGGTGGTCTTGAGAACTCACCCTTCTTTCCTACCAAAGGTGGTGTCAGACTTCCATGTCAACCAGACGATTTCTCTCCTCTTTTTTTCCCAATCCTGCTACACCAGCAGAAAGGTCTCTTCACTCACTAGACCTCAAGAGGGTTCTCAAATTCTATTTGGAGGGAACGAAATCCATTAGAAAGGCCGACCAATTGTTTGTAAACTATGGCCCTGTTAGGACAGGCTTTCCAGCCTCCAAACGATCCATTTCGAGGTGGATAGTGTCCTGTATTAAATTGGCTTACCAATTAGCGAACAAGCCTCTGTTGGTCTCCCCTAAAGCTCACTCTACTAGGGGAAAGGCGGCTACAGTAGCTTTCTTACACAATGTACCGATGGCGGAGATTTGCAAGGCTGCAACTTGGAAGTCGGTACACACGTTTACTAGACATTACTGTCTGGATTCTGACTCCAGAGCGGATACCCAAGTAGGCCAAGCCTCCTTGAGGAATCTGTTCCAATGCTAGCTTGATTGGAGTCATTGATGTTTTTTAACAAGGTCTACTTTATTTTACGCTTGTCACTTGCCCGCAGGAAGAGGGGATGGGCTTGCTACTCTATTCATGTGCTTATGACTATTGATGAGGATCCTCTGGAAGAGAAGGATAAGTTACTTACCTGTAATCCTAGTTCTCTTCCAGGGGTATCCTCATCAAAGTCATAAGCAACCCACCCGCCTCCCCGGGCAAATGATCAAGGTAAATGTCATCTCTTTGTGCCCTGGCCTTCGGGTCTCCGCAAAGAACAACTGACCTAACTGTCACCCCTGAGGCATGATGGGAAACTAGGGGTCATGGTTGCCTTAAAGGCACGGTGCCAGTTTTATTCTATGTGTTTCTGTGGGTTAGCTTTTCAGCTTTCTACACTTATGTTTTCTGCAATGCAGCCTATGGGCTGGCAATGTTTTTTCATTCCTCTTTGCAGGATTATGATTTCTATTGTGCATTAAAGCAGTTGTCAAATGGGTTTTCTTTCTCCCTGCTTTATTGGAATTGTATATATGTGCAAAGAAAGTTCTTTCAACATTGCTCAGCTTTTTAGTGCATGGAAGGCTGCATTGTGTTTATTGTTATATATAGATATATGTAGATATATATATAGAGCTACATATATGTTTTTCCACATATATGTTTTATGTTTCCGGGGTCCCGCGCATGGGCGGGAATATTCATGTGCTTATGACTTTGATGAGGATACCCCTGGAAGAGAACTAGGATTACAGGTAAGTAACTTATCCATTTTGAATGTTCCCGAGGGGAAGGAGGGAGAAGACATAAAATCTTTCGTGGTCTCGCTGATAAAGGAAGGAGTTCAGATTGAGGGAAGTGAGGAGGAGATAATTAAGGATATTCAAAGGGTTCGCAGAGATCCTTTTAGAAGAAATCCAAACAGGGTCAAGCCTCATAAGATACTGTTAAAACTTCCAAACCTATGCTTTAAAGGAAAGAATGCTCTCAAAGGCTCTGAAAATGAAGTCGCTAAGGGTGAAGGATTTCTCGTCTGAAATTAGATCAGACCTGTCTCAAACAACTTTGGATAGACAATGGGAGTTTGGTAAGTGCCTAGAAGAATTTAAAAATCTAGGGGGGCCTCAGCACAGCTCAAATTTCCTGCATCCTTAAGAGTCATTCACAATATTAAAATGCATAATTTTCGGAGTCAAAGGGAGGCAGATGACCTACTGGTAAGTATAAAAAAAGGGGGGAATCTAGTCTATTACTACAAGGCAGTGGAAGTGTACACATAAGATGAGAGTAGGTGGTTGGCCTTAGCCTGCACATTGGGGGACATGGGGGAGTGTATGAAGTTATGTGGTTTTCCTTTTTGTTTCATTGAGCGGTGGCCGGCAACTAAGTGGCGCAAAGCAAAACAGACTAACATCAAGTCCAAAGAAAAGCAGGGGTGGGTTCTCTAGGGAGGGGGATGTAAGGGGTTATGGGGAAGCACTGGGTAGGGAGCATAAAGGAAAAAAGCATTAAAAAACCTCATACACCTTAGCGACGCAGAACATAGCTAGAATAGATGCAAGTGCCCAGGCAGAGAATCGAGAGATATTAGTAGGGAGATGACCATTCAGTTGCTAACATGGAATGTTAATGGATTACGCACGAAAGGGAGAAGGGAAAAGGTTTTGCAGTATCTAAGGGATTCACCACCACAAATAATAATCCTGCAAGAGACCCATCTGGTAAAGAGTGAGTGCATTGAGATTTTTAAAAAACAAACTTGGGTTCAGCAAGTGGTCTGTATTGATCAGAGCGCAAATATAAGAGGAGTTGCGATATTAGTAAAAAAACAAGTCAAGGCATACATAATAGATATAGCAGTGGATAAGAGTGGCAGGTGGATCATAGCAAAAACTAAATTACATGAGAGATTAATAACACTGGTAGGGTACTACGGTCTGAGCTATGATGACATAGAGCCATTAAAAGCAGTGTTTACTAATATGCTGGAGTTTCCTGACCTGGTAATTATGGCTGGTGATTTTAATGTAATAATGGATCTAAAATTGGAGGAGCAAAAAAAAAAAGCAGAGCAATAGCTACCCCTAGATCACGTACATATTTAAAGACAATGATAAAACAAAGCACTCTTTGCGATTTATGGAGGGAGAGGTCGGGTTGATTGCAAGGCGCCTCCTCTCATAACAAAAAATATGGACACAGGTCCAGAATTGATTATTTTCTAGTAAGTTTGAATCTGAGAGAAGAAATCCGGGACATTTTCTACATGACGGCCCATCTTACAGACCATTCTGCAGTTACATTAACAATTGAACAAACTAGTAGGCCCGAAGAAAGGAAATGGACGTTGGATCATACCATACTTACGGATAATGAAGCAATGGACCTCTTAAATAAAGAGGTAGGTGAGTTTCTGAACAACAATATACAGTCTGCTTCCACTGTAATGGTCTGGGATACTCTTAAAGCTTACATAAGGGGTAAAATCACAAGTATGATCTGCTTCAGAAATAG
This sequence comes from Calotriton arnoldi, assembly GCA_963921515.1. Classification (NCBI taxonomy): domain Eukaryota; kingdom Metazoa; phylum Chordata; class Amphibia; order Caudata; family Salamandridae; genus Calotriton; species Calotriton arnoldi. The sequence continues at coordinate 2,461,711 of CAWUFW010001648.1, forward strand.
GAGTTATAGAACTGAGGTGAGCCGTTTCGAAGAGGAAATGAAAGCTCTAGAGACATTTAAAACAAAAGCAAGGAGGAGGGTCATAGGCTCTTGGGAGAGAAAAGCCTACGCTCACTGAAAAATCAACTAGAAACTATTCTTCAGATGCGGATTAAGAAGCGATGGGAGGCCAGCAAGCTGGCCCATTTTGAATATGGGGAGGGAGCAGGGAAGCTTTTGGCTTGGAAGGCGAAAGCAGACAAAAACAGAAACCAGATTAAGGAAATCGAGGGCACACAGAAAGGCGTTAAACTAACTAGTGAATCAGAGATAGAGGAAGCCTTTAAGAATTACTTTCAGGAACTACATGCCGAAGAGGGGTTAGTCTCAGATGATGAGGTTGGCCACTGATTAGGTTCGAAAACCATAAAACCCCTGGATTTGAATCAGCAAAATCTCCTAAATCAGGCAATCACTCAAGATGAGGTTAAGAAGGTTATTGAGACAAGCAAAAAGGGTAAAGCTGCAGGGCCAGATGGAATATTAATAGAGCTATATAGAATCTTGTGAGATATGCTAATCCCATTTATGACATCGATGTTTGAGGAGATTCTAGAGAAAAGACTATAGCTGCCTAAATCCTAGGGCGAGGTGATAGTAACGCTGATATTAAAACCAGGGAAAAACCCAGCTAGCTGCGACTCATATAGGCCGATATCACTGCTCAACGCAGACTATAAAATCTTTGCAAAAATCTTAGCAGAAATATTGAGTAAAGTAGTTAGCAGGATTATAAATAGGGATCAGAAAGGGTTCATTAACTGTAAGTACCTACAGATATTAACATACAGACTGATAGGGGCTATTGATCTTGCTACCGCTCATTCGATCCCCCTAGCTGTGGTGGCTTTAGATGCCACCAAAGCTTTTGACAGAGTAAATTGGTCATATTTGGCTACTATTCTAAAAAAACACAAGTTAGGAGATAAATTCTGTAAGGTTATTCAGTTAATATGCCAGGATCCTTCTGCAAGATTACTAGTAAAAGGAACTTTGACCGCTTCTTTAAAAATATTCAGAGGTACTAGACAAGGTTGTCACCTATCCCCTCTTCTATTCAATCTCTACGTAGAGCCCTTAGCACATAAGATCAGAATGAATGCTAATATCCCACTCTTCAGTTATGAGGTCTGGGGGAAGAAGGTAGCACTTTATGCAGATGATTTAACGGTTTATACTTCAGATGTCTCGACCGCCGTGCCGGTTATATTATCAATCAATCAATCAATCAGGGGTTTGTTAAAGCGCGACTACTCACCCGTAAGGGTCTCAAGGCGCTAGGGGTGGGGGGGGTGCAGGTTCCATTCCATCAAGGAGGGGGTCTGTCGAAGAGCCAGGTTTTGAGGTTTCTTGCGAAGATGGGGAGCGAAGTTGTCTGTCTGAAGTGGAGCGGAAGGGCGTTCCATGCTTTGGCCGCGAGGAAGGAGAAGGAGCGGCCTCCCGATCTGGTCTTTCTGGTGCGGGGGACCACGACGTAGGAGAGCTGGGCTGATCGTATTATTACAGATTGCTTCAGAATTTGGTAAAGTGTCTGGGTTTGCAGTAAATGCTGGGAAAATGGAGGTAATGGCATGGATTTAAGAAGAAAGTAACCAGTTGATCAAAAAAGAAATTAGATACCTGGGTCTGAAGATTGTACAGGACATCAAGAAAATCCCAGAAGTAAACTTGAATAGCACACTAAGGGACTGTATACGGATAATGAAGGGATGGGTACATCTTCCCTTAACAATCTTCGGGAGGGTGAACCTGGTGAAAATGGTGATATTGCCTAAAATCACATTCTTGTTTACCACAATCCCTCTGTACTTCGATAAGTCACTGATCAATAAAGTGCAGCAGGCCATAAACGCCTATATCTGGGCTTATAAGGGCATAACAATCTCATGGAAAAAACTGTGGCGGAAAAGGGAGAAGGAGGGGCTATCCCTCCCAGATATTCAATACTATGCCTGGGCTTTCCAGCTGACAAACACCAGAATGATGCAAAGGTGCCAGTCTGTTTAGATCTGGAGAATCCTGTTTAAGGTCATGCTAAAGAAAATTAATGTAGGCACAGATTGGTTCCTATTTAAGTTTGGAGAGCTGAAATTCTTCAAAAAGATCAAACTTAAAGTACTGCAAGCAAGAGCAAGAATATGGTCTAGTATAAGACGATTGGCAAGTCTAGACTACTACTCTGAATTTGGCTCCTATATGGGATTCACCAGGGACCCCAGAGTGCCTCAAGGACAAATTAGCCATGCCAATAAGAGATGCGGGAGTAAGCTATTGGGGCAGAACTAACCCAAGAATGGCAATCTTATATCCTAGGCAGAGTAGAGTAAGAGGATGAGGGTATGAAATGTCGAAATCCAAATATATACAACTAAAAAGCTGGGAACAAAGTCGGAGGTTCCCCTTGGGCATTAGAAATTATCTGGAAGAATAGCTTGTGGGGAAACCTCCTGGAAGCAAGGACGTGTCAGTCTGGTATTGGGCACGACAAGAGGCCACGGAAGGAGAGTTCATTTTGGCAGACGACCTGTGGGGAGAATGTTTGCCAAGGGAGCAGTTACAAAACATCTGGCAAGTACTGATGCACACATTATATTCAATTGTCAAGCCTGCTTGGTTAAGGAGAAATCACAGCTTTTCACTCCACAGGGCATATAAAACACTGCAAAGGCTATCAAAGATGGCAAAAGGAAGATCTGACCAAATGCATGTATTGTGGATTAGAAAAGGCATTGGATGTGATATGTTTCAACACTGCCTGGGTGTTCTGAAATTCTGGGAGGAAGTGGGTAAGACCATCTCAAGCATTTTGGGGTTTCATGTTAAGGTAAGCCTTTCAGTGATTATCTTTGGAGTGGTGGAGGGTATTATAGGACCTGCCAGAGATCTCTTGTTCTATTCTATACACTACTGGCAAGAAGGGAAATCTGCCATAGGTGGGTAGAAGATATCTCTCTGCAACACTCAGAGGGGTTAGAATCTCTATTTTATATGTCTAAAATGGATTTAATGGGGAGGGCGTCAAATAAAAAGACATTTTGGAGTTTCCTATTAGGATGGTCTAGCGAACAGTTGGGGGGAAGGGGGGTAAAATTAAGTTGTGCAAAAAAGCATATGTCTGTTGCCCAATGATTACACCTGAGCATCTCTCCAAGCTGTGATGGCCTTCCACTTCGTGCAGCTGCCAGTTACCAGAAAATTCTGAGAGAGACATACCCACTTGGGGCAATGTCCACATGTCCGCATGCGTACCAGATGGTGGGCTAGCCCCACCTCAGACCTATGGACCCAATGTATGGGCAGGAGGAAGGGACACTGAAGTCAGAGGTGAATGAGGACAAAAAAAAAAAGATGGGTCCCCATAGTAATCATAGCATCATTTGTAACAAGGGTATCAATAACCTCCTCATAATGTTTGTGGCCACTTTCTTCCTGTTGCCCATTAGTGGTCGTAATCCTCATTGTTGTCCTCTCGATCTTTCACACGTAGTTGAGTAGGGCTCGTGGCAGTCCCAAAGAGCCCTTTATTCTGGGATTAACAGTCTGTATCTAGGAACTTCACAAACTCCTGAAAAAGGTACCTTGTTAGGTGACATGTTATGAGGGAGAAAAGGCTTCCTTTGGTGGGACCAATGGAAACGAAACAACCTTCCTCATAGGTGTGATGGGACTGTCAACAGTGTCATTGTTACAGCAGGTTCCGATGGGGCGACATCGGTAGAACTGCTGGTGCTGTCAGCGGAAGAGTGAATGTCGTCGGCGATGTAGTCAGTGCCGGAGAGTCTACAGCTGTAGTTGTCAACCATCAATAGGACCATACGTGAAGTGGAGATGGTTGGATCCACCATCGAAGAAGCTGTTGATGGTCTATCAGTGTCTTTGGAGGCACCTTAGCAGATGACTTTGAAGGACTATCCAACTTTTTGTCTGAATTTGAGCATTACTGGAAGGGGTGTGTGTGTGTGTGTGTGTGTGTGTGTGTGTGTGTGTGTGTGTGTGTGTGTGTGTGTGTGTGTGTGTGTGTGTGTGTGTGTGTGTGTGTGTGTGTGTGTGTGTGTGTGTGTGTGTGTGTTCATGTGTGTACGTGTGTGTGTACGTGTGTGTGTACGTGTGTGTGTACGTGTGTGTGTACGTGTGTGTGTACGTGTGTGTGTGTGTGTACGTGTGTGTGTGTGTGTGTCTCTCCCCAGGAATGTGTCTGTCCCCGGAAGGGAGGAAAGGGTGTAACTTTCTTCCACAGGCTTCCAGTGTGTTAGTGACAGAACTAACACTGCTTTCCTGGTGGTGAGGGAGAGGAGAAGGATGGTTGCCAGGCAGGTCCATGGCAATTACCTCTGCCCCTGTACTGGCGGACCAGTGGGTTTTGGTGCTGTTGGGCCTGCAGCTCATAGGATTTTCCCAGTCAAAAGAAACCCCTGGAAAGTCCTTGAAAGAGGTGAAATTGTCTATAATCGCATTGGGGCTGCACTTGCTGGAAACTTAAGGAGCGATCTGTGGCCTTAAACCTCTCTAAGGTCGGCCATTTTGCCAAATAATCTCATGCCATCAAATGGCAGGTCCATTAAATTTGCATGCAGGTCTGTTGAGAAGTTTGAGGTTCTGAGCCAAGCATGGCGTCTGACAGAGACGGATGTACCCAAATCAACACTAGATCTTCCCAGTGACCCTCCGCTTATGACCATTGTGCGGCTAGGCACTCTTGTAGCGGACACATGTAATCTTGCATGGGGTACTATGGCAGTGCAGGAGGTCAGCATATTGAGGCAGCGCATAACAGTCTTGACCATTAAGTGGTGATCTGGCTGAAAAAGAGGCAATAACAACTGGAAAGCAAGGACCCACGCTTGGCTGGGATATGCTTTCCCAGAGACTGAGTTGAGAACTGCTCCTAGGAAAGGCTGTATCTGAAGGGGCTGAAGATGGGGCTTGACTATGCTGATGGTGAACTCCAGATTGTGCAACAGATTTATGGTGGTCCAGGGATGTGCCAAGCACTGTTGCTTATTGGCTCTCTTAATCAGCCAGACATCCAAGCAAGGGAACATGTGGATGCTGCTCCTCATAAGATGAGCAGCTACCATGACAAGATATTTTTTGAACACCCTAAGGGCTGCGGTGACCTCGATGGCCAGCACTTTGAATTGAGAATGCTGGCCTCTTCCCACGAACTGCAGATAACAGCAGTGTACAGGGTGGATTGGTAATTGGAATAGGCATCCTTCAGGTCGAGAGTGGTCGTGAAGTCGCCTTGCTGCAGTAGAGGGAGGATGTCCTGGACACATGCCTATGTGGAAGTGCTCTGAGAGGATATATTCATTGAGGGGCCTGAGGTAGAGTATAGGCCTGAGTGTCTCATCCTTCGTGGGGATTAGAAAGTATAGGGAGTACACCCCTTTCCAGCACTGGTGTGGTGGTACAGGCTCCATTGCCCCCTGTGAATGAGTGCCTCTACTTCCTTCTGAAGGAGGATCAGGTGTTCCGACGAGAGAGTATTTTTGCGGTTAGGGATATTTGGTGAAGTTGCAGTGAGTTCTAAGCAGTAACCTCACCTGATGATGGAAACAACCCACTGATCAGAGCAGTCTTCCCCAGACAGGTGAAGTGTGATCAGGGGGAAGGGAGTATGGGTCACCTTTTGGCAAGGGGGACTCCCTTAGCCGCACTCCCTCTGCCTAGGGACTTTTTACCTGTATAGCCTCCCTTGGAATAGCCCTGTGTAGGTGTATGCTTCAGGGGAGATAGTCTTGGTGCTCCCTTTGAACTGGAACCTACTAAAGGAAACCCGGGAGAAGGAGTTTGGAGGGCCCTCATCGCCTTGGCAGTGTCTGTGTCCTTTTTATCTTTCTCTAGCATCTGATCAGTCGGTGGTCAGAGCAAGTGCTCCACATAGAAGGGCCTGGTGCCTAATGAGGACACTTGAATGTATGCCTTGCGCTGCAGTATCAGCTGCATTTAGGGCACATACAATAGTGGTGTTAGAGATGACTTTACCTTCAAAAACAAGCTCATTGCCTAGTTTCATATATTGATCTGGGATATGCTGGGTAAGCTCCTCTTTCTTGTCCCAGTGGGCTTGGGCATATCTGGAGAGCAGTCCAATGTAGTTGGTGATTCTCTAGTGAGTCGACGATTGGGCGGCACCCAGATTGCCGGCTGCGTTAATCTTTCTGCTCTTATCTGGAAGAGGTGCGTCACCAGTGCTCTGGGCAGTTGCACATATATGTACTGCGTGGACCACTAAAGAATTTGGTAGGAGTTGGCCCCGATGTAATGGGGGGGCATCAAAGGGTGAGGGATTATATTTGTGCCTGTAAAAAAAAAAAAACGACCCTTGAGGTGACTACCCTGGTCTTCACAGACTCTTTGAAGGTCTCAGGAGCGGTTTTAAGCATGCCTTTCAGCATTGAGAGGAACTGTACTGAACGCGGAGTTGAGGACAGCGTTTCAAAAAGGAAGTCCTCATCTCCCTGGACCTTAGGCAACTAGGAGATGGCATTGTTAGGAGGCGATGACTGGTAAGGTAGAGGTCTGGGTGTATGTCCCCTTCTCAAGAAACCATTCGTCGACCCCAGCAAACTCAAGAACTACCGTCCCATCTCTATGCCCCCCTTTCCCGCCAATGACCTCATAAAGGCCATCAACCGCCAACTCACGGAACACATGGAGAACAACAATCTTCTGGACACCTCCCAAGCCGGATTCCGCACTAACCAACCGCCCTGATCGCTGCCACCAACGACATCAGAACCCTCCTTGACTAGGGAGAAACGGTGGCCCTGATCATACTTGACCTCTCAGCAGCTTTCAACACCGTATCCCACTATACCCTTATCAAGAGGCTTCACCACATTGGAATCCAAGGAGACGTCCTCTAATGGATCGCCTCCTTCCTCACCGAAAGAACCCAGAGAATCCACCTACCACCTTTCACCTTGGAACCTAAGAACATCTGTGGCGCCCCTCAAGGCTCTTTCCTGAGCCCTACACTGTACAACACCTACATGACACCCTTGGCAAACATGGTCAGAACCCACAGACTTAACATCATACCCTATGCCGATGACACCCAGTCTATCCTATCACTATCAGAAGCCCCTCCATCTTGATGGGCAACTTCCGCAAGGGCATGACAAGAGTCGCCGACTGGATGAAAGAAAACTGCCTGAAACTCTCAATACGGAAGTGCTCATCGTCAGGAACCACACCTCCACATAAAGCGACACCTGGTGGCATTCCGAACTAGGACCCTCACCCACTCCGACAGACAATGCCCGAAACCCTCGGCATCATCATGGTCAGCAAGCTCACCATGAAAAAACAGATTAACGCTGTCTCCTCAGCCTGCTTCCTCAGTCTTTGCATGCTTAGTAGGATCTTCAAATGGCTCTCAGTCAACACCAAACGAACCGTCACTCAAGTCCTAGTCACCAGCCGGCTGGACTATGGCAACGCACTCTGCTTAGGAATCACCTTGCACCTCTTGAAGAGACTGCAAACCATACGGAATTCAGCGGCCAGACTCCTCCTCGACCGCCATAAGCCAAACCACATCACCCCCACCTCAAGAAACTCCACTGGCTCCCCATTCAGAAGAGATCAATTCAAAATGCTGATTCACACCTAGAAAGTTCTACACAACCAAGGACCAGCATACATCAACCACCAGCTGAACTTCCATCAACCCTCCAGACACCTGCGCTCTACTCTCTGCCCCGCCAAAGCAACAGTGGAGGGCGCTTCTTCTCCTACCTCGCTGTGAAGTACCTTCTACGACCTCCCCCTTCACTTCCGGACATCATCCTGTCTGTTTGAATTCAGAAAGGGACTCAAGAACTGGCTGTTGAACTGTACCCTTCCTAAGCAGCAGGTTATCAGCGCCTGCATACCCTCACGGGTGATTAGCCTCGCTCTATAAGCCCTGTTTGATTTGTATGATCTGACAGAGGTCTGGGCATCAAATGCCTCAGCACAGAAGGAGTCTTTTTGGCCTCTGGCTTAGAAGGAGCTTTCAGCGCTGATGGAGTTTTTGGTGCCGGAGAAGGCATCAAGGGAGCTTTCAGTGCCGAAGGTGTTGTCGGTGCAGGAGGTCCAGTCTCGTGCAGCTGTTGGCTGACTGAGTCGGATCCGAGGACTTATGTCGGTGCCAACCATAGCATTTAGGCAAAGGTGGATCGGAAGCCCGACGCTGGGTATCGGGGCTCGATGCTGCACCCCCTTGGTGGTGGTGCTCGGCCTGTGTTCGGTGTCAGGGAGGTGGTGGACTGAGTGATGTCATACTCGTAGTCAGCGTCTTGCCTCATAGTTGCATCTCCTGGACATGCGGCTCGTCAGTCTCTGATTCCGAGTGAGAGCTTGGATCGGGGCTGAACTGGAGGGCTTGCTCACCCGAGGACCCCGGCTCTGGTTCCCGCTCGATGTAGCGGTCCCCGAAGAGGTCAGGGGTGTTGTCTTCCTGTTGCTGCTCCATGATGTGTTGGTCTTGTCGGTACCACAGGGTCTTTTTTAAGGGGAAGGAGAGGCAGGTGGAGCAGGAGGCTTCGTCATGCTCCGGAGGCAGACCAAGGTTGCAGACTTGATAAAGGTCTGTCTAGGGGTTCTTCGCACAACACTGTGGACAGTACTGGAAAGGAGACCTTTCCATTACAGAGTCCGCATTCTCAGCGAGGAAGACAGAGTTGAAAGCCCCAGGACGGGAACAGGCCTCAAGAGAGGCAATGAAGAGAACCCGGTCGCCGAGCTCAACAAAGTCACGAAGAGAAGGAAAGGAAAGGAACTTTAACTGATTATTGGAGTGTAAGAACCAAACAGAACCTCTGACGACAAACACCGCAAAGCGTCTACCCAGAGCTCAGTGGATACATGTCCGAACTAGACGGCAGAACAAAAGAATCTGATAATTGAGCTGATGCCCATGCACATTACCAGTCATAGGAGGAGTCACTATAACTCGTGAATCGAAAGACTTCTTTGAAGAAAAATAAGTTGCAGATGTCCGGGTCCAACCCTAGATGAAAGGAGTGTGCAGAGCATGTGTATGTAAAGCTACACATGCCACGAGCATATGATTTTCTTGTATACTTACTTGCTTTACTGTCTAGCTCCAGTAGGTACTACATTTAGTAAAGGCTCCTGTTATTTGGCTAAGCTGTAAAGCAGGCATTTGGCACTTGAAAATTGTTTTTTTTTTTTTTTTTTTACTTTTGCTGTTTCCATAATCAGGCTCAAGAGGAGTCCATATTAGGCACCCCACCAGAAGGACTGGGCTGCCTTTGTTTATTGTAAGAGTGTGATGTTCGGCAGCAAAAAAGAATGCAAGTGATACTGCTATACTGATAGAGGAAAAAAAGTATTTGGCACTTGGAAAGCAGAAAAGATCTATCGGACTAAAGATCACAGAATTCTATATAAACTCAAGCCCAATAACATGCCTAGCAAGGTCCTGTGCTCTTAGAGAGGGTCATGTGCTCTTAGAGAGAGTCATGTGCTCTCAGAGAGAGTGTGTCCGGCTGAACACCCTTTAGTGTTCAACCGGATCAAACATGGTGATACATTCTGGAAAACACATTAAACTCAAGATTGTGGGCAGAGCATAACAAGATACATTTCAGAAATGGACTGCAAACAGAACTGTTTCTCCTCACCCAAAACTGCACTATATGGATTAAGTCACATTAACTGAGACTGTTCAAGACTATGACCAGTCTGGGGACCAACCTCACTGATTGGACTCTAATGTTTGACTCTAATGTTCCTGCTGCACTCCAAGATACAAGCACTTGCAAGTCTGCAAATAAATATTAGAAAATACTAGTCAGACCGCAAGTCTAGAAAATTAATTCTATAAAGATTTACTAAAGTTTGGATAGGTCACAATTTATACAAGAGACCTCTGGGAGAAATGCATGGTTTGTCATTAAGCATTCCAGATGCGGCTGTTATAACATAAAACACTGATATATCTGAAATGTATGGAACTTCTGAGCAAGGGTAACAAATGGTTATGAGGGCACAAGAGGAAAATAAACAAGCCTTTACATTTTAAGAACAAAAGAGCACACAACAGCTGGAACATAGTTATTTTGTTACTATTTTTCTCGTTTAACAAAAATAGCTTTTTAGTGAGTCTGCTTATGGTATTCCAGTGGTTCTTAACCTGTAGTTCGGTGACCACTGGGAGTCAGCAACGCCTACTCAGGGATTACGTGACTGCTTAGAAAATTAAATATTAACAGATTAATAAAGTGTATGTAAATAAAGAAGTAAAAATGAAGATTTTAAACCTGTAAATGTGAAGGAAATTGGAGGTTAAAAATTAAGTTGGTATCCTCAAATTGATTCCTAGGAGCATTACAAGTGCATGATACAAAATGTAGCATGGACGACGTGTGGCCTCCATTAAATCTAGAAAAACTCCAACCTTCCATTAAAATGAAGATTTTTTTAATACTTGTTTTTTAATTAAATAAAATGTTACATCATTTGTGTACTTGCTTGCTGAATGCTTGTTTCTGTATTTTTGTGTATTGTTTTGTGGTTCAAATCATCAAAATTGCTTAGGCCGGGGTCCCCGAAATCTAATAATGACTGTCGGGTTCCCTGCAGTCCGAATAATGATTCACTGAGGGTTCCCATATTCCAGCAATGATTAGAATGATTGGGTGCGGGTTCAAAGAAGTCCAAAGATTAAGAACCACTGCGTTATACAACTGTATACCAAAGAAATGTGAACGTCCCTTCACTCACTGATGAACGTTTTGATCCCCGCCATCCTGTATTCTTGCAACCGTTTGATTTCCTTCCGCAGTTCAACTTCCACTGTCAAAATACAAAGAAGAAAATTTGCCTAGAATCATGCTTCTTGGCTACCAAAGATCACAGCATTTACAAATAAAGAAGAAAAACTGCAGTTTCAAGTGTGCAGTGTTCAAACTTTTTTATTTTAATGAAACTCTTCTCTGGGATTAAGTCAGTAGCAAAGCGCAAACACAGGGCTTTTGTGGGAAGGGTCTTAAAAATACCGTAATATGATTTCCAACATTTAAAGCTCTACAATTGTAGCTACAAAGCTTCTGTTTTTTCCTTCTTCCGTTGGCTGTAGAAAGTGTAACGAGTTTGATAAAGGGTGACCACAACATGTACAATTTTCTTATAGCATTTTAACTGCAATTTTATATTGCGATTAAAGCTGCACATCTATTATGTGTTGTTTAACATCCAACTTACAATCAGGCTGAAGCACCTACAGAACAGCACTCCCCTTGCTTACTGCAGAACAAGTTTACTGTATTACAAGAGATAGAGTTTGTTGGCCTAATTTTTCCTCTTCCTTGATGGCTGGTAACGATAGAAGAGATAAATGTAATTCACAGTCACATTAGAATCACTTATATTATATAGGCCTCAATTGCCGCTTCAGACTAATAAAGAATAAATAAAAAGTTTAACATAACATTTGTCTTATAGGTACAGGAGTATTTTAATGGGTGGGAGGGCACTGTTGTTCATGGTTCATGGCTGCTTTCTTAATTTCTGTCTCGCATTATCCCCATATTACACAACTGACATGGTTCCAGTATAAAATTGTATACACTTGTTTGCAAAGTTCCACTGCCTCTGCCAATCTGGTGCTATCAAGATCATCCTTATCCTCGATCTGCTTAACTTCACAATTACTGATGTAATCGGAGGTAATGTGTAGAACATGGGGCTGACCATTTCATCAAAAGGGCACTGCCAATTGGGTTCCGTTCCCCTGGGCGCAAGGCTTTTGCATTTTTTGCCCTAGAGAATAGGTCAAAGATTGGTGTTTCCCCTTCGCTGAAGATAACTTCCACCACTTCATCGTTCAAGTGTCCGCACACACAACGTGGAGTATTCAAGCGTTTATGACCATCAATGAAGTTCCTAAAATGCAGAAATACCATTACCTCAGACTGAGGTATTAACTAGGTGCAATAAATATCTCCTATTTCAAGTTTTCAACTTGGAAATGAAGCACAACATGGGATTCATTATATAACACATCAAGTTCCACATGTTTTGCTTTTTGTCCGGGCTGCTGCTCTCAATACATTTCAGTATGAAGAACAGTGGGAAACCCAATCTACCCTTGGAGGCTTGGGAATTGTAAGTAATAGGTAACTGTGCCTACAAGGGATTTCGTTTAGAGTACTCAATTATACTAATTAAGTGAATTACTCTATTGTTAAGCCCCAATTGGTGACTAACCTATGAAAAATCGAAACATCAATTCACTAATTTACATTATGATTAGTATGTAATAAACAATTTCAAAAACACGGGTATGAATTTCTCAATTTTGTTTGCTCATTTAATGTGGGTAAACAGAAGAGGGGTACAAAATGTGATAGCAAAAACACGACAGAGGCAGATAAATCATATGCAGAAATTATATCCTTCAAGTCATTAGTGTAGACATCTATTTTAAACTTATATAAACACAGAAAAAGAATCTGAAACAACAGAAAACAATTCCTGACAGAGCAAATCACTGGGGAAAATAGATGAGCTTGTCGACGTTTCGGTCTTGATGGCATTATGTCCGTTAGACCATCTTCAGGACGGTGAAAGGAGAATTACAATTGACCCATATAACTGGTCAAGCATATGTCAAGAGCCAGGCGAATCACTACATTTGTTAAAATTTCCAGTTCGCAGACACCGGAATGATAAATTATTCAGTGTGCTTGGTAAATGTCCAAGCTGGCTGAGAAATCTTATAAGAGCAATCCAGCAGGATTTGCTTTTAGTGACACTCGCTACAGTTGAGCGGCACATACGGGACACTGCTCCTCTAGGATACCGCTGTCTCAACAGACGGCATGTACACGGACATACATGCCATCAAGACCGAAACGTCGACAAGCTCATCTATTTTCCCCAGTGATTTACTCTGTCAGGAATTGTTTTCTGTTTCAGATTCTTTTTCTGTGTTTATATAAGTTTGAAATAGATGCCTACACTAATGACTTGAAGGATATAATTTCTGCATATGATTTATCTGCCTCTGTCGTGTTTTTGCTATCACATTTTGTACCCCTCTTCTGTTTACCCACATTAAATGAGCAAAACAAATTGAGAAATTCATACCTGTGTTTTTGAAATTGTTTATTACATACTAATCATAATGTAAATGTGTGAATTGATGTTTCGATTTTTCATAGGTTAGTCACCAATTGGGGCTTAACAATAGAGTAATTCGCTTAATTAGTATAATTGAGTACTCTAAACGAAATCTCTCAATACATTTCAGCACATTATACCTGCCGCACTCTGAGTGGAGAATTGAGTGTGTAGTAATTATCACATAGCTCATAATTCCAATCAAAGAGGTATATTCTGCTGTAAATTATTACATTTCCTAACGTGTGCTGCAAATGTGTTTTTTTGGGTAGGTTGGTTGAAATTGGAAAAAAAATCCATTTTAGTGAGATGTGTACTGCTTTAGTTTGGTGCACGATTGCCCATAGTGGAGGGTAATTGAACCATTTGACAAACAATTAATAATATTAATTATTGTTTTATATGTTTTAGATGGGTGATGTTCCCCCGAGTTATGATTCAGATTTGGAGTAAAATATTTTCAGAATATATACTCTGTTTGGGAACACAGTGTAAGCTTATGGAACTTATCAATGGCTGGTCTGCACTAAGGGCTTGAATGGGGCTGGGGGAAAGCAGGCACTTTCCCTGTCAGATATAACAATGCTGCAGTCACTTCAGCTGCGAAGGAAGGATTATGTTACTTACCCTGTAAGCATCAGTTCTTGGCATGTAGAGCTGTAGATTCACATGCTTTGCATACTACTGCCATCTAGTGTTGGGTTCGGAACACAAGTAGCTCCTTGGGGTTTGGAAGTCTGATTTCTCCATGGTTCTGAGTGAGAAGGTTTGAGGTGAGGTGAAGCTTTTGGTGTGGAACTACTGAAAGTTCCAGTAGTGTGGTGAACCATGGTTGACGAGCCAATGTGGGAGCTATCAAAATGAGGTTGATTGATGTTTGCCTGAGCTTCCGAACCAGAAATGGAGGAAGAGGCGGAAAAGCGTAAGCAAATATCCCCGACCAGTTCATCCATGCCTCTGGATAAAGGGTGTGGGAACCTGGAGGCGAAGTTTGGACATTTTGAGTTCTGAGCTGTTGCAAAGAGATCTATTTGTGGAAACCCCCATTTGTGGATGTATGGGAGGAGGACTTGAGGGTGGAGCTCCCAATTGTGGACTTGTTGCCGCATCCTACTGAGGAGGTCGGCAAATTTGTAGTCTGTCCCTGGAAGCTGTTCTGGTAGCAGTTGAATTTTGTGATGTATTGCCCAAAGCCAAATGGTCTGAGAGAGCCGTGATAACTGTAGAGAGTGCCCCCTCCCCCCCCCTGGTTTTGTACATATTACATAGCTGTCATATTGTCCGTCTGGACTAGGACAACTTTCCCTATCAGGTGAGGTTGAAATGCTTTCAGTGCTAGGCGAACAGCTATAAGATCTAGGTAGTTGATGTGGAGACTCTTGCGTTTGGTGTCCCATAGACCCTGAACTGTTAGATGTTGCAGATGGGCACCCCACCCTGTAAGGGATGCGTCCGCTGTGAGCATGATCTGTGGAACAGGGTCGATAAAAGGCCGCCCCTTTGCTAAGTTTTGTGTGTTCCACCACTGCAGAGAGCGATGGGTGCAGCGGTCTACCAACACTAGATCTTTTAGTAGACCCTGTGATTGATTCCATTGACATGCTAAGCATTCCTGTAGAGGACGCATGTTTAATCTTGCATGAGATACTATGGCAATGCATGATGCCATCATCTCTAGAAGTTGCATGAAAGTTCTCACTGTTAGATATTGGTTGCTTTGCAATTGTAGCAGCAGTGTTTGAAAATTGTGAATTCTGACTGCATTGGGATAAGCTAAATCTGTTTGAGTGTTTAGCATAGCTTCTACATAGGGTTGCATCTGCGCAGGTTGGAGATCGAATTTTTGTGCATTGACTGTGAATCCCAATTGATGAAGAAGATTTATTGTAATTTGAGTGCGTTGTAAGCACTTGAAATGTGTGTCTGCTTTGATGAGCCAATCATCTAGACATGGGAAGACATTAATTTGTTGTCTTCTTAGATGAGCTGCTACTACTGCTAGACATTTGTTGGATACTCTGGGTGCAGTAGTTACTCCAAATGGGAGTGCTTTGAATTGACAGTGTTTTCCTGCTACTACAAATCTGAGGTATTTGCGATGTGGTGGGTTAATAGGGATGTGAAAGTACGTGTCCTTTAAATCTAGTGTTGACAAAGTCGCCTTGCTGTAAGAGGGGAAGCATCTGTTTAAGTATGACCATATGTAAGTATTCTGACAGTATGTATAAGTTTAGAGACCTGAGATCTAATATTGGTCGTAGAGAACCGTCCTTTTTTAGGATTAGGAAGTAAAGTGAGTAAACCCCTGATCCTTGGTGTTGTATTTGAATTGGTTTTATTGCTCCTTTTGTTAGAAGAGCTTGTACTTCTTGTTTGAGCAGTTGTTAGTGGTCTAGAGAGAGTTTGTGAATGCAAGGTGG
The DNA here is from genome assembly GCA_963921515.1 of Calotriton arnoldi. Taxonomy (NCBI): domain Eukaryota; kingdom Metazoa; phylum Chordata; class Amphibia; order Caudata; family Salamandridae; genus Calotriton; species Calotriton arnoldi. Next base: position 2,477,310 of record CAWUFW010001648.1, read on the forward strand.
AATATTGGGAGGAATGCTGGTGAGCTCCAGGCAATAACCATGTTGGATAATGTCCAACATTCATTTGTCTGATGTTATTGATTGCCAAATAGGAAGAAATTGATGCAGTCTTCTCCGACAGGTGGATGATGATCGGGGGGAATTGTTATCAAGTCACTGCTTGTTGGGAGATGAAGAGGTACGTGTTGGCATACCTCTGCCTTTAAAATTGTTCCATCTGTAACCACCTTTGTAAAATCCTTTAGAGGTGGAGGATTGATTTTGCGGTTTATGGGAAGATGCGTTGGCATCTGTGGAGGTACTTTTTTAGCCTCCCCTATAAATGAGCAGCGAAAGAAGCCTCTGTTAGAGGGTGACTGTAGCGCTGCCATAGATTGTGCCACTTATGTGTCTTTTTTGATTTTTTTCAAGTGAATCATCCACTTGAGGACCAAAATTTTGTTCCTTGTCCAACGGAGCATTAAGTATTTTTTTGTTGTACCTCTGGTTTAAACCCAGAGATTCGTAACCATGCGTATCTTCTGAGGAGAATACTAGAGTTAACTTCTCTGGCTGCAGTATCACGGCATCTAACGCACACCTAATAGAGGAATCGGAAATTGGTTTTCTCTCCTGTACTAGTTCCTGCCCTCTTTTCCATTGCTTCTCTGGGAGATATTGGAGTAGGTCTTCCATTTCGTCCTAGTGGGCCCTATCGCACCTAGCCAAAACACCTTGTGTATTGGCTATATGCTAATGGTTGGCTGATTGTGCAGACACTCTTTTGCCTGAGGCATCTATTAGCCTGGACACCTTGTCTGGAGGTGGTGCATCACCTGAAGTTTGTGAATTTGCTCTTTTCCGAGCATTGGACAGGACTAAAGAATCTAAAGGAAGCTGGCCCTTAATAAAAATTGGGTTAGATTGTTTATATTTTTTATCCACCCTGGGTGTTATAATATGTGCCCTTACTGGATCTTTAAAAATTTCTTCAGCATGCCTCATCATACACTTTTAACATAGGTAACGACTGTGTTGTCTTATGTGTTGTCCCTAATGATTCAAATAAGAAATCTTCTTCCAAAGATTCCTTGTGTAAAATGACTCCATGGTATGTGGCTTCCCTGGCAATTAACTCCTGATATGAGGGGTTTTCCTCAGGAGGGGAAGGTTTAGCAGGGTATAGATCTGTGTCTGTGTCTGGAGGGGATCTATATTATAATCCTCCCATGGATCTGGTAGTGGTTGTCCATAAGTGTCATCCCCATCCCCTATATCAGGATCTGTACAAGGAAAGCCTTGTGGTGTGATGTCTAGAGGGTCTGCATGTGGTTAATAGGTACTGGTGAAAATGGTGGAGGGATATGAGGAATGGGGTGGAAAGGGCTAGTAGCCATGTCCTTCTTTTTGAAAAGGAGTTTGTATCCTGTGTCTATTTTCCTCTTGGAGGATGGTATCACTGACTTTGCTGTAATATGTCTAGTGTCTGGATTTATATAAATGTTCTTTTGTTTTGGATCCAGCTTCTCTAGCATGGTTTTCGGATTTGGCTCCTCCGGCTTTTGAGAAGCATCTTTCTGTTTCGGCGCAGACATTTTCGGTGCCGAGCTGGATTTCTCCTTTTTGTCTTTCAGAACCGATGTTTTAAGTGCCGAAGGTGTGGTATTTCGACTAGAGCCAGAGCCAGAAGGCTTGACCTGCGCTTTCAGTGCCGAGCTGGAGGGCAAGGCATTCGAAGCAGAGTCTCGGTTCCTACCATGGCCGGATGGCAGTGGAGGCCTGGAAGCCTTACGTTTAGTGGAAGCAGGTTTTGTGGGCAAAGGGGCATTGGTACTCATGGCACCTTGACCGGCTGGAACATCTTGGGACTCCAGTTCTATCTCCAGCTCGGAGTCTTGGACGGAGAAGGCCTCTTCTTCTTCCGCTGTGGATGCTTCCAATTCTTCCTGCTCAATATCTTCTTTGAAGATATCGGGGGTGTCATCGATATTTTGTCACTGCATTTCTTTCAGTCGAGCCCGGCGGTCTCGGAGGGTCTTTTTCGAGCGAAATGAGCAACAAGAATCACAGTCTTCTTCCTTGTGCTCCGAAGACAGGCACAAATTACAGACTTTGTGAAGGTCGGTGCACAGATATGTGGAGTGGCACCATGGGGAGAATTGGAACGGAGTCCGTTCCATCGGCAGATTACGCTATGATGTTAGTTCGAGTAGAAGTGAAATAAAACGGGCTAGGTCCGTAGGCCGCGGTTGGAGTGCTCTTGATCCAAGTAGGAGATTTTCTTGATAATATAAACAGAGGGTAGTGGTGGCATCAGAAGTCGCACCTAAAAACAGTAAACATCAATGTGGGTGATGTAGTGTTAATGTTTTAATTATAATGACAGTAGAACTCGGTGCCAATCAAAGTAACAAATACCCCACTACCTAGGGTATTGGTGCACGAACATCTAGCCAGATCCTCGTGTTTACAGTTAAATCAATTAATTGTACCTCAGCACTCCCAATACTGTATTTATTTTCAATACATCATTCTTTTAAACAGAGTAGGTAGCTCTAATCACAGGAAAAACTGTTTTACTACTTGAGTAAACTTGTATTTAATAGTTCACATACTTTGGTATATAAAAAAGTGCACGTTATAAATGATTATACATTGGTCATATAACATTTGAACATGCAGTCTTTTGGATGGGCAGAAAGAGCCAACAGCCGACACGTGTTTCGTTACTTCCGTAACTTTTTCAAGGCTTAAATAATAATGGTAACATGTATAAATATATACCATAATGTCAATCAAAGTTTACATTTCATTCATACTATTCATGTGGGGAACGGTGTCCTTGTTTTTTTGAAAATGAAAAAGAAAAAGAAGAAGAAAGCCCAAATACATGTGAGAAAGGGATTTCGTTAAATTGTAAAGGAGCTTTAACACAAAAGTCGTTTAAAAATTCCAATTGTGAGTTTCACGAGAAAAAAAAGTATTGGATTTGCATGCAGAGCAGAAAAAGAGCGAGAGACCTCTAAGTGATGTAGCCTGGTCTAATTGTGACTTCACCATGCGTGTCCCAAGGCAAAGCGATGCGACTTATAATAAGTATGTGTTCAAGGTCATGCTTCGTTTCTCATTTTCAAAAAAACAAGGACACCGTTCCCCACATGAATAGTATGAATAAAATGTAAACTTTGATTGACATTATGGTATATATTTATACCTGTTACCATTATTATTTACAGCCTTGAAAAAGTTACAGAAGTAACGAAACACGTGTCGGCTGTTGGCTCTTTCTGCCCATCCAAAAGACTGCATGTTCAAATGTTATATGACCAATGCATAATCATTTATAACATGTGCACTTTTTTTTATATATCAAAGTATGTGAACTATTAAATACAAGTTTACTCAAGTAGTAAAACAGTTTTTCCTGAGATTTTCTTGATGTTCGACACGCAGAGGATGGGAAACGTGTTCGAAACAATACCGACACAGGTACAGTGGGTTGCAAACCAAAGGGATCCCAATGAACAGTCTCGGAGCACAGCAAACCACGTCTGAACCCTATGGCGGAAAGAAAACAATCTAACAGTCTAACAATGGAGTTGATGCCCATGCGCATTATCACTGAAAGGAGGAGTCTCATGACTGGAAAAGACTTCTTAGAAGAAAAACAAGTTGCATACATCCGGACCCAACACTAGATGGCAGGAGTATGCAAAGCAAGTGTATCTACAGCACATATGCTGGTTACTGCGGTGGAGCCTGTAGTAAAAGCAGCCACATTTAAAAAAACAAAAAAACACTGCTCGTCTGTGAAGGTCTCATCCGCAGAGGTCCCTGAAGAGGATCAAAAGTATTTGATCTGCTAAGTTTTTTGCAGTATGGGGCTGCTACTAGAAAATGTGTTGAAGGCTTTAGTCCTACATTTGCACAAATGCATTTTGATCATCTTCAAGCTACTCATGAACATGCAAGTGCTGTATCAAGTTGGAGTAAGAAGGGGTTGGATGGTGTGTTCATGGGAGTGTTAGTTAAAGAACCATATGTGTGTCTGATGGAGAGAGAATACTCCGAGATATATATATATATATTTATTTTTTTTCCTACTGGCGACAGCCAGTAGGTAGCTATAGTTAGGACCAAAGTTTCCATAGGAAAAGCGTTTTTTGTTTTGCCAATAACTTGACGCATCTTCACAAAATTTTCACAAAACGTCCCCTTTTCTGTTCAGTTGCAGTGTTAAAAGTGTCAAGCGAGCAGGGAAACAGACGAATTGCTTTGTGATCCAGGGAGCAGCATGTTTAGCAGCTCCCTGGGTTTCAAAGCAATGCCGGCTCCCGTAGGAGGCGGGGGAGCCAGCAGGGATCGTGGGGGTCTTGATGCTTCCCCTGCGGTCCCCAATGGAGAGACCAGGCCCCAGGACCGAAATCAGCCAGGGGAGGGGGCTGCATGACCCTCTCCTTTTTAAAATATTTAAATAAAGGCTGGGCCCTGGGGGATGAGGTCCACGGGCCAAAAGCCACCTGGGGAGATGAGCCGTAGGGCCCCCCTCCCTGTATGTTTAAAAATATAATTTTAAAAAGGCCGGGCCCTGGGAAGAGGTCTCCGTGGCCCAAATCGGCAATGCGGCACCCCTTCCCATATGAAATAAATTAATAAAGATAAAAAATAAAAGACCAGAAAGTTGGTGGATGCCTCTTCCCTTTTCTTTACCACTCTGCAAACATGCCTCCTGGCACACTTCTGGTTGGGGGACAAAGTCCCTTAGGCTGCTGAGGCTCCTTGAGGGCCAAAAGCCCCCTGTTACCTCCAGTAAGTCCCACACAGTGGTATTTCTGAGGGTCTTGGGAGGCCATGCACCCTTTCTCCACCACTCAGCAAACGCGCTTCCTGGCACACAGCTGGTTGGGGGATGAAGTACCCATGGCTCAAGAGGGTCCTTGGGGGGCCAACAAGCCCTCCTGTTAACTCCACTAAGTCTCACACGGCGGAATTGCTGAAAGGTCATCGAAAGCCACGCCCTGTTTATCCATTACTCTGCAAACGCGCCTCCTGACGCACTGATGGTTGGGGGATGAAGTCCTCTTGGATGCTGAGGGCTCCTGGGGGCCCAAAAGCCCTCCTGTTACCTCCAGTATGTCCGACACAGCAGGATTTCTGGGAACTGGTCAGAGGCCAGCCCCCTTTCTCCACCAATCTGCAAACGTGACTACTAGTTAAAAAAACATAGAAATTCACTTTAAAACACACACACACCATACATTCTATGACAATGATGTCTCAGAATTTTCACTGAACTTATGGAAATAAATATCTGCACTTAATAAATCCCCAGTTTATATAGAAATTGTTGATAGCACTACATAAGAACTCTAACGTCAGCATGTGTAGAGAAATCCACAGGTAAATAATGTATTGTAAGGAGAATCTTTAGTTTTTCACACGTTTTTGCAACAGGCCTTTGATTTAAGCCACAGCCTATTTGAAATTCACATTATTTGTGATCAGTCTCCACCTTGTTCAGATGAATTACTGCTTGCACTTAAAACTTCACTGGTAACTAAAGCGTGCACCATAAAACGTTTACCATACTGAATCAGACTTGCCTCCAATACTGCACTGTTTCTATTTCATACATGTACACACGTACTCAATCTGTGTTTACCTGCCTTGCTTTTATGAAACGGTCAACTGGTTTTTAGAGTAGTCTGAGGAGCATTAGGTTGGATGATGCCCTCAGTGATGTCATCAAGGATGTCATCTGAGATGACATCAGTGTAGTCACCATTACCTATCTTGTGTCCCTTGCATGCACTGCTTACGACCTCACATATTACATCTCTAATGATATGTTAAATGGCATCATTGATGACATCACTGATGGCATCATTCTGGCACTGTGACAGTGTCCTACAGGGGTAGTGGACTTGAAGTACTTCGACACGCTACACCTGTGCCCAATTTTCTATCACAATCAGGTGATCATGTGCATATAACCTTTTATCACATGCTAGCCGCAAAGCATATCAGTCAAGTCACCCACATTTGGTGGAGGTTACCCTCTTTTTACTGGTATTCACCCACCTAAGAAACAAAATGCCTCCAAAGACTTTAATGGAGAGGAGTTGGCCTAACGGCTAGGGCGGTCGACCTCGAACCTGGGGTACTGGGTTCGAGTCTCAGCAATGACGCTGAACATCCTGTGATCCTGGGCAAATCACTTAATCTCCCCGTGCCTAACAAAAATGAATGTGTCCACATGTAATGCAACTGGTGCTATGTAAAGCGCTCTGATACCCGATTCGGGTCAAGTTCGCGCTATATAAAACTCTGTAAAATAAAAAAATTAAAAATAAATAATGGGTTCGCCCCCTATTTAAACCTTGAACAGCCTCCAAAAAGAGTTTATACTCTACTCACCTTAACTGGATCTCCTTATTAAAGTCTTCACATGATTCGCAATTTTAAGTCAAGAGATTGACAGGTAGGCATTTACCACAAATAAGATGACTTCTGCCAGGTCCAAAGAACAAACATCCGTAATTGGCTAAAGTACACTACTCACATTCCCGAGAGGAGTACAATGGCTTACAACCTTAGAGCCATGCTTGCTACCCCAGTGTGAGTTAAACACCTATAAGTGGGGCTCGACAATCCCACATGTCTCAAAATGTTTAAATTCTGGAAATAAAAATCCGCACCTCATAAACATCCTAGTTATATAGAATTTGTGCATAGCAGTGTATTACAGCTATTCAACAGGGGCATATGCCACTGATGGATAATCTATTGCCACCAGAAGCTTTGGCTATTGTCACAGATTTGTTTCCAACAGCCTTTGGCTTAACGTCACAACCTACTTTAAAAAATGCGTCTGCAACCCACATCAGGTACGCTTAGCTTACCTTGTTTAACATGGAGTACTACTTGCACCCCAGAGTGTACTGGTTTCTAAATGGTGCACCATATAACTTTCAACATACACAACCGCACTTGCCTTCAGGACATATGCTATTTCCACTCTATGCAACCACATGTGTAAATACAGTAACTATGCTGTACGGGACTACAGGCCCTTTACTAACAACTTCTTTAAAGAAATTATGTAAGGGATTATGGAGTAATGTGAATAAAAGTTACAAGGACGGTGGTGTTTGAGGAATCATCAGTGAGGTCATCAATGATGTAATTTAACATCTCATGAGTGATGTAATATGTGAGGTCATAAACAGCGCACAACAGGTGGGCAAGTTATAGTTAGTTCACTAAACTATAACTGGATAACTTCAGGGGTTTTTCATATTTAAACAGTTCTTATCTCATTTCAACACCTGATTATAGCGTCACTTTAAGCTTTTTTCAGAGAACATACTATATATTTGAGTATATTATATAACAAGGATATGCAATGCTGCTGTACGCATTGTACCTTCTCTGAACATGATTATAAAAAGCACCGCTGGCACCTATGCTCTCTATGTCCTGCGTGTGAGTAAAGCTTGGAATCCATAGCTCACGTGGAATCTCTTTTTTTGCGTCATACTGAAGCTTGAGAAAACCTTTTCAGTAAAAGACAGTCATAGCTACCATACATCATTTTCATTTTTGCATATTATAGAAGGATTTTGATCTTAGCGTGGCCGTAAGTATAAATAAAGTGCATACCTGCGTGGCTTTCAATGAATTTGTCATGCTCGATTGGTCCCAGAATCCTTGCAAAGCGCCTCATTGTTTCGTACAAGTCCTGGATCTCTTTGGGGTACCTCCTTTCCAGAACTACAACCAAATGGTGATCAATAGAAAATTACTGCCTTGTATTTGAAAACCGAAACCATTAAAAGTCTAATATAGTTTAAGGCATCTCACACCATTCGACATGCTATAGTATGCCACACCTACGATGATCATTACTATTGATAAACATGAGCTGAACATTTGTGACACATATGACGAAAAAAGTGTTGCTTGCATTTTTTGTCTGTCATAGCTATTTTTCTTTCAAGACAGAGTGCTGTTTTAAAACAATGACTGAATGAGTTTTTGATGGGACATTTGTTACTCTAATGCAGTTTATCAAATATTAATTATTTTCTCCAAGAATTGAAATGCACTTCACCACACATATCAACAATAATTAGTTTCATAAAGACAGGCTGCCACTCTAACAACGCATTCCAATAGGAGAATGAAGAGCACGGATGAATGCTTAAATCTATGGAAAAAATTGAAAGCCCCTCACCAAAGTTCTGTTCTCCTGCACTTATGTCTCCTTCAGTCGTCAATTAGGGACATTTTCCCAATGAACATTATAAAAACAGGTACCTCAAGACCGCTACCAGTCATCCACTCTCTTGACAGCAAATTTAGTTAGACCATGAGAAAGTAGGTGGGAAGGTGAGTGAAATATATTTCAAATCAGCTTTGTTGCAAAGGCTCAAAAGGGGGCACCTTAAGTTACCCAACGAGAAGGTTGTTTCCTTGTGGCTGAAAATACCTTACACTAAATCCTCACAGGAAACCTTTGCCACCAAGATAGCGTGTATGATCTTTTAGAAGGACGGACTCTGTAAACCATAAAAACAAATAGGCAGATAAAGAAAAATGTTGAAGTCCTCTGCTTGCAACTTAATGGATAAACTCCTCTCTCAATACACCCTTTATAGAATCTCTTCCACTATAAGACTCAACACATAGAATGAAATACTTCCGGATACACCGACAAATCAAAAGTGCATTAAATCACATCTTTGTGCAACACCATGTATGCTCTTCCCAAATCATTTTGCTTTGTGCACTTGAGTTGGTTTTTTGTATGCCTGGAACATGTACTGCTGTCAGCATTAAGTTTCGACTGAATGCCAGATTCCACAATGAAGAGTGTGCTCAGTGAACCCCTCTTGTCACTGAATATCAGTCACTGCCTTTGTATTGTCTGTTTGAATCATTAAAGTGTTTTATTGCATCAGTGGCAGAAGAGCCACAAACTCTAGATGGACTGTTCATCATATAAATGCAATCACCTCTCCGGCAGCGACCATTCACTAGATCTCTGTAAGAGGAGCCCCCATACCACTTTTAATTGAGAGCCATCTCTCATAATTAGGCTGTCCAGTTTTAGGTTTAAACCTATAATAACTGATAAAACCCCACCGAGAGGGAAATAGCCCTCACCAGTGTAAATATATAAACACTGAAAAAACACTTGTACAACCACAAACTAAATGTCATTCAAAAAAAGGAAAAGGAGAGTGAAAGAGTCATTTTTTTTCTTCCTGAAGGGCCCAATACAATGTAACATTGTTATACAAGGTAGCAGCAAGAAAGACTGGGCTAACATTATTCTGCTTGAGTTTTGTTGTTTAGGGATGTCACTAAAATATTGTTTCTTCTTCATTTTGATTGTTTCAGTTTTGTGGTCTTTGGTCTAAAGTTGCAGGGTTTAGAAGCATGTTTTAGGTCTTGTTTAATTATTTTATAAACTGTATAGAATCAGGAAATATCAAAATCATATTTGATATTTTGGCTGCGTTTGATTCTTTCACTGATAGGTAAAATGGCTGGTTTCATAAGAATCTTTCCCAATATGTGCCATCACGTTTACCCACAGAGAATGGGTAAAAACCCTTGATACATCAACCCCCAGTTTCTAGTGAGTCAGTATTGATAGTATGTGAATTGCCTACACCTCAGGCTTTAAACATTCAATGCAAGGTATAGTGACAAGTATATGTGAAAAGAGTTCTATCACCAAGCATCTGGGATAGTGGAAAAAACATGACACCAGACTTTTGGAAAACATGGAACGCAGTGTCACTTGAAATGCTGCTGCAAAAAGGTTCTTTCCAAGTTCAACAAAGATTGGAGTGATATTGTTTGTATTTGCAGTGATTCAGCTACGTCTATGAAAAAGTTGTTTGATGACCTGTCAAAACTGATACCTGAGCTGAAGTGCTTCCCTGTAAGAGATCCTTGCCACTTGTTAGATGTTATGCTGAAAGCATCCTTACAATCTTCAGAGTTAATGAAGGATGCTTTTGACTTTTTAGTCCATTTTGATGCACTGTTTTGTTATGCTCGGGAACAAACGCAAATATTTCTCATTTTGTGCTTTGTATGGCATCAAAGAAAGAGTCATCCCAACTGTGTCACTTACACGTAGCTGATGGTTCTTAGTCCAAGGGAAGAGGCTGTGAATGCTATATTATCCATGTGGCAACCGTTTACAGACTTTTTGATGAGAAATGATGCCAAAGGCATGAAATGTGAGGATCTTTGGTCACATATTGATAGTGATGTGAAAAGAAAATTCTACTGTATTCTTAGATTTTTACAGGAAAACATAACTGCTGTAGTGGACATAATAAAAAAATTAGAGTCTGAAAATACTCTTGTCTGCCAAGTGTTCAGTATAATTGGTGTAGACGTGAAACATCTCCTTGAGAGTAGGCTGGGCGACACCTTTAGTGAATTTGGCACTGCAACATGTTCCATGTTAGAGTGCTTGCCACTTGGTAAACAAAGCAATGTTGAAGAGAAATTCAGGAGCTTTTATTTTACAATGTATGAGAAATGGCTTGCAATGATGCATAGAAATGTCCCTTCACTAACCATGGCATTTGAAGTCAATGAAACCTCACTGTGGTACTCTGTACAAGTTCTAGATCCCTTCTGTAAAGGGAATCTTCTCCGTAGTGTCAAACGTTCTGCTTTATTTTTGACCGCTTCAATAACTCTGAGGGCATAAGCGCCCAGTTTAACGCAAATGTTGCAGAACCTGCCCAGAGAATCGCAATCTTCAAGTGCACCAGTATTGGCATGGAAAGCTATGTCAGTGGCCAGAGTTAGCAAATTGTGTACTGGCTGTTTTGGCGTTGCCTGTCTCAAGTGCCAATTTTGAGAGGGCCTTTTCACAGAAAAAAGTTTACATGAGAAGGAAAGAGCGAGCGCACATGACCAAAGACTCACTGAAGAAGTATTGTATGGTGTACTACAATAAGTTTGATTTGCAAAAATGTATTTAGACCTGGTATACACTGTACATACACTGTCTATATACCATGCACTATCAGTGCAGAAAGCAAGCAATAATAAAAGCAAAACGTTCCATAAACACCGGAAAAACACTGTTTCTGTTGTTTTTAATGGAGTGAAAATGTGTAACCACTGATAACCACTGTTTTTTTAAGGTATTGAAATCACTTGAAAACACTGAAAAAACCCCACCAGAATTTACCAAAAACAGAAACTGAAAACAGGAAAGCCTACTCATAATGAAATTTTGCCAAGCTGCCTTTCAAAGAAACCTTCCTTTTTTCTCAGTAACTACTAAGCCAGAGAATACTGACCGCTTTATAGGTAATCAGAACCTTTACATTCTAATCTTGCGATGTCTATCACTTCCAAGCTTGCAAACATTGCTGCTGTAACCTCATGTGGATTTTGGGGTTCAGAACGAACTAATTAATGTAGGATACCATCAACTCCAAACTTTTCAGTATTTGTGTCTACACCCTCTAACTACAGGTACGCAGGCAGTGTGGGAAGCTATCCTCACCCTCCGTCTTATACCATGCTACAACCAGGAGCCTCCAAAATCGATCCTACTGACCTCAGTACTCAGACTCACAGTCAAACATCAATCAATCAATCAATCAATCCATCAATCAGGATTTATAAAGCACGGCTAATCACCAGATAGGGTATCCAGGCGCTTGCAGGCCTCGGAGGCTTATTCGAACAGCCAGGTCTTGAGGGCCATTCAGAATTCCGGAAGTGAAATGACGGTCCGCAGGTGTGTGGGGAGGCTGTTCCTGGTCTTTGCTGCGATGTGGGAGAATGAACATCCTCCACTTTTGCTTCAGTAGATGCAGGGAGTATGGGCAAGTAAAAGGGAGGCGGAGCATAGTCTTCTTGATGGTTGGTGGAAGTTCCGGCGGTGGTTAATGTAGGCGGGTCCTTGGTTGTGTAGAGCATTGTGTGCGTGGGTCAGCAGCTTGAATTAGCATCTCTTCTGTACGGGGAGCCAGTGGAGTTTCCTGAGGTGGGGTGTGATGTGGGTTCATCTGGAAAGGCCGAGGATGAGTCTGGCTGCAGCGTTCTGTATGTTCTGAATTCTCTGTAGAAGGTGTGCGGCGAATCCTACGTAAAGGGCATTGCCGTAGTCCATTCGGCTGGTGATGAGTGCTTGTGTAACGGTGCTGCTCGTGAGTAGTGGTAGCCACTTGAAGATCTTACATAGCATGCGCACAGTGAGGAAGCAGGCGGAGGAAACAATGTTGATCTGTGATTTCATGGTGAGCTTGTTGTCAATGAGGATTCCAAGGTTTCTGGTGTGGTTGGAGGGAGTGGGTGCGGGTCCTAAGTCTGATGGCCACCAGGAGTCATTCAATGTGTTGCTGCTGTTGCTAAATATCAGTACTTCTGTCTTGTCTGTGTTCAGCTGCAAGCAGGTGTTCTTCATCCAGTCGGCGGCGTTTGTCCTGCATCTGTGGAAGTTGGTTCTGGTTCTGCATTGTTCTACAACCATATGTAAGTGACACACTCACTGTACACACACATACTCAAAATCCACAAGGGATGTCAAAGTGAAGTTCTGGGTTTCACATAACAGCGGGATTTTACACAAGAGGGGTAAATAGCCCATGCTCCCAGTGACAGACAAAAAAAAGCATGGTATGCTACAAATCACAAAACATGGTACACTGCAATCACAACATAATATGCAATACCCAAGACAGGGATAGTAATCATTTATCCTTTAAATGGCACACTAGTTGCATCGTCCAATTCACGGGTCAGGTCCTGGAATTCACATGGTCAGGGACAGGCCCAGACCTTTGTGCTTGATTAGTGTGACACCAGGGCCATAATAATAAGATACTGGTTTCACATGTAGTTGGACACTCAGAACAGGGGTACATGCCGATATAGCATGCCAGTAACCTTCTTGTCCCAGCAAGGGTACAGGTTGCAGAGGTTATTACGATAATTATCGAAAGGTCTTTCAGTTAGCAAAAAGATGCTAATGGCACCTTTAAACACCTTCATAAAAATGTAGATGGCATTGAGCCCAAATTAACAGCGGGGAAATGCAGATTGGAGTCCATGGCTTCAGAGATCAGAATCGTAGTGTCTTTAATTTTGGTGTTTTAAAAGACGATGAAGAAACTGGAGCCCTTACAACCGAACAGGAGAAGGAAATGGAATGTTTCACACATTTCCAAAACAGTGGAGTAATACTGATCACATACGTGGAAGATTAGGATTCTATGCTGAAGCTTCTTTTTTTACAAGTTGCAATGCCCAATTCCTGATACGTTTGCGTGAGGAAGGAGGTTTGTTTGCCAAAGGGAGGTAAAAGTGATGGCAGAGGCAGCTAAGGCAATATTTTGCTGACTAAGCGAGAGAAGCCTCTGAGGGACTTGAACCTGTGGTGAGCAATTGAGTAGGGAAAGGTAGCGTGCCAGGGGGATACAGAACATTATGGAGATCCAACTTTATCTACTGATTAACACAATGTCCACAATATTTCACTTCAAAATGTTTGAGTTTGTTGTTACACCCTCACGTTATTGCCGTGGTTGATAACCTAAATTATAGCTGTTGAATATTTTATATCTGGTGTTTGTAAACTGTTTCAATTTACGCCACTGTATTTCTGATGGGCTCTTTTTTAGCCGCTGAACTGAATGATGAATATATGTATACAAAAAACAGAAGTTCCAGCTGCAATATCAGCTAAAATCCGGGACAACAATCTAAGCAAGAAGATGAGTAACGTGATGAAAGACAGGAATAAGTGTGTTGAATCCTTCATTTAAAGTGTCATCCTTTTAGATGGTTTAACAGGAACTGACATAATAGGAAAATGACCTTTTCTTGGGTTGGAATTGCCAGACCAGAGCCAATGGACTGACCACCATCTTGGAAAGAGCTTCTTATAAGGCTTGCCCATAAACTCACTCAGGAAATTATAGTACTCACTTGGGAAACGAAGAAGCCCAAGTTTGACATCTGTCTTCCAGGGCAGAATGTCTTGCCTTTCAGAGATACCTGCATGTTGTAAAAACAACTCTGGATTTCCATAAAGGTTAGTCCGCCTCAGATGGAAGAAGCTCTCTTCTACTGACTCCAAGACCTTCCCATGCCGAAAAGTTTATGTTTTCTGATTTACTTCACCACAGGGCCTCTTGCTGGAAAGTGGATGAATTTTTTGGCACCTAGGCACATTGCCCTGAGATCTCATGCCTATAAATCAGGTTCAGCAAGAATGTGGTAGGCCTTAAAGTAGTGTTAGGTATTAAGATTCTGAGAGATTCAGTTAGAGAGTAAGACTAGGTGTGTGTCCAAGACACACTCACTCGGAAATACACACCTTCATGTTTACCCCTCAGGCAGATTTTGTGTCATCTTTGAGCTTTGATACAGGTTAGGCTGTTAATTCTTGTGTTATTTAATCTTGTGGCATATGCTTATCCCACAGGTTCTAATACCTGGTCACCCTTGCCATTCCCTTGCTGCCCATGGTCCTCACAGGAAGGGTACTGCAATGCAGGGAGGCGGCAGAGTCGCTTGGGTATTGGGGCTCTCTCCCTCCACCCCCCCCCCACAGTCCCCAATGGGGAAAAAAACAGCTGGGTGCCCTGGGTGGGACCAGGACACGCACATAATGTAGATGCCGGCTCCTGCAGAATTCAGGGAGCCGGAGAGGTAATGGGGACCTTGGGGATCCCCCATGCAGCACACAACCAGACAAAAAATCTAGGTGTGTGCCCCAGGTGGGACCAAAACACCAGACACAATAGACACACCAACTCCTGCAGGGAACCAGTGGTGTCACGGGTGCCTTGAGGCTAACTCTGAAGACCTCCAACAATGTGGTAGCTCTGGGGCAAGGACACCCACAGCGCTGTAAGGTTGCAAAATAAATAAATAAATAAGCAGCCAGGAGCGCCCCATAATGCCCTTTGTGGGGTCATTTGCATATTTTTCCTGCTTTGTGCCCCAATCTGGGCAGGAGCACCACCATGTTCCTGGGGTGTGTGGGGGCTGCGGGGAGTGCAGCAGTCCCTCAGAAAATACTTCTAAAAATTAACCCAATGTTTCCTGGGGCCTATAGAGCCTGACCACAGGAAAGGTTTATGGTGTTTTTAAGCTTTCCTAGAGCTGAAACCTTTACTGTTCAGTTGACGAATGCAGGGGCTCCTTGTGGCTGGTCCTATAGCTGCACTATGTGGCCTGAGGAGTGTGAAAGAAAGACACTTGTTTAATTTTGTTTTGAATACAAATGCTTTATTTATAGGTCTAATAATAAACATCGCAATTGCTTTTAATAATAATGAATGCCTTTGAATATGGTTTTGGATTTTATTGGTTTTAATGTTGAATCCTAACAGGATTACTGTTTCATTAAAATAGTGATCTCTTGACAAAGCCAAATGGCCTTGCCTTTATATACTGAAATGGTGACCCTTTGACTAAGCCAATAGGCCTACCTTATTTAAAATTGCACCCTTACACTGTGATGTTGCATCTGGTATAGGTTGTATTAATATGCACACCCTTTGTCCTCTACAGAGGTCTTGGAAGACAGACCCGTCCCTCACGAAACACTATTGCGCACAACCCTTCTCTGTAGAGGTTTTTGTGGACAGGCGAAACTTTCACCAAACCCTACCGCGCACACCTTTCACCCTGCACAGCGCTTTGGAGACAGGTCAGTCCCTCACCAAACCCTACTACGCACAGCCTTTGCCCTGCACAGAGGTCTTTACGGACAGTCAGTCCCTCACTAAAACCTACAAAGCACAGCCTTCGTCCTACACATAGATCTTTGTGAAAGGCCAGTCCATATCAAACCCTACAATGCACAATCTTCGCCCTTCACAGTGTCTAGGCAGACAGTCCAATCCCTCTTGAAACTCTATAAAGCACAACCTTTACCCTGTAGAGAGCTTTTTGTGGACAGGCCAGTCCCTCAAACCCTACTGCGCACAGCCTTCATCCGGCACCAAGGTCTTTGCGGACAGAACAGCCCCTCACCAAACCCTACAACATATAGCCTTCATTCTCTAGGGAAGTCTCCATGGAGAGGCCAGTACCTCACCAATGCCTACTACGCACAACCTTCACCCTGTACAGAGATCTCTATGGAGAGGTCAGTCCCTCATCAAACCTTACTAGGCACAGTCTAGCTCTGTGTACCAAAGCCCCATTTAGTGGGAAGCTCTCTCCGCAGCTATTTATGGAGAGCCCACTCCCTCCACACACTCAAGCTTCCTTGCATGGCCAATACCCGACTACATACAGTTAGGTATGGTATTTATTACTTAAAGTACAAAAAGAAAAACCCTACAAATTTACTGAAAAAACGATGGTTAAAGGGATGTTATAATTAGGCGATAATGTCAGTGATAACATAACGTTTTAACCGAAAAATCCACAGAAATGCAACAGTTATAGTTCAGCAAGCTAAATGTAACATGCGCCCCCACCATGCACTGCTTATGATCTCACATATTACATCATGTAAGACATGTTCAGTGACAACATTGATGCATCACTAATGATATCTCACATGATATCTCTGATGGTAAGTTATAGTTAGGTTGCTGAACTATAACTGGCAAATGTAAGTGTTTTTTTATTTAAAACATTTTCAGTGAAAAAAATCATATATATATCTCCATATCCTACTGACGATATGCAGTAGGTAGTTAAAGTTAGGACCAACTTTCCCCATAGAAGAAGCATTTTTTATTTTGCTAATAACTTTGGTGCCGTTCGACGAATCTTCACACAGTTTTCCGAAACAAGTTGCCTACTTTGCTTAGTTCAACATGAAAGTTTCTGGATGATTAGTCAAGCGGAGGCAGGAAAAAAGGGTGGGAGGGTCCTAAAACGTTTTTTCGCCATGCAATGTCTATGGGGATTTTGTAGTTTTGAGACATGGCTACAGGCCGAACAGCTGAACGGATTTACACCAAATTTTACAGAAAGCTAGCTCTTGGTCCAGAAAGAACCCTTTTTGTAATTTAGTGTAAATCTGTTCAGTAGTTTTGGAGTTATTAAAGAAATAAAACTTTGCATCCTGTTTTACCCACACAAAACCATTGACATTCTACACTGTCACGGGTGTGGAATTTAATAAAATATCTACTTGTCCATGGGGCAGGTTGCTTCATGAATGTACTGTAACAAAATCCACTTGTCCCTTTGGTGGCATGTAGTGCGGCGACGAATTATGGCAGCAATCTCATTATATATGAGCTATGATATAGCCTCTCTGATTATGCCAGGGCTCATACCATAGTAGTGTTTGAATACTTGCAGTCCCCTTATGTTGCCACATTTCCGCAGATCTACATATTGGGGCTGATGGTAGTGGTAAGCAATAGTCCCAGGGTTAGAATGCTCTTTTGAGTCTGTGCAAACCTACTAACTTGCATGTTTTATGGGTTTTCAACAGCTCTTCTCTCATCTTTTCCCATACTGAGAAATGTTGAAAATTTACTCCTGACAATGGCAGATGGAAACCTTCTTCCAGAACTGGGAAAAAAGTGGTTGGAGGAAAAGTGAACTTGCAAGGACTCAGATTTTCGCATTAAATCTACACATGCATATTTGCGCATGCTAAAATGTAGTTCACATATATTTTCTAAGAGTACTATTTCTTGTCCTTCTTCTGTAAATTCTTAGGAATTCACGAAAGCTGTATAGCTGCAGTTAATGGAAGGACATATACCATGGGTGCACTTTTGAAACTTTCTTTAATAATTGGGCCCCTAATTTGGTCTGGCGTTAACCATGACCTTTTGAGTTTATTAAAATTCTCTCTCTCCCTATCTCTGCATCAGCTGGCTGCACTGTGAGTGACAGCATTCTGCTCTTTCACAAGGAGCATATCGGCACACAAAGTAGTTTTGTTCAGTGCCAGTAACTACTGTGGCATTGTGTGCTTTTTGAGACCAAAAACAATTTTTGCTTTTGCCAATGTTTGTTATAATGGTGAGGGCACAGCAGCTCCTACACCAATAAGGTTTTACAAAAACCATGCCAAAACAAGATACACCTTGACAAAACTAAAAAGCCAAAACTAAAAAGCTGACCACCGATTTCAGACCTACTGGCTTTGCCAATGCTTGCTTCTTTTTGTTTCCCATAATCTTACTGAAACTGGTTACACTGATTTTCCATTACGAATATTTTTTGGAAATACTAGCATGCAACAACACATGTTACTAAATGATGCCGCAAAGAAATGGTACCTGAAATTTTACAGTAGTTTAGCTAAAAAAAAAAATGTCCTGCTTTCATTTTTATTTTATCAACATTTTATTTTGAAAGCAAAGAATCATCATTCTTGCTTTCAAGCTTCTGCAAATATTTGCATCAAATCAGAGAGCATTATGGGAGCATTATACATAGCCCGATATTGCTAAACTTTGAAAACGTGTGTACACATTTTTATACTGGAACCACTGTCAGTAGTGCAGTCAGAGCTTACGACATTTACTTAGGGCAGTCACCCTAATAATAAAGGCTTTCAATTAATGAACCATAAATACAAGTTTGAACAGCATTAACATATGGACAAAAATATTACCTTAACTGCAGACAGTGCCCTTTCCTGATCCATAATGTGGTACTGCAAACTGGCAGCCAAAGAGTTTGTGCTGCAGGGGGTTGGGCCTACTTGTCCCAAGGACAAAATACACATGAAAACTTGTTGTCCTTGACCCCAAACAATATGTCCTGGGCATCGGGCTATAGGAATTCCACATCCCTAGCCCATGAGTTTAACATAAGTATACATATATATATTTATTTTCTCTCTCTCTCTCCTTGCAATGTTTGCTGCTATCCTTAACGACATAGACACATGGAATCGCCAGAAGGCTTTCGCTCATCTACTTGGTACAGTTTGTAAACAAACCAGGCATGTGTTCAACTTGAAATATTTTCCACACACAGCAGGCCCAAAATGGGGCTCAAGTGTTATTAGCATCATCTGAGACCGAGCAAATAAAATATAACTGAGGCTGTCTGACAGCGAAACATTGTGGGTGCTCCAGGGCTTGTGTCCTTTAAGAGTACAAAACCTTATTTTGTTCTGCTCAAAACAAATTGCATTGTTCCTATTAGCGTGGTTATTTTTTTCTTTAAACATATGCTTAAAACGTGTTGCCCACAGGGATGTATTCTAAAAGGTTATCAACATTGAGAGCCTATACCGGAGTACTTTGACTTATTTTTTACTTTCCAGCTTATTAAGTCCTATGTCATTCCCAAGCATGAACCTACAGAGGAAAGCAGCACAATAATGACCTCCAAAAGGAGAGGTGACCAAATCTATTATTTATGATTGTACACCCAACAAGCATTGGCAAAGCTAATAGGTCTCACCTATGCAAGAGCTATTGGCTTTGCCAATATGTTTTAGCCATGTTGTACACCAGTGGCTGCTGTTCAGCATGGCTAAAAGTTAGTAGGGTAAAGAAGAGTGGAGTGTTGTAAAGAAGAGTAGAGTGGAGTGTTATAGAGTGGCGAGAGTACAGCTCAGTAGCATGGAGTGGAGTGAAGTGGAGTGTCATGGAGTGGCATATAGTACAGTGGTGTAGAGTGTTGTGGAGGGTGTAGAGTGCCACAGAGCAGAAAGGCGTATAGTGTAGGAGAGTGGAATGGCACAGTGGAGTAGAGTGTTGTAGAGTTGAATGGTGTAGAGTGGCATAGTGTGTCAGAGTGGAGTGGAAGAGTGTCGGAGTGGAGTAGAGTGGAGTAGTGTGTTGTAGGATAGAGTTGAATATAGTGGCATGAAGTGGCATAGAGGGAATTGCGTAGAGCGTGGTGGAGTAGTTTAGAGTGGCACATAGTGGAGAATAGTATTGTGGAGTGGCATAGAGTGTCAGAGTGGGGTTGAGTTTAAAGGAGTGGAGCATCAGAGTGGAGTATCATGGAGTGGACTAGAGTGAAGTGGAGTAAAGTACAGTGGTGCAGAGTATATTGGCGTAGAGTGCATTGACATTGAGTGGAGTGGTGTAGAGTGCAGTGACGTAGAGTGGTGCAGAGTACATTGCAGTGTTACAGAGTAGAGTGGATTGGCATAGAGTGCAGTAGAGTGGCGTAGAGTCGAATGGTGCAGAGTAGAGAGCAGTGGCAAAGAGTGCAGTAACGGAGAGTGCAGTGGCATAGAGTGCACTGGCGTAGATATCATTGGTGTTGAGTACAGTGGCAAAGAGTGCCATGGTGCATAGTAGAGTGGGGTAGAGTGAAGTGGCATAGAGTGCAGAGGTGCACAGTAGATTAAAGTAGCATAAAGTGTAGTGGCGCAGAGTATAGTGGCGTAGCGTGCAGTAAAGTGGTGTACAGTAGAGTGGTGCAGAGTATAGTGGCGCCGAGTAGAGTTCAGTGGCAGAGAGTGCAGTGTTGCAAAGTAGAGTGCCGTAGAGTGCATTGGTGTAGAGTGCAGTGGCGTAGAGTGGTGCAGAGTAAAGCGACGTAGAGTGCAGTAGAGTGTTGTAGAGTATAGTGGCGTAGAGTGCATTCGTGCACAGTAGATTGGCGTAGAGTGTATTGATTTTGAGTAAAGTGGTTTACAGGGCACGGACGTAGAGTGCAGCGGTGTAAAGCAGAGTGGCGTAGAGTGCAGCAGGGTAGAGTGAAGTGACGCATGGTAGAGTGGAGTGGGTCAGAGTGGAATAGAGTGGCGTAGAGTAGATTGTTTCAGAGTACAGTGCATTGGCATAGTGTAGAGAGGCATTGAGTGAAGTGGCGTGGTGCAGAGTAGAGTGGAGTGGAGTACCATAGTGTGGAGTGGTGCAGAGTAAAGTGCAGTGGCATGGAGTGGTGCAAAGTAGAGATGAGTGGGGTAAGGTGGAGTATGCATGGTGCAGTAGCGCACTGCCATTACAGACAACACAAATCTTCAATTGAAATTATCATTACATTTGCACAGCATACAGTTTTACGGATAAAAGTGTACAGCGCACACACGATATTGTGTGGAAATAGTGTATGGATTTGTTTTGGTCGTATTAAAATATTTGTTTCCATCACACTTCAGAATTACCAAAAATTGTGCTTTGTTTATGCTTTCCATATTCTGGGATATCTATGCTGTGCATTTACAGACATTTATGTTTTGTGCTAGAAAAAAACATCGTACAGCACACCCAGAGTAGCCAGGTAGAAAAAATAAAATCTTACAGCCTTTCTGTCTCACATGGGTCCCCAGCAGGAATGTCACATAAATCCTCTCACTGAGAAGTCAGAGGAAGAAAAGTAAACTCCAAGCTCCCTGGAAGACAGAGCCTGACATTCGACCTCGGTCTCTGAATGCACAGCAAATCTGACAAGATAAGAACAAGATTTAAAGGCCTGTTTACAGAAATTCAGTACTGGTGGAGGATTACAGTAAACAGGGTTTGGGCAAGGAAAGGGACAAACTCAAGCTGGACAGCCTAAAACTAATAAAAGCAGCAAATAGAAAGCAAGCAAATGCGAGTCACAAACCACAAAGCCAATGGGAAGCAATGAGCGGAATGCATTCCCAGGGAAGTTTTCCGAATGTCCCAAAGATGTCGTTAGCAAACCAAACAGCTGCACTGTCTGCTAGGTTTCGATCTAAAAAGGGAGCGAGGCTCAGCCTTAGACCTTGTATCCAACCTATTGGGTTTGCAGAATGCACAGTAAGAAGCCCATGTTCCCTTTTAAAAGAGGTTTGTTATGTATTATTTCAATGTTTACAAAAATATTTGTACCTTTTCTGAATTTACAATATGCTGCCTTTCTGTGCATTCGGGATGCTTGAGACTCTATAGCATCCAGAATCAAAGCAAAATGGGATGCTGACAGTCATAACAAACAGTGAACATGTGCATCAAAGAGTTTACAAAGGGAGGTGATGCTTGCTCTCTGGTGACCCAGACTACCCAGGTTTATACCTTAAAATCCAGTAGGTTCTGTTAAGTGTGGTCTGTTAAGGGGACTATGGGTACTCAAAGGAGGTTGAGCTTCAGCCCACGTTTCTTGTGGATGAAAGTATGGGGTCCATTCAGTGCACAAGTGTCACGTGAAGTATTTCAGGGCGGCTGTAAGAAAATTTGCATATACCAACTCTTTTCTCTACCAATCCTTGGGCTGTAATTGTTGCGTTTGGCAAAAACAAGGGATCCAAAATAACCTCGTAAAAACCAAAGACAGCTTACCGAGAGATTGGCCGGTCTCTGACTGAGAGGGTTTGTGGTGGTTGTGAGTGAGGGAGGGAGGGGCTGAGAGTGAACAAGTGAGTGTAAGGGGCGGGGGTTACACTCATTATTGAACCGCGGAACGAAAGAGATGCAATGGTACTGTAACTATGGGGTCCAAAATACATTTTGATGGTCTTGATCTTCCGAAGAAACAACTGAGCCACTTGCAAGTCTCGTCTCTCTAGAAAGGCATGTTTGAAAACTCACAGGGCCTCATTCCCAAAAATGTTTGCGAATCTAAAGCTTAACGTAGGTGCATAAAATGAGCAATCTATGTTCGCAGAATACCAATCCTAATTTAAAGAATTAGGATTTGTGGATTTTTACATGTAGAAGTTCCACTTCCTCATGTGGTAATCTTTAGCAACAAGTCTGTGTTAGAGGAGCAGAGGGTTCTGCAAAAAGGGGTTGGCAAGGGGCATGTGAACACTCAGAAAGTAGGATTCACATATTTATCCTGGTATGTCCCATACAGCAAGGGAACTAAAAACTACTTACGCAAACTTTATGCAGGGAGGAAAAACTGAATACTCTCATTAATAATGGGGAGTTAAGGATGCGTTTTTTCCACAGAAAGATAATTACTTTCCCTGCATGCTCTATGCACTAATCTAAGAGGACTGTTACAACATTAAAAGCTTGTGCAGAGGTACCAAACAAAGATGGCAGCTTGCAGTATTTCTTCGAGCAAAGGTCAGCCAGAAGTGGTATCAACCTAGCAAAGTACACAAAGGCTACTAAAAAAAGATGTATTGTCTTTGCAACTTTTCCTGTACTTAAACCCTGAAAGAGCTGCTGCCGCCTTTTTTTCCCTCCAATGTGAGCTTCAGGTCAAACTGATCCAGTGTTAACCTCAAGTGAGCATTATGTGATTTGTCTTTCATGTATCTTTTAGTTTCCTCACGTGCAGTAACTTTTCCCTGTGCACAAGTGTGCTAGCCTACTGTGGATATCAAAAGCTGCAACCTTAGAGAACCAAGCTACAGAAAGGAACCCAGTAACAAATCTCCATTCCACAATAGCTTGCCACGGGTAATGCTGAAGCACTTTAAAATGCATTTAAACATAAGAAACACTAAAATATAAGACTTATTGCTGTCCCGGAAGGGAAACGCGTGGAAATAGGAGAAATGTTATCAATGCGAGGCTGACAACTGGTGAAGTAACTTAAAAAGTCGGACAAGGCAAAGGTTCTAATGACACACTGCAGTGAAGTATTTCCTTTTTCAGCCTCTAAGGGCAATAACGGACTACTAAACAGCAACATTTTATTGACATTTTAATCATTCAAATAACATCTCAAGCAATGACATTACCTTTACTGGCTTTACATTTGTACACATCCCTACTACGGCCGCCACAGAACTATTTGTTACCCGTCTACCCTATTAACCACTCTTTCCTTAATTGTCATTGTATTGAACTTTCTCAGTCTGATATCCCCTGTAATTGATATATGCTCCCCAAATGTCTGATGTACAAGTGGATACCCTCATTTGTTAGCTTCTCCATGATGTTACAATAATCTGAGTCCGCCTTCCATCGGGATATGGTTGGGGTCTCCTCTGCCTCCACACCCATGCAATGTACTGTTTAGCAAGTACCAGGCCTAGTCCCACGAAGAGGGGCTGGTGTCTCCTCACAAAGGTCATCTAGTATACTTACCAACTCTTTGGCGTCAGTGATATTGTACTACCTCAGAAAACATCTGTGCTACACTCTCCCAGAATACTTTGATGACAATACATCCACACACTATGTAGAAAGTTACCTTCTTCTGATTTGCATTGTAAGCTGAACAGGGATGAATCTCTTGCGATCTGCCAAATACTATCTAGTAGTTAATGCATGTATAGAAACTGTATTAGCCTGCATTATGTGGAGAAAGCCATCTCATGTGGGGTCATTAATGCAGTCGTCTAGTCCGCGTCCTCAAGTGTGCCAATGTCTGTCTCCCAAACTTCCCTCAGCGCAGGAAACATATCTGAAATATATAATTACAAGGGACCAGTATACCCTAGAGATTTTCCCATCTGACATTATGGCATTTGTGGTGTGGTGGTGAGGTGTGATTGCAGTGTGTGGTGTAACTGAAAATAGCGAAGTAATTGTGAGTAGTACAGCTCAAATTCTGCCTCTATGTAAGCAAACAGCCTAAAGCAGTCGGCCTTGATTACATCGTTCAATGTGCAAATTCCAACCTCTTGAATCTAACCTGAGCGTTAGGAGTGTTGCTACTACCCATTGCGGTGTCTCTGGTGTTAGGTTTCTCTCCCACCCAATTAACTGCACTGCAATCAAGCATATCTGCCATACATAGACCACCATTGAAGGTTCATTTACAATATTTGGCCAGCGACCTGCTGGGTTTGTTGATGTTACAAATTAATATTCGTAGTAGAGAATTTAATTGCAGGGAGAAGTGTGGCATTGGCCTAGAAGCAAAGCGTTATTTACAAGATTTGTGAGAGTGTCACTATTTTTCTTAGTGTCATGTGCCCCATCAAAGACTGAGGTAAAGGGATCCTATTTTTTAAGTTTCTTAAGTTTATCAAGCAGTGGAGTGGTCCAGACTGTCTCAGGTATTAGAAGCCTTCACCTTCACTCGTACACCAGAGGCCTAGGTCCATTCCGATACCTCTGCAGGTCTCTGCATCAGAAAGATGCTGAACTTGGTCCAGTTTACTCGAAGTGCTGCCCAGTCCCCAAATTAATTTAATACTGTCTGCAAGTTTAGGCAGGAATTAATTGTACTGCAAAGGAATATAAACAGGTCATCTGCTTACAATGATATGTGTTCTTCTCGTCCTGGGCCCCATCTAAAATCAGTGATATCACAGGCCCCTCAAATGCTCTTCAATAGAAGTTCCGCAATTATCGTGAATAACAGAAGCAAGAGAGGCAGCCTTGTCTAGTGTCATGGCCAATTGCTAACGTTGATGATAGCACCTCAACAATCCTCACTCTGGCTCTTTACCCATTTTTTGAACTGAGCCCAGGTTCACACAGTCGAAGATTGAAAATAAGTAACTACATTTTTATATTATCAAAGGCCTTCACAAAATGTACGATGAGTAGTGCCATGGGTGTACCCTCTCCAGACAGCCTAGAGTTAGAGCGTTAATCACTCTGCAAATATTCTGCCAGGTGGCTCTATGGGGCGCTAAACTAGTTTGAGCCATCTGAATGAATCACAGTGATGCAGTGGTTATTTAGAACGTCAGACAAAATGTTTGATTCTATTTGATAGGTGCAAATGGTCTATAGGACCAACACTGGTCCAGACGTATGTCTGGTTCAGGGATAGTGGTAATGTATACCTCCTCCAATTGCTAGGGCAATCTTCCTTCCTCTTTTGATACAGTAAACACCACCAACTGCAGAGCTAGTAGGACCCTATAGCAGTTAAAGAATTCCACTGGGATTACATTAGAGCCCAGTGTTTTCCTGAATTGTAATTACGATATTGCCTAAAAAGAGTTCCTTTAATGTGAGATCCTTTTTGCAAGTTTCCCTTTCTTATTTCAATAATGTGGCTCATGTGTTCCATCTGTGGGGACCTTCTGTTGTGGACAGAATAGTTTGTGATAATACTTGTGAGTATTTGGGCCATTTCATGGGTGTTTTCTACTAATCATCCCATAGTCTTTGAATGCGCCTTGTCCGATTCTCTCCCTGACCTAGGGCAACAAAGCGGGGAAACTGCTATACTGGGCAGTTGTAAATTCTTCACTGGGATGAATGAAACATCAACATGGTTTCGGCCAAAAGAAGTGGTTGCTATAGGAGCTGGGGCAGGGTTCTGCTTTGCTGGTCGTCACAGTAGCGGATTTCCACCTCAATGACTTTCACCTCAAGCACTGAACACCACTGTAGGGTGCTGAAAAAATACTTGAGACTCACAGGAACTTATGTCCTTTATTCTCTGGAGATGCTTCTGTGGACTGTCAAGGGAATGGGTAGTGTGTTGGTGCAGTTTAATGGGAGGGCATGGGGTGAAGCGGGTATAGAAATGGTTGAGCTACTTTGAGGACCTATGTGTCGACTATGTGCTTCTTAGGGGTTCAGTTCTTGACATTTGCCACATTTGCAAATTTTGTTAAAACAACCTGGGGGACCATCTAGGGTGGAAACTCCCAGGGGTAAGGCCCTGGTGCTGATGATGACAAAAAGGTTGCATCGGAAAACAGTGTCTGCCCTCTTCTTGGTGTTGACCCAGTCTACTATTTGCATAGCAAAAAGGACAAAATGACAGTGGGAGCACAACCTGCAATTACAATTGACAGACAAGGATTGATTGATTGATTTTGCCATGAAATCGTTGATTCTAGTCCAAAAAGTGTTATGTGTTTGGTTGAGAGGTGTAGGGAGTCAGTGTTTTGTAGGGGTGGAGGCTTCCTTGCCAGAACCTCTTTTGGCTCTTCCTTTGTTGTTATTACCACTATACCCCCTACTGTGTAACCTCTAGAAGTGTAAGGCTGATAGGGTTGCTGTTGGTAAGACCTCGTACCTAGAGAGGTGGTTTTAGAACCTGTACAATATTGAGGCCTACGAAAGGACCCCCTTGGACTAGTGGTTTGGAGGGCCCCCGTGGCCTTAGCCATATCAATATCCTTTTAAAGCTTCGCCAACATTTGGTCAACTTGTGGCCCAAGCAAAGGTTTTCCATCAAAGGGGAGATTAAGCAGGCGTTGTTACACCTCAGCTTTAAATCCCAAGATACAGAGCCATGCATTACGTCAAATGAGGATACTCGAGTTGACCCCTAGTGCTACAGTGTCTGCTGCATCGAGGGCACAACGTGTAGCTGAGTTAGAGATGGTCTAGCCCTCTGTGAACAACTACTGTCCCCTTTGTCTGTATTCAGGTGGCAAGTGTTGAAGCAACTCCTGCATCTGGTTCCAATGTGCCGCATCACACTGTGCCAGTAGGCCAACAA
The DNA here is from genome assembly GCA_963921515.1 of Calotriton arnoldi. Taxonomy (NCBI): domain Eukaryota; kingdom Metazoa; phylum Chordata; class Amphibia; order Caudata; family Salamandridae; genus Calotriton; species Calotriton arnoldi. Next base: position 2,504,472 of record CAWUFW010001648.1, read on the forward strand.
AATTGGCAATGCACTAGTGGTTAACCATCCCTGTGACCACCCTCTTGCCTACTGCATCCAGCTTCTTACGACCCCAGTCCACAGAGAGTTTACACTCTTTCGTGCCGAGTGGACGACTAAAGAGCCTGGATCTACATTTCTCCTATTGTATTTTTGTATTGTTTATATCAATGTTGCCTTAAGTTTATACATTACATTGGGTCAGAAGGCGAGGACTTGTATTTTTGCTCTACCCTTGGGGATACTACCTTGGCTTTGACCAAGTCCTTAAAGGGCTCTGTACCTGGTTTTAGCATGGCCTTTGACTTGGGTAAGAACTGGATAGTCTGCTTTGTTTTGAAAGGCCTCAACTAAAACATTGTCCTCCTCCTGAATTATATGGAGGTCCACTTTATGGTATTGGGATGCCCGTTTTATTACCTCGTAGTAGTATTGTCTGGGGGGAGGGTTTGGAGGGACATAGATCTGAGTCAGGGTACTCAGGAGGGTCTGAGAATAATCATCCTAGGGGTATCCCCTGTCGCCTGGCTCCCCAGCTATGTCATATGTCTCATCTTCATGGTAGAGGCTATGTGATCCTGCTGAGGATTGTATATGCCTTTGGTAGCGTGCCTAGAGATGGAAGGGAGAGGAGGAGATGGAAGAGGGGGCAGAGTAGGTGTAGGAGGAGTGGAAGGGGCGAAGTTGATAGGGCTCGTGCCCTTGTGCCTCTCTTTGTGACCAGAAGTCGATTGGGAGCTGATTCTGAAGCTGAAACCAAGTCCTTCTCGAAGGTTGGCTTCCGCTTAGGTGGTAGGCTGTCAGCAACTCTGGGCGGTGGTCTAGTAGTAATCTTTACCGTCTGTGGATGGATATAGTGTCTTTTGCAGGGCACTGAGCTCCACTTGGAGGTGTTCAAGGATTGATTGCTCTGAGTCAACGGGGCTTTTGGAGCCTAAAGTTCTCATTATCAAAGGGGTTGTCCTTGGAAGCAATCCCTTCGAAGTGGGCTGCTTCAGCGTCGAGGTAGGTCTTGGCTACCGGAGTTTCGGTACAGAAGGTAGTGTCAGCTCTTTGAGTAGTCTTTCAGCACCAGCAGCGTCTTGGGGCCTGTTGGCGTTTTCAACTCAGGCATGAGCTTTGGTGCCGAGGAAGCCAAAATGTAAGTCTTGCCAGCTGGTTGGGAATGTTGCAAGCTTGTGGATGCAGGGGGTGCCAGGTCATGGGCTTTTTGTGAGATTGACCTATGCCAGAGCTATTTCGTGCCCCGGAGGGCTGGCTTAACTTAGAAGGACTAATGGCCCGACCCCCTCGGGTTGGTGCTCTACCTCGCTTTGAGGGAAGTGGTGGGCTTGATATGAGGCACTGCTATACTCCTGGCCCGTGGCATTGTCCTTTTGCGTGGCCCTATTGTCTCATCGTCTAAACCGCAGGATAAAACCGCATGTTGGTGTGCTGGAATGTCCGAAGCCCACTTCCTTGATATCCTCCACACCCGGGGTTTCTCCCCCGAAGATAACCAGTGTCCTTTGTGGAGTGTCTGTACATCTTATGATGGGCCTAGTGTCTGTCCCTCCGTTGATGAGGAGTCTTTTTGGACCTGAACTCCAGGAACACCTCACACTTGCTGTCATAGTCTTGAGATGACAAACACAAATTACAAATCTGGCCATGGTCAGACCAGAGGCATATTCTGTGTCATGGAGGTCTAAGCAGTAAGTTGGCAGTGGTATGTTGTTTTCTGCTCTAATCAGTGTTGAAAGAAGACCGGGAGCAGTGGAAAAAACATCAAAGTGCGCCTCGATCCTGGAGCTCCAGTCATAAGGCCTGAACCAGGTGGCGGAAAAAAAACAATCTAAAAGGGAGTCGGTGCCCTCGCGCAATGCAGGCATAAAGAACAGTCAACATATACCTTGGAACTCAAGAGATTGCTTCAAAGAAAACCGAGTTGAAATTGTCCGAGCTCTGGACAGATGGCAGGCATATACAGAGCATAAATATCTACAGCAGCACATGCTACGAACAGTTTTTCACTTCCACAGAGAGGTGGAACCACAAGACTGTTTTCTCTTAAAAATAGGATATATCTATGACATGGAGGCCTCTGTAAAAGCGCTTGTAAATTTATAATAAATCACTGTTAAAGCCCAATGTATATTGCACACTCATTTTTCAGTATGTTGTGCTGCTTTCAGTACTTACTCTGACATTTTCTGAGATTGATCAAACCATGGTCTCTGATAATCCTATAAAATAAAAACACACAGGCATAGTTAATTCAAAGAACTTATATTATCAAAGACTGTTTGTATTCAATCATATGAATGTTTTAGATGCTTCAGAAACTAAAACCCACATGAATTTAGGAGCCCTGTACAGCAACAGCATTCTCCACAGCATATTGTTTATGCATATAAAATCACATACAAACGCTTCTATTCCCATTTGATTATTTTTAACTCACTAAATCTTTACATGCATGTGCTCCTGATTTCATAAAATGTAAATGCAGTTTGATAAATTAGTTTTTACTCTGCCATGCACTTGCAGAGCAAAGTACTTATTCATGTCTATTTTTCCCCTCTCTGGTTCATATGAGCAACTACAATAAAAAACGCAAAAGAAGGAAAACGGGATGCCAACTTGTACTGTAAGTGCTTTGAGATAACAAGCATTTGCAATGCAATCGGTCTCGCCTTTGGGACCTTAAATGTATTTAGCTATGCAGCACATTAGCCTGGGTGCTGAAACATCTACTGTTCTTTAACATGGAGGGAAAGTAAGCACCAAACTGCGTGACACGCAAGGTATGGGAACACATGGAGAGACATATTGCCTTTCAGTGGGAAATGGTATAGTCCAAAGCTCTGTTTTTAATATAAAATCAGGGCCTTTGGTGGTCATATCACTGAAAATACAAGATTTGAAAAATTATTATTGTCTACGGGTGCTCGTGGAAGACATTTTCTATGGACTGGAATCTAGAGAATGCTAAAGTGATTCTGGTATTTTACTGACCTCTGCTGGTCGTTTTCTATCAAGACAGTTAAATAGAGGCAGTTGAACAGAACAAAAAGTCCCTAAGCGGAAGCAGACAAGTCCTAGGGCTGATCTCCAGAGCCCACAAAGTACATACACATATAAGTATATACTAAAGTATATACAAGAGGTCTCGAATGCTCAACCTAAAAAAATGGAAATTAGAGCGCTCCAATGAAAAACACATTTTTCATTTCAATGTCATTTTTTCAGAAGGTTATCACTTAATATGAAAACAACTATATTGAGCATGATAAAGAATACACTATCTGTAAATAGAATACAAGAAAGTTCGTGTATAATAATCAAGGCAGTCGTGGATAGTCAAATTTACAAGTGGTTGCCTGTAAAAACAAGCATTTGCAATGCAATAGGTCTCGCATTTACGCGAGTTTGAGCTATTGACACTGCAAATGACAATGCCTTTTATTTTTGTTTTCGTTTTTAAAACATAAATAAAAGGCATTGCCATTTACAATGCCAATAGCTTAAACTCGTGTAAATGCGAGACCTATTGCATTGAAAAAGCTTGTTGTAAATTGTTCAGCGAATGGTGGACAAATGGTGTTCAGATGCGGCATCTTTGGTGAGGAATTCTGTCCGGAAGGAGACCGGATTTCCCACCAGTCACTCTAGCCTTGGACTGAATGATCTTCCCCTCCCCGTGCGGAGGCCAGATGTGCTGATCTTGTAGTAGTGATGGGGTGGGGTGGGGGGGGGTCGGGGCAGGTGGGTCAGGAGCGCGGCAAAGGAGGGTGTGACTGGAGGAAAGTCGGGGTGTGATTGGAGGAAAGTCGGGGTGTGATCTGATGAATGAAAGGTGGTGGCGATGAGAGGGGGGAAGGAGTAAGGCGTTACGTGGGTGGAGTTGTGTTGGGGGCAGAAGCGGGGAGTGGGTACTATAGAACAACGAGGAGTGACGGAAACAAAGTGAACTAAGAGCAGGATGAGTGAGCGAAAGGAGGGAAGCAGAGGATTGGAGAAACGGGGCAGGTGATACAGAAAGACGAAGGAAATGAGAAGTTTGATAAAGCGCTAGAGGTGGTGATGAGGGCGGGGGTTCAGTCGCAAGCAGTAAGAACTGTCAAATATGTCCCTAGCATTACTTCGAAGAACATATTTTCTAGTTCCATGCACATTTTGCAAACTCCTTGCTGATTTTCTCTAGATGTGAATTTCCATGTACAGAGGAGTCGGAAGGAATAATGACTAATAAACAGGCCGCAACTGTCGACACTACCCAGCAACGCTGCTGGCCATGACTAAGCGCCTCATTTTTTGAAGGAAGGCCAGCCCGCGCCGGGGCCACAAGGGGCCGGAGAATTAACCTACCGAGGGCCCTGGTGCCAGAAGATTCACGGATGTGCCGCAGTGGGGAAAAACGTGCCACGAAGGTCAAGGGAGGGCCTGGGGTAGGCCAGAAAAAGGAAGGTCAAGAGGCCAGCCAAAGTGTGTTAGGGGCTTGGCAGGGCAGACAGGAACAAGCACGGTGCGCCCGCGCACTACAAGGAATGCGAGGTATGCAGCTGGCACCCGGCCGCGCTGCTGCTCGCTCCCGAGCTCCCTAGGCCAGGGGAGAGAGAAGGCGGGACATGCACCCGCCTTTAGCCAATTGCGTGCTGTCTTTCTTAGAAAGACGCACGCAAAGGCCAATAGCGTGTGAGCAACAAAAAAAAGCACATGCACGAGCGTGTGCTCGGAGTTGAAAGTCCTTACTAGAAGCCTCGCAGAGCAGGGCATGCGCGCTGGCTCAGGCGAGACCTAGGCAATGTCGATAAATCCTATGCATTTTGCTACTAAGACACTAGCAACTGACCATCATTGCCATTCGAGGACATGATTCTCCAGGTGACACCCCAGACTTTTCGTTACTTAGGGATCCAAATTTATCAAGATGCATTCAATGTCCTTAAAACAATCCAAATTTATCAAGATGCATTCAATGTCCTTAAAACAATCACAACCCTCAAATCGCAGGTGAACTACTGGACTACATTACCAATTTCAGTGGCGGGTTGCTAAAATGGTTATGCAACCTCGTTTATTATACCACTTTGTAAACATACCAATGCTAGTCCATGGTCAGAATTTTAAAATACTGAACACTCTCCTTATTGATTTAATCTGGGCCAGCGGCAGCCAAAGGGTTGCTCTTCCCAAGCTCCACCTTCCCGCTGGCAAACTAGGAATGGGCGCTCCATATTTCAAATCCTACTGAATTATAGGGCAACTACAATGGCTCTCCTACTGGCTAGCGGGCCGTAAACTGTCCGAAATTGGCTACACTGTGCCCATGCTCAATCGGGGTACACTTCACAGTATGTTATGTCCATCCACCCCATTTCCTTCTGATGGCCCTCACTTACTGCAAGTCGCCCTCTCCTATTGGAAGACTGCCTTACGCTACACCACCCCACAAGTACCTTATGCTCTGAATATACCACTACTGGCTCTCCCCACTGCCTCGGGGACCCTCACAGCACGTAGACTACAGCCTTGGAAACAGGGTGGAGTTGCATCAGTCCACAACCTTTTTGCAGAGGGCACCATACTGAGCCACGTAGATTTTACACCTGCGCAAGGCCTACCAGATACTCTTTTTTTTATTGCATCTCAAATGTAATCCTGCGCTGATTGTTTGGGAACTGCACTCGTGTACAACTTTTCTCCCACTTACTCTCTATATCTGCTTTTAATTCTACCTAGGTTGTAGTTTATCTCTATTGTACTCCTCCTGTGACTGTCTGGTAACTGCTCTCTTGTAAAGCACTCAGATGCCTCCGATCATAGTCCACACTAAATAAAATCACAAACAAAAATTAAAATACATGTGTTTGTTAAGCTTGCCATGAACATTCTGAGATGAGCTAATCGAAGCAAGACATTTTATATTATTTGAGTGCCTTCTCCTTTTCCATCCCGTTTTCTATTACACAGTTAGAAGCTGTTGCTCACATGTTAATAAACTAACTGCCCGTCTAATTAGGCTCAACATGGGAACTAGATTTATTTTTGACTGTGTTTGTAACTTGGTATATTTCACGCATTGACGGATACAGCCACAGGGTGGCAGCAGCGTGCAGGCATATTGCTATTGCTCGACACTGCGAAAAAAGAGCCTTGTGAAACAAGCATTTACAATGCAATAGGTCTCGCATTTACGCGAGTTTGAGCTATTGACATTGCAAATGACAATGCCTTTTGTTTTTGTTTTTAAAACATAAATAAAAGGCATTGTCATTTACAATGCCAATAGCTTAAACTCGTGTAAATGCGAGACCTATTGCATTGCAAATGCTTGTTGTAAATTGTTCCGCGAATGGTGGACAAATGGTGTTCAGATGCGGCAGCCTCGGTGAGGAATTCTGTCCGGAAGGAGGCCGGATTTCCCGCCAGTCACTCTAGCCTTGGACTGAATGAGCTTCCCCTCCCCGGGCGGAGGCCAGATGTGCTGATCTTGCAGTAGTGATGGGGTGAGGGGAGGGGGTCGGGGCGAGTGGGTCAGGAGCGCGGCAAAGGAGGGTGTGACTGGAGGAAAGTCGGGGTGTGATCTGATGAATGAAAGGTGGTGGCGATGAGAGGGGGGATGGAGTAAGGCGTTACGTTGGTTGAGTTGTGTTGGGGGCAGAAGCGGGGAGTGGGTACTATAGAACAACGAGGAGTGACGGAAACAAAGTGAACTAAGAGCAGGATGAGTGAGCGAAAGGAGGGGAGCAGAGGATTGGAGAAACGGGGCAGGTGATACAGAAAGACGAAGGAAATGAGAAGTTTGATAAAGCGCTAGAGGTGGTGATGAGGGCGGGGGTTCAGTCGCAAGCAGTAAGAACTGTCAAATATGTCCCTAACATTACTTCGAAGAACATATTTTCTAGTTCCATGCACATTTTGCAAACTCCTTGCTGATTTTCCCTAGATGTGAATTTCCACGTACTGAGGAGTCGGAAGGAATAATGACTAATAAACAGGCCGCAGATGTCGACACTACCCAGCAACGCTGCTGGGCATGACTAAGCGCCTCATTTTTTGAAGGAAGGCCAGCCCGCGCCGGGGCCACAAGGGGCCGGAGAATTAACCTACCGAGGGCCCTGGTGCCAGAAGATTAACGGTTGTGCCGCAGTGGGGAAAAACGTGCCACGAAGGTCAAGGGAGGGCCTGGGGGAGGCCAGAAAAAGGAAGGTCAAGAGGCCAGCCAAAGTGTGTTAGGGGCTTGGCAGGGCAGACGGGAACAAGCGCGGTGCGCGCGCACTACAAGGAATGCGAGGTATGCAGCTGGCACCGGCCGCGCTGCTGCTCGCTTCCGAGCTCCCTAGGCCAGGGGAGAGAGAAGGCGGGACATGCACCCGCCTTTAGCCAATTGCGTGCTGTCTTTCTTAGAAAGATGCACGCAAAGGCCAGTAGCGTGTGAGCAACAAAAAGCGTGTGCTCTGAGTTGAAAGTCCTTACTAGAAGCCTTGCAGAGCAGCGCATGCGCGCTGGCTCAGGCGAGACCTAATCAGTCTCACCTTACAAGCAAAGCGACACAGACAAGTCAAAAAAGGGTTTGAAAAATATAGTGCACAATGACGTATTTTATAGCACTTTTTAATAAGAAATTTGGCTGAAATGTATATTTAAAGGAGAACTCTTGGTATTTAGATACAAGAGTGTTTTTGCAGCAGTAAATATTATTCTAGGTGCAGTATTGTACATATTACCTAGTCTATTCAGGGTCGAAGAGTTTTGCACTTACACCAGGATAAAGCTAGAAACACACAGGGAAATGAGTCTAGGGTTCCTTATTATCATATCGTTTTGTGCACACCAGGTGAGAGACTAAGCTTGTGTGCATGTCTGGGCTGGGGTCAGAGGGCACGACTGGATGTGTGGTGAGGCTGAAGTGTGAGGGTCCTACTCACATCTGAGGTTAATTTCCTTTAAGTACAAACATTGGATTCATTTGTTATGGTTTGAACAGGCATGTTAGGCATGGAATAAATAAGTCATTGAGTACTAAGAGTTCCAAACGCAATGTGTGACCGACAAATGTATTTTCATGATTTACTTTCTTCATTAACTCTGCTGCTTTTAGCTCAAATAATCACTAATTAATATTCATTACCTTTCTCAAGTAGAGTGGGCCTGAATCATGAAGCGCTTTGTAAGCCAAACAAAGCACCGTAAAGGTATTTTCCTAACTGGAAGCCAGTGAAGCAGTATTTAGAATTTTCATCAGAAGACGAGCTGCGGCATATTGAAGTGTCTGCAATTTGTTCATGTGCCTTTTTTGTATGCCCATATAAAGGGCATTACAGTAATCAATCTTGGAAAGGACTAATGCAGTTATTACCGATTTCTGTAAATCAAAAGGAATGAACAGAAGGATCTTTTTTAATGTTCTTAAAAGATAAAAAACAGGAAGAGGTAGTTTGATTTATCTGAGCTGCAAAAGTAAGTTTATTGGAGGGGGCAGTGAGCCCAGTTCCTGGGGCCACCATGTAGGATCCAAGAAACATGTTTCTTTACCAAAAGTAGGACCTCTGTCTTCTCAGAATTCAACTTAAGACAGTTATCTCCCATCCAGCCTACCACCTAAAACATACATATTCTAAAGCGATTAGCAACATCTAAAGGATCATCTGAAATTGAAACCACAATCTGCGTATCATCCGCATATGATACGGTGGAAGAACCAAACAGCCTAATCAGTTTGGCTAGTGGTGCCAATTTTTTTTGTTAAAAACGGTCGGGCTCAGGGAAGATCGCCAAGGGACCCCATATGACAATGTGAAAGATGTTGATGTAAGGTCACCAAAGGCAACTGTTTATTCTTCATTTGAGAGAAATGAAGTCAACGGATCATGTGCAGAGCCTCCGACACCAATGCTAACAAGACGTTTGATAAGCACTGTATGGGAAACAGTGTCGAAAGTGGCAGATAGATCAAGTAAGATCAATGCCGCTTTCCCTCCACTTTCCCTGATCATTCTTATTTCTTCTGTTGCCGCAACCAGTGCGGACTCCGTACTGAGGTGCTCCCTGAATCCGTACTGAGCAACACCTAGAATTTCATTAGCGTCCAAAAAGGACGAGAGTTCAGAATTAAGATGTTTTTCCAGTATTTTTGCTGGAAAGGGAAGCCAAGAGACAGGTCTGTAATTCTTAACCTTGTGGGATCGAGTGAGGGCTTTTTCAATGGAGGAAGAATCTAAGCTTTCTTCCAAACAGCCGGAAAGATCCCTGCTTGAATGACTGAGTTTAAAAGTAAAGTGAGGTGGCCTAAAATAGTGATAGTTGCCAATTGTAAAATTGTTGGTGGACAGGGATCTGACCGAGTGCCAGATTTTGTGGATTCAATGACCAACTTGACTTTATAATCATTGAGCAGAGGAAACTCCAGAAACGTGGCCTGTAATGTCTGTGAGCTAGCCAGATAGTTACCCAACGAATTTTTGTTCTGGATGGGAACAAATTTACAATATATTTCCTTAACTTTCTCTTGAAAGAATGCTGCCATCTTATTGCACATAGTTTGATCGGGCACCAGAGTATTAGGGGGCATTCGTACTAAGGAGAGTGTTCTAACCCTTTTGAATAGCTCCCTAGGTGAATTTTGGCCTAGTTAATTTTGTCTGTAAAATATTTGGATTTGCTCTCTATGATCAAGCGCTTATAGTCCAGTATGTATTACTTGTATTTAGATCTTTCTATTTCACAATAGTTTTCTCTCCACACCCTCTCTTAGCACCTGCACTTTTGTTTAAAAAGTCTCAGGTCCGGGGGGCGTGGTCTGACCGCGCGGCAAGATGGCCGCTTGTTAAGCGCGCTCCGCCGGCCGAAACAATCCGTTTATAATCCGAACATATGGAGGGTCATCGCTGCTAGGACGTGCCCCAGTAGCCAGCCTGCGGCGACGCGACCTGAAAAAAACCTGCCAGTTCGACCGAGAGTCGCCGCGACAACGCTGTGGCGACTCTGCCCATATGCAGCCTGCCTGAGACTGCCGGAGCCCTCGGCCAGTGAAGCGGCAGACGACAGGTGCGATAGCCAGCGTGTACCTTGCTACCTGATGCCCAGAGACCTACCCTGTTGTGGCGTGGACGGCGAGAGCTTCCCCGGTGAGGTGGCGCTGGACTGCGTGGGTTGCGCAATTGAAGGGCCGTTGCGGCCGCACCGAGCGATCCCGGAGTGTGAGCCGAGGGTCCCTGCCGGAGCACGTGCGGTCCAGAGAGGGTGCATCCTCGCGGCTGGGTGTGTGCGCGCCTCTCCCCTGACATAGTTGGGGGAGGTTGTACTCCCGAGGAGTGGACTGAGATCCTGCTGCGGGTCTGGGCGGCCGCCATCTTGGGGTCAGGCGGACCGGGCCTGCGAGCTGTAACGGTACACAGGCGAGCCAAGGAGACGACGAGCAGCTCCTGTGCGGGGGAGAGAGTGTGGGCTCGCGTACCTGCGGAGGCGCTGTTGGATCCTGCTTGTAAACAGGTACGGTACCCCGGCTGAGCAATATGGAGGGAGGGGCCTGGCTGGGCCGCCACAGGGTCCCGAGCTATACTCCCGGTGGGGCGAAGTATTGCGCACTTCAAGTGAAGGTGCGGTCAGGACTGGGCAAACAAATTTGGGAACAGGCACTGTGTGATCCATCTGCCCAGTACACAGAGAATGCTGCTTAGCTGGCCCCTTCCCTACACGGTACCAGCCTCACCCGCGGCCTTGGGATCCTGTCATTGCCACGTACTGGGGTCGGTGAAGAGACTGCCGGTAGGTTCGTAAGAGTGATAGCGAGAGGTGTGTAATATAAAAGGGGCTCTTACTGCACCCATACCACAACACACACGCCATACTGCGCTGCCACCATGGGAAAACAAGATGCGAAACAACCAAAATTAACGTTCGAAAACAGAAGAGCCACCAGAACAACGGAGCAAGATCCAGAGGGGAGCTTGGAACGGTTGCCCGAATCACAGGCTGAGGATCGAGGTGAGGACCTACGCACGCTGATGTTGGAGATGCGCTCCAGCCTCCGTACCACTGACACTAAGCTGGATGTGCTCACGACCCAGTTGGACGCCGTAAAAAAGCAGGTGGGGGCGCACGAGACGCGGCTAGATGTGCTAGAAAATCGCAACTCAGATTTTCACGAGTTTCAGGTTGAAACCAAAGAACAACTCCTACATATGGATAAGTTATTGGGCCTGATCCGAGCCAAGAACGAGGACTTGGAGGCCCGGTCTCACCGAAACAACCTGAGGATCACGGGCATTCCGGAGACAACGGCGATCTCTAAAATGGAGGTCTATATCGCAGACTTGCTTCACGAACTGTTTGATCCACACCTATCTGCGGTGTTCGCGGTCGAGCGAGCGCATCGCACCTTGGGCCCCAGGCCGCCTATAGGTGCCACACCACGGCCAATCCTTGCCCGGATTTTAAACTATCAAGACCGGGACCTCATCCTAAGACTAGCCAGGGAACGTGGGAACATTGTCCATTAAGGGAATACTATCTCCTTTTACCCGGATTTTACGCCGGCCGTCCAGGCGGCACGCCGGGAGTTCCTGCCTGCAAAACGAATCCTGCTACAAGCCAAGATCCCCTACTCGTTGATATATCCAGCTAAACTCAAGGTGCCTTATGAGGGCACGACTCAGTTCTTTACGGACGCAAAATCCGCTCTCAAATTTGCTAAAAATGGTGGTGGTAAGAAAAAACAAGCGCACAGCCCTCGAGCCGAGGAGGCACCCAGTGACAGGCTGAGTGATAATGATTAGCTTGCGCAGGGTTTATCTAAGTCTATAAATGTGTTTATGTTTGTCTAAATTCAGCCAGGAACAGCACTGTCCTTATTGTTGGGGACAGACATTTATTCTGTGCAATGACTGCGGCGAATTGCGGGGGGAACTGTGCACTATGTTATTTAACAATGATTTGACCCTTTCCCTTACTCTTGGCCACCCTGCTATCGGTGGGGGTGTATGCCGGTGACACCGCGCCCCCAGGGAGACTTCCAGATTGTTGGTTTGCTCTAATTGAGGTACAACTCATATTTGTAAATGTTACAGGGGGAGGGTTTTACACAACCTGTTTGGGGGGGTTGGAGTGGGTGGTGGGTGGAGGGAGGAGGTTAATGTTATGTTGCTAGCCAGCTTTACGTTTCACAGTCTAGAATATCCTACTTGTACATCACAGGCTATATTCCTTCAGTACTCAATACATTCAGAAGGTTGGCATTTAGTCACACACATCATATCTTTGCACTGTTTAGCCACTGGGGGGAATGGCATCTATGGGGCCCGTGTCATGGAACTTCACTGGACCAAAAGGACACTGACATGACGAGTATAAGTTTTTTAACTTGGAACATTCGTGGTCTAAATTATTACAGAAAGACACAGCTGGTCCACTCCTACCTAGTAAGGCATCACATTGATATGTGCCTATTACAAGAGACACACCTGAACACCACACCATGTACTAGGTTACAACACAGACGTTGGGGACATGTCTACTCCTCCATATATTCTAATTACTCCCGTGGGGTGGCTGTGCTGGTGAGGCGGGGATTGGACTGGAAGGAGAGCGAATCCACGTTGACCCAGAAGGCAGGTACATCATACTACTGGGCACCTTAGGCGGGATCCAGATGGCAATAGTGGCAGTCTTCGGGCCCAATGTGGATACCCCAGCTTTCTTCCAGGATATATGGGCCAGAGTGCGGGCGTCAGAGTGCGATACCATCATCTGGGGGGGGGGGGGATTTTAATGCGATACTAGATGATGCATTGGATAGAAAAAGGCAGTCCCGGTCTCTACACCCTCACGCGAGCGCTGCCCTAAATGCCATAATATCTGATGGCAATCTAGTAGACATATGGCGGCACCATCACCACCTAGTCAGGAAAGGTACATGCATATCGGAATTCCACAAGGCCTGGTCTAGGTTGGATTACTGGTTGGTGTCAAGGGACGTGGCGACATGGACGTGTGCAGTATCTCACCTCCCAAGGTCTTTGTCGGATCATGCACCCAGTCTACTACGCCTCAGGCTGCCAGATTCCCCCACTAAAATGTTCATGTGGCGGCTTCCCCCTAATGCACTGCTGGATGAGGCTTTTAAGGAGGAGATAAGAGGGGACATAGTTGACTACTTCGCCCTTAATGCCGGTTCGTTCTCAACCCAGGCCTCTCTTTTGGAGGCATTTAAGGTGGTACTTAGGGGTCAATGCATAGCTCGGCAGTCGGGGTGCTGAAGGCCATAAGGGGCACTCTGACTTCTTTGGAGAAACAGATTAAAGAGCTTGAAGCGCAATTCTATGCCACTGATGATCCCACTCTCATAGCGAAATTGAGGCCCAGCGCGAAGTAAAGTTTTTAGGCAAATATACACAAGCCAGACGGTACAGGGAGGGTGACAGGCCTGGGAGAACCCTGGCGGCAATGCTTCGCGCCCCACGCAAGATAGCTTACATTACAGAGGTTAGGGGTGTCCATCCACAAGTGATCAGAGGCCCGCAGGAAATATTGAACGAGTTTACAAAAGTTTTATGCCACACTATACACGACAACCCATGGTTCTGTGCAGGAAAATCTCCAGCTGTTCCTGGACTCTCTGGAGCTGCTTTGGCTGGGACGGGGACATAGGGAGTACTTGGACGTTCCCTTTTCAGCGGAAGATGTGATTCAGGTGATTAGGAGCCTCTCATCGGACAAGGCTCCGGGATCAGACGGGTTGACCACGGCTTTTTATAAAGCATATGCCGAGGAACTGGCCCCACATCTCATTACGCTCTACGAGGAGGCCCAGACCACGGGTATTCTACCGCCCTCAATGCGAGAGGCTATTATAATCACCCTGCTTAAGCCGGGGAAACCCGAGGACGAACTAGACTCTTACCGACCACTATCGCTGATAAATGAGGATGTTAAAATCCTGGCGAAACTGGTCGCCAACCGACTGCAGCCTCTTCTCCCGCTGATTGCTCGCCCAGATCAATCAGGGTTTATCCCTGGGTGCTCTACATCTTACAACCTTAGGACCTTTTTTTCTGTTGTACATTACCTCCATCCGGACTCGAAGGCCATCGTGGTGTTCCTGGATGCTACAAAAGCGTTTGACACGCTTGAGTGGTCATATCTCTTTGTGGTCCTGGAGAGGATGGGTTTCAGTCCCCTTTTTCTCAGTCTTGTGCGACTGCTCTATACGAGGCCATCCGCAAGGATCAGAGTGAACGGAATGCTGTCGGACCCGTTAACCATTTCGCGAGGAACGAGACAGGGATGCCCGTTGTCTCCATTGCTCTTCGCGGTCGCAATGGAGCCATTGGCGGCTCGAATTAGGCAACACCACACCGCTAGGGGCTTAGGATTTAGCTTGACGGGTCTTTTAATTTCTTTATACGGCGATGATGTCACCTTATACATTGACGACCCGGAGATGAATACAGCTCCTATCCTTCGTGAATTGATCAAATTTGGTGGTCTTTCTGGAGTCTCAATAAACTGGACGAAGTCCACTATATTCCCCCTGACTGATGCTACCACACCCTTTCGTCTTGACTACCCATTAAAATGGGCCGATGGCCCGGTAAAATATCTCGGTGTTTGGCTCAGCAGAAATATGCAGGAAATTTGGGACATGAATTATGGGCGTACATTGTTGTGGTTGGAGGATAAGGTCACTGCATGGGCGGGTCTTCCCCTGTCCCTGGCTGGGAGAATAGCCATTGCTAAAATGGTGGTACTGCCGAAATTGTTGTACCTATTTGTCAATATCCCGATTCCTATCAGGCAAACCTTTTTTAATTCCATTCGATCATTACTCATTTCCATGGTTTGGGCGGGTCGACAGGCACGGATCTCGTGGGAACTCTTGACCTTACCTTTGTCCCAGGGTGGCTTGGGGGCCCCAAACATCCAATTGTACGCTTTCAGTGCACAGGCACAGTTCTTGCATTTATGGGCACATCCAACTCCTTTTCAGCCGCACACAGCTGTGGAGATGGATGTCGCGGCTCCAGTTCCTCTCCAGGTGGCCCTATATCAGACCTACAAACGACCCCGGGGAGACAGATACGGTTGAAACCTTGAGGTGGGCTTGGGATAAACTACGGGATAGGGCGGATCTAAAAATTCTATATGCCCCATCCATCCCCCTGGCACATAATCCTATGCTACCCACCATGGGGGAGGGCGCAAGCAGAGCAATGGCACAGAAGATGGGATTACGAACCTTTGCGGACCTGTACCAGGGAGAGGAGTTCAGGGCTCCCCCCGAACCCATGGACGAGCGTGCAATAACCTTCTCCGAATTATTTTTCTACTACAAAATTAGGGCCACGTGCAGAGCACTTCATGACACATTCCCCAATCCTCCTCCCACATTGCTCGCCCTTGAAAACGTGCTTAAGACTGACTCACCTCGTATACTCATTACGAGAATTTATAATAACATGCAAAATTCCGCCCCCGTGCTGACGCCCAGGGCCTTTCAAGTGTGGAATGCTGAACTGCAAACTCCGTTAACGGAGGAACAGTGGGCATTTTGTTGCAATCAACTCACGGCTCTGTCCCCTAATTACAAGCTACGCTTGATTCATTTTAAATACCTCCACAGATTCTATAGGACCCCTCCACAGTTACACCGCATGGGGATCAAGGCAGATGAGGGCTGTTGGAGATGTGGCTTTTGTCCCAGCTACATTCTTACACATGACATGGGGTTGCCCAAGGTTAGCCACATTTTGGTCTGCAATCTTTACCACTATACATGAGATCATTGGCGCCCCTGGAGACCCGGATCCCTATTGGGACTCTTGGGATACGTCAAGGACACACCAGTCGGAACCCGGAGACTACATGCTATGTTATTACTTTTCACTAAGCGGAGGGTGGCTATGCATTGAGGGAGGAGGGGTGCCCCCTCCATGAAAGAGTGGATCCAAGATCTAACATTTAGCCACACACAACTGACTACCTTCTGGGAGTTGATGCCTTCAGCATCAAGGCCAAGGGACATATAGGGGCCATTTCTGGAGTGGGCACACACACGCCAGCAGGATGAGGCGGGCCCTTCAGGGGCGCCAGTTGATCATTAGCCATGCCTTTGTATGCCTCAATGAGCTGACCTAGGAGTAGTGCTGTTGTAAATGATTCATGTTAATATTGGAAAGCATGAACGGGCCCTGTCTTGGCAAACACGCCAGGTGCAACGTTGCTTAATCTACAAAGCTAATTCCTGCTGTTGACTGGATGTACAATGTATAATATGTTTTGTTTTCTAGCACTGGAGATAAGTGAAATTTGCTTTGAACAGATATTTTGACACACTTGGTATATAGCTGGACTGTGTCATGACTGGAAGTAACTGGCTACTATGTTGGGGTTGTTTGTTCTTATGTTCAAAATGCCAATAAAGACAAATAAAAAAAAATTAAAAAGTCTCAGGTCCGCTGAAAAACAGGAAGCAGTGAGATTGCTTCTATGTTTTATAAGCGTTTTTATGGGGACTGTTGAGGACACTGCTGCATTAATCCAATCCTTGTAATTAGAGGCGGCTGCATTATGATTTTTCACTAAAACTGGTGTGGAAGCAGCCAAAATCTCAGTAAACTTCGAAGTGTTAATATTTTCCCAAGCTCTGATTTTCCCAGGCTGCTGAGTGGTGTTGGCTGTAGTAACTTTTAATGAGATTTTTAGTGTCAATATTATAGCTTTATGATCGGTCCACCTCAGTGATATAGTTGATTTGACCTTTAGCTCCTTATAATTAGTAAAAATGCCATCTAATGTATGGCTTGCTATATGAGTAGCTTGATCAACCAATTGATCGAGATCAAAGGAGTGTAAGTTATCGGTCAATTGCTTGGTATCTGTATTGTTTGAGTCATATATATACAGAGAGAGAAAGGGGGGGGGGGTGAAAACAAATTGAGTCACACTAAACCAAATGAAAATTGTTCATCACAAGCAAGCAACTCCCTGTGTGAGAGCCCACCCTAGTTTGTGTGTGTGGGAAAGCTCGTGTTATGAGATCCGGCTGGTGCAAGAAGCACAAGTAAGAATGTGGCACGGCTCCTTCTGTGAAACTAATGTGCGAGAGCTATGCTGGTGTGTGCGGCCAGTCCAATGCCACCCCTCCCCCCCTCCCCCCAAGAGTGAATTTCAACGGGCAGTATGAATACGATTTTAGGGAAGCAACTGAACGCCTTTGAGCTGTATTGGATAATATGCTGTCTTATTTAGGACACGCTGGCTGATTGCAGGGTGTGGCTGAAAGGCATTAGGGTAGAGGTCCTGCTACTACCTATTCTTAAGCTACCACAGTACATACTTTTGTAACAGCAGCGATGCTTCACCCTCATACTATACAGGTGTACACAAATCAGCAGGAGTCTACGGTGTCCTCATTCTTTGAGGGCAGAACTTTATGTAGCCACAGAGCACTAAAGTAGACCTCACATGCTGCCACTACTAAACCTAGGAGGGCTAATTTGAGGTTGGTCAACAGTTGTCACATTTTAAGAATTCATTATTACCTTATCATTTGACTAATTTTTAAATGTATTTCACTTTCTATTGACGGGCGACAAGTAAGGCTCGAGCCTCTCTCTAACAAAACACTAGGTAGCACAAATTGAGACTTTTGTTTCGTTTTTCATAATGTATTTCAAAGCATAATGTAGTGCAAATAACGAGCACATTACAATCTGTTTTAATATGTTCCATGTTGTGACCTTAAAATTAGTAAGAATTGTTTATATTATTTCCCTAGAGATACTTTATGTGTAAAAACAAAAATAGCTTTTGGAACTCTGCATGAGAGTTCTCAAAACAGACACCAGACACAAACAAATAAAAAATGTGAAGTGAAAGTTTAACACTGAAACAAGCCTCTCTGAGTAAGCATGCGCACCCAAATCTGCAGGCAGCTTGGATCTGAAATAAATCATAGCAGTTGTGCGCATGCTGCTAATTGCAGGAGTCCTTCTTGAATTTACTCTCCATTTGTCTTCTCACTAGCGGAGACCGGCACACAATGCATTTCATTCCAAACAATGCAAATTAGTGCTCCGAAATACATGAGTTTGTATGCTGCAGTCTGCTACTACACTGGTGTACAAGGGATGTACAAGGGAAACAAGTTAACTCTCTTTTGCAACTGATTTATTGCTTCGACTCGCATCCTTGTCAGGAATGAGGATGGCAGACAGCTCCGGGTGGCTCCACAACCTTGTATGCTCTGCTGTGTGAAGAGGAATGGGCGAGCTGAATGTAGAAACATGACCAATCAATAAGCTGCTTCAAAATAAAGCTGCAAATTGATTGACAGTGTTCCAGCTCCTGTGCTGTCCATCACCACTGCACTGAGATTTCTTCTCGCCATTCCAACAAATTCCTAGCTGCTCCTATGATCTTAATTTCAGTAAACAGCACAAGAGTGGCGTCGGGACTGGCTGTCCAAAGCAATACAGCACTCTATCAGAGACCAGATAAGCTGTGTTGCTGTCCCCTTGGTTCTCAGAATCACAGTGCAGCTTCAGGAGCCTAAAGTACACTTGTCAGGCTGAGGGATCGGTCAGCCCGACATCTGCACTTTAATTTACGTCAGCTCTGCCAAATATTATAGCCCTAACATCCCTATGGATGAGCCGCCACTGAATCTAGGAAGCATTCAAACTTATCCAACCAGAGTGGCATTTATTTGTGAATCAATGCGATGCACCCTGTCTTCTGAAAGTACAAAGGAAAGGCTGCACCTTTCCATAGCTAATAGTGGAATCTCCCACTGCAAGCCTGACAGCAAAACCTCGAGAAATTGCCCAAATGGAACCAGCAGACTGCAGACTGGCTAGAAGGTGTAGAACAGTGGAAAACAGTTACTCTTTGTGGTAATTCACCATCTCTGCAACTTAATTACCCCTCCTCACCATGGTGTACTACTGTGTAGAAGTGATTGGGTTCACTGTCCACGTTATAAAACTTCTCACAAATAATTCAATATTAAATATGACACTTTTATCAACAATTGCACAAACCAACTGATGAAAAAAAAACATACTTTTTTCTTCTTTGTCTTTCTTTTAACCGCGAATGATAAATATCTACAACTGCAATCTTCAATGCTGCAAAGAAAGAAAAGATCTTTAAGTACAAATATCTGGTCTGGAAGGGATCAACGTCATATCACTGATGATCTTGTTACTAGAAGGAAAGAATTTAAAAAACAAAATCCAATGTGAAGTTATCGTTCTATTACATGAAAGGGGGACGATACTATCTCTAGATAACCTATTAGCACATGGAAGAGTAAAAGTCCTTGTCACAGGTTACTCTGTTACTACATGAAAGGAAATAGATATTATTGCCAGTGCTCCCATTTCTACAATGTTCAAGTACCACTAGCAACCTGAAGCTATTCGTAAAGAGGGCAAACAGTGCATATGTTTTAATAGACCCTTTGTTGCTTGCTCTTCACCAGTAAGCCCCCGTTTCATGGTCTCGGTTCTAGTGTGCTGCTCGTTTTGTTCTCATTTCTTTGCCTATATATTTGATTATTTCTTAAAACCACAATTAAGAAGTAACCACAGATCTTTGTTCCAACTGCCTGCACAATGAGAAGGTCAAAGTAAGAATGCAATAATAGTCAAGACCGTGCAAAGTCAACAGCTACCTTTAAAATGATTTACACTGAACAGCAGGTCTCTTCACTGTTAGACTTGGTAAAAGCAATAGATTAGCAAATCAATGCTCACGTTAAACATACAAACCAACGTTTTTGGTATTGGGATTTTTTTTAAATGGACTTGGAAAATATAATGGGATTTTCCTAGTGATGTTCATTCTGCGACTTTAAAAAATGTTCTGTTAAGCTTCCATTCTTATACTATGTGGTAACATCCCTGCATATTCGTGTGCTCTATCTCATCTGGTCATGAACAGCTATGGTCCCTAAAAGGTACCTTCATTCATGATGAAGGTGATAGCTCAAGGGTGGATGGTCCCTAAGAGGTACCTTCATTCATGATGAAGGTGATAGCTCAAGGGTGGATGGTCCCTAAGAGGTACCTTCATTCATGATGAAGGTGATAGCTCAAGGGTGGATGGTCCCGAAGAGGTACCTTCATTCAGGATGAAGGTGATAGCTCAAGGGTGGATGGTCCCTAAGAGGTACCTTCATTCATGGTGAAGGTGAAAGCTCAAGGGTGGATGGTCCCTAAGAGGTACCTTCATTCATGATGAAGGTGAAAGCTCAAGGGTGGATGGTCCCTAAGAGGTACCTTCATTCATGATGAAGGTGAAAGCTCAAGGGTGGATGGAAATTAAAAACAAGTACTGGCTGATCCATTTGGGGTTACTCTTTAGAGGGGACTGGTGGAGTATGTAGGTTTTCATGTGCGCTGCCAATAGTGAGTTTGGGAGGCATTTGAACTCTGATTATTCTCAATCGGGAGTTAGAGCTTGGGTCATTGGGAATTGGTCCTAAGGAGGAATGTGTCCTTGATACCAAGCCCATGGTTAGGTTTGTTTCCTGAAACACAAAGGGGTTAAGAGCCCCCAAGATGAGTGTCAAAACATGTTGTTTATGGGAGGGTAGGAATATCATTGCCCAGCAGAAAACACATCTGTGAAACCAGGAAGATTATTATTCTAAATATAAACCTCGTCCAGTGACCTTTCGCTCCTCTGCCAGTACAAAACATAATGGAGCTATCATTTCCTTCCACAGATCCCTACACTTCACGCCTTTAGCCCACATAAAAGATAAAGAGGGTATATATGTCATGGTCTCTGGCTGGCTCCAGGATAGGTGAATTACTGTAGCTATGGTGTATGCCCCCAGTGTGGGTCAGGACACATTTCTGATAACCTTTCTTAATACCATACAGGGCTTTGCAGACGGGACATAGTATCAACTGGCAATTTCAATTTGGTTTGGGATGCAGGCGTGGACAGGTATGGGACTTCTACTCCCCATTCATGTTCCTTTTGAAAAACCTTGGCATCTACTTTCAATTTTAGTATCAAAGAAATGAGACAAAGCAATCCATGGAGGGCACTGAACGAAAATATGAGAGATTTTACCTTCTTTTCCCCCGCATGCCAAACCTGGTCAACAACACTCTGTTGCCGCTAATTGTAGAAGCCACAATACACCTTATAGTGATCTCTGAAAACATGCCAATGCAGACAGTTGCAGCTCAATCAGGCCAACTCAGTCACCAGAGTAGATCCAGTGCCAACCATGCCGATGAAGGCAGTTCAAACCAGAAATGATTCGATGCTGTCACCACAGCAGACGGCTGCCCCAACCAGGCCAATGCAGTCAGTTGCAAGCCCAATCAGCTATTAAAGGCACGAAAACTTGAAGTAGATGCAGTCGGGAACCAGTTTTGAGAGCTCATGGGGACCCTCTGCAGCATGGATCTCACATAAATCGCTCTCAGATAGTCCATTTTCTCTGGATTTCTACAAGTTCCTGGGATCCTCTTGACTTCTCCTCCTTGACAGTCTTCCTCCTGAAGCAGCAAAGCAGACTCCTTCCAGCTCTCAGCAGGCAGGCTTCTAGGCACTTAGGCAGACTTTCGGCTTCTCCCACAGAAAGTGCAGGCTTCAGGAAATGTCCTCTCATGTCTGGGAAACTAGCTGTCAGACAGAGACTAGCTCTAGTCACACAGCAGTCCTTCAAGTACTCTGCAAAGCACTCCATTCCTTGGTGATGAAATACCTTGAACTGGAATAAAGTGGAGCGGCTTAGATCCCCCTTTTAGTCACATTTTCTGGACATAGAATGCACAGTCTTGGTGTAGAGGAATTCGTTTCACAGCAGAAAGCACTGGTGCCGTCTCCAAACTAGAGCAACCCACAGCACAGGTACAGTGAAGTACAAGGTTTTTGCACCTGGCTGTCTACAGCCTATCTGAAATAGGAATCAGGGATAGACAAAAGAGGAGGCCGACACAGAAATGTCCTCACCTATCAACTAAATGCTCTGGATACACTAATCAGCAGCCTCTTGCTAACAAAAGTCCTCATTCCTGTCTCTACACTCCTCACGTCAATGTCTGTAATACCACCCTGCAGCCAAAGAAATTTTGGCACTATTCTTACACTGTTTGGGGAAGATGTCTTCACCCTCCATCTTTTGTCATGTCAGGGGCATCTAAAATGGATCTCGCTGGTTTCAGTCCTCACGCTTACTCACACATAGAGCCCCATTTCTGCATATATCCTACATCAGAGCCCAATTACTGCATATGTCCCACATACACACTCTCAAACTCAACATATACACAGCATGCTGACGCAAGATTCTGGGCACACACTATAGCAGAACTTTACATAAGAGGGGCGTGAAGGCCACCCTCTCACTAAGAAATTAAAAAGTCTGGTCACACTTGCCAAAAAAACTGTATATTGCCACCACTTGGTTATAGCAGGACAGCTACAGGAGTCCTCTGCCCACTAAGAGAGCACACTTTGTGCACACTTCCAAGTCAAAGGACAAGTCTAGAACCTCACATTGTCAGAGAAAGGCCTACGTCTCTTTGAACACGCTTAAGTAAGCGTGACACTAGGGCCAAAATAGAAGTCATTACACCAGCTACACCTGCAGTTGGGAACTGGGCAGGGAAACACATCCGTACACAATGCAAAGGACTTTCACGTCACACCATTATTTCACTGCCAACCGCTTTAATTCGCTCTAAGCTACAGTTACATGAACACATTTTTAAAGATGTTTCTTTTTTATTTTTACAACCCTGACCGCTTGATTTTCACTGACAGAAAGCAAACAAGTAGGTGGCTGGCCCATGCAGAGACAGTTACCACTGTCTAGTTTAGACAAAATGAAACGAATACCAACTCAAGTTCATCATGCATGAGATATGGGAGAATTTTCCACTCCAAATGGAATGCACTAGCAAATGTCCCTATCACATATTTAACTTTAATTGTGTGATAATGACGTTTCCAAATCTTGTGTAAATTCACAGAAGAATAAGACTAATTTCAGTTGCTGTCTATTACTTTTTTACTCTTTCCATTATAACACAGATAAATAAGCATTTGCAATGCAATCGGTCTCACATTTGTGAAAGTTAGAGCTCTTGGCGTGAAAATGACAATGTTTTTTACTTTTGTTTTTTTGTATGCAGTGATGATATTTTCATAGTGCTATTGCCATTTGTATGACCTCGCAGCACTGGAGAACCAGAAAAGAGAAATAGGTTATGAGGGAAGGGAGACAAGAGTAATATGCTGGCTGAAAAAAAATAACACTCATAGGGAATGCAAGATTAAGTAAAGCATGTGAAATATAAGCAGGAACAACATGGTTACCTTAACACTTTTACACTTATTCAGAATTCATTGATTGTTTTGGCTGGAAAGTTGAGGACATGACTAAAGGGCCCAGAAGGGACCCGTTTCAAAGTCCATTGTTTATATCCTTACAAAACGTAAGCCGTATGGTTTAAAAAGACCATATCCATGAACACAGAGCCATGGTTCACATTTCATAAACTAAAATAAGGAAAACAGCTGAGAAGTATCACATTAAACGTTTTTCACTCTACGCATCAATCAGGTACTGCAGTACTTCCAGGAATAGTGCACTTTCCCATCCAGGGAAAACAATGTTGTTCAAAAAAAGACAAGAAAATGAAAGTAGAGCTTCACTGGCAAACTCTATAAAGTGGCGCTACTGTATGTAGTTGTGAATAAAACTAATCTGGTCTTGCTTTATTTAGTTTTTTTTTTCTCCGTACCGAGGTTGAACTTTGGAATCGAAAATGTCAGAAAAAGACGACATTTGCAGCCAAAGTGTTTCTTTCTTTTTTGGATCCAATTCACAGGAGAAAAAATAAAGGATAGGAGAGAAGAGGAAAGAGAGGGTAAGAGCCGTTTGTTAAAGTCAAGGTTTACAGCAAGTGTTGAGGAGCGAGACAGAGACAGAAAGAGAGGGAATAAGAGAAAGAGGAAGAGAGAGGGAGGCAGCTGCCAGCAGCACAGCAGGAAAAGGTAACACTGTAGGGAGGTTGGCGGTGTGAGATGAGTGTGGTGTGGGGGAGGGGCTGGGGTTTATTATATTCAGAAGAGGGCCCCTACACCGTGGTGAGGCAGATAAATCTATGCAATCGGTTGGATATATTGCAAGTGGACCACAGACGAGCCGAGGAGCAAAGAAACGTTTTCCACTGTAAGCATCAACCAGGTATTGCTGTACCTCCAGGAATAGTGCACTTCCCCAACTGGGAAAAACAATGTTGTTCAAAGAAAGACGAGAAAACTAAAGTAGCGCTTCACTGGTAAACTCTGTAAAGTAGCGCTAATGTGTGTGCTTGTGAATAAAACCAACCTGGCCACTTTGCGACCACTTTGTCTTGCTTTATTTAGTATTTTTTTATTTTTCACATTCTGAATCTTTCTTCTCTCTCCGTCCCAAGGCTGCAATTTGGAATAGGAAAATGTTTGAAAAAGATGACATTTGTAGCCAAAGTGTGTGTTTCTTTTTTTGGATCTATTTCACAAGGGAACAAATAAAGGAAAGGAGAGGAAAGAGAGAGTAAGAGCCGTTTATTGAAGTCATTGTTTTCTGCAAGTAACAAGGAGTGAGAGAGACAGAAGGAGAGCGTATAAGAGGAAGAAAGAAAGCGAGGGGGGGGTGGAGACTGCCAGCGGCAGAGCAGGAGACGTGAACACTGTAGAGAGGTAGGTGGTGTGAGATGTATGGTAAGGAGGAGGGGGGTAAAGTTCATCATATTCAGAAGGGGGCCCATACCCCGTGGTGAGGCAGATAAATCTGTGCGATCAATTGGATTTATTGCGAGTGGACCAAAGACAAGCCAAGGAGCATTCCTAATGGAGTCAGCTAAGCACGGAATTGCGTTACCGTCCAAAACATGAAGCGCGGCATCCGTGAATCAGGCGCTGTGCTAATACACGAGCCGAGGAGTAAACCTAAAGCAGTCAGCTAAGCACGGAATTGTGTTACCATCCAAAACGAAGCACGGCGACTGGGATGCGTGCAGTAAGGAACGTACATAAAAAATAGAGTGCAAAGGAGGGAACATGTATAAAATATAAAAAATAAAAAATGAATATGACTACACATAATAGGAGCAGTCGGCTGGGAGGGTCCGAGACACCAAAATGCAGGACTAATTAAGCATATCCACCAAAAATCAGCAGGCATTTAGGAAGGGCACTAACAGGAGCAGTAGAAAAGATAGGAGGTGGTTTGAGCACATATTCTGGATACAGCATGCCTTGCAGAGCAGCGTATGCGCTGCCTAGGCTCGACCTAAAAAGAAGCAAACATGTTTTGTTGGTGGTGGAAATGACCACGTGAATGAAAGATAGCTAAAGCGTGAGGAGTGTGGCATGTACAAGGTAGAAGAGGTACACTAATTGGAGTAAGGCACATAGCCCAAATTGCACAATTTCTCTCAGAGGTTGTTTAAGGAGGCAGAACCTCACTAGACATGGTAGGATCAGTGCACGTCCAAACTGGCACTGAGAAAGACTTGAGTGTGTCAATCAAGATACAGAAAATAGAAGGGATCCTCCTGCTGTGGGCTGGTGTAAGGGTGAACCAGCAAGCAGAATAGGAGAGGCAAGGCTGGCATGATAGTGACAGCTGTTTAAACTGTATGGTAGATTGTGGAAGCGGGGGTCAGGCCTGCCTGTGAGAAGAAAGACAGATAGGAGATTGCAATGGATGCATAAACCGGACTCATAAGTGACTTATGTGGGAATTCCTACAACAGAGGAAGGAAACAAAAATATGATTGGTGGAATGCTCGCATTAATCTCTGCCATTGGTACTTAGACCGGCTACATTTCAGTCCATTGCTTTTTTTCTTTTAACAGACTGTCCAGCTGCACAGAGATCAGTCATAGAGTAGTGCTGCAGGAAGACCTTGACTGGGTACAATGATGGTGTGCAGAGGCAGGGTAGAAAAGGTAAGAGGTAGAATCTGCAAGATAGCTCAGTGTTATGGCTTGCCACTGAGAGTTGGTGAGATCAGGCATAAGATGATGGCACAGCAGTACAGATGACATAAAGAACCTGTATGTTTATTGTAAGAGTAGGGCAAAAAGTGAAAACATACTGGCACCTAAAAACGGCCACCATATGTTTTCTACCACATTTAAGATTTAAAAAACATTCGCCTGACTGGCTCTTAGTAGTGATTTTTGTTTAAATTATAAGCCTTTTAGAAGTGCTGTGCATTTCATTATTATTATTTTTTTTGTGAACGAAACAAGAATAAATCACTGCCTAACCAAGCACTCAATCTACAGGCAGCTACAATTTACAATGCCAGCTATTTTTAGATGGATGTGAACAATGTGCAGACTTTGTGTAATCGCTCAAAGTGAAGAGAGCCAATGGATAATTTGGGCTGACCCATTGTCTCATGCAATGTGTGTGGTGGGCAGAAGCAAAGTGAAACAAAAGTCCCTCTAGGTATGTATATTAGGTATGACTTTTTGGGGAAAACAGTTATCTGATGAGACAACTAAAGATGTCTCAAAGGCTAAACCTAATTTTTTTTTAAATGCAGATAGTGGAGGGCATGGACTAGAACTGGTTCAGGAGGCAAAAGCAGAGTGTCAGCAGTGACTGGACTATCACACACAGAAAAAGACCATAACCATCGCTTGTGGATTTACAAAGTAGAAGACCTGGCCAACTGGGAAGATGGCTCGGTGTGTGAAGGCTTGCTGCTGATATGTGGAATGATCGACTAGTCACAATAAAATTCCAGGAAAGCAAACTCCATATTTCATTCTTCAATCCGGGGTCAGTTAAACTGAGTATCAATATATTGAGAGACAGTAGCATCTTGTTTATAGTGCTTTGACATGGCTGAATTGAATGCTATATGAAGCACTAAATTTGTGCATTAAAGAGGCAGTGATCAGACAGATGCCAATGGAGCAGCAGAATGAATGATGTGTGAAACCTTCCAGACATAAAAGTTTAGTGTCAAGGGCATCTGCATAATATGCATAATTACCAGTTTTGGGACAAAACAGCTGGAAAGAAAACGCAGGTCATGGCAAGCAGAGAAAAGTACACATGGGGGAGGTAAAAATATCCCAGAACTGAGTGAAAGCAGGTGAATAACCTGGGCGCAAAGGGAGAGATCACAGCTGTACCTTGTGGTCCACAGATGCTTAGCAAAAGAGTCATAATCATCAAGATGCCTCACTAGGATAACACTCAATGTTGGCACGTGGCATAATTTGCTAATCGCAAGCTGAATTACCAGCAAGGCAGGCTCCACCTTCCAAGGTTGGTGAAAGGAGTGTCATTAACTTGGGCAACAGCAATATCTGCGATTTATAGCAACACAAATTACTAGTATTATTTATCTATCTAGTATTCAGCTCAGAACAGATGGCTGCAGAAGTCTCAGAAGTCTGCTAGTGACTTAAGCTAGGCTTGTGTGCAGTCAATGATCAGGAAAGCATGGATGGTCTGACCGCGACTAAAGTACAATATGAATGTGCTGACCGCTTATGAGACTGGGGAATAGGATCACGGAGAGACGGGCAAACTGGCAGGAAAATAAGGAGGTGGTGGTTTTGATCTTAGGGAAGCACTGGAACTTGGAACACCACCATAGTGCTCCCAGTGAAGGAACCTGCTCGGCAGCACTCTTGGGACAAAATATTAAATGACCAAGAGTCATTTTAAAGCAATCTCTCGGCTCAGACGTCCTGAGTCTGGACATCAGTTGTGGGGGAGTGGCAAGTTTTTGGTCATTTTAATCACCCAACTGCTTCCACTGGCAACAGGAAACATACAGTGACAGCTGCAGTTGTAACAGCCTGTGCGATGTCATGCAAGGCCTTCACCAGGGCAGCAGTGGTTGCCTGGAGTCGAAGAGAGAGTCCAGTCAGCCCTTGTAGGCAGTGCTAGCAGCTCAAACAAGTCTAGAAGGAGGCTGTAATAGCGATACCCGAGGCAGGCACAGGAGCTCTTGTTGGGTGCTTTGGAGCAAAGAGAAACTAATCCCAAAAAACATAGAAGACAGAGACGTAGAGTAGGCCGAACTACAAGTTTAATGCACACAAACTACCCCAAAGCAAACGCTCCTCATAGGAAACCATCTGCCTGGAATTGGTTACCCTTTCAAACATCACATATGGCTAAGTCTGCAATTCATTTTTAAGTGATATGAAACCCTATGATACAATCCTGTTTTAAGTAAATATGCTTTTTTTTTTAAACAGTTAACACTCTTGATCTGAAGTATCCATATTTTAGTGTAAAATGATAAATACTCAAAACTATTTCAGACAGTCACAAGAAAAAAATCATTAGGAACAGGCACAAGGTCTGGGGAAAGAGGAAGGAGAACGAAGCATAGGTAAAATGAAAAGTAATTGGAATTTGAACACTGTGTGAAATCTTTACTACAGTTTGGTAATTGAGAATTTTGTTTAAATGAAGCATTGAAAGAACAATGAGGGAAGCATCTCAGTAATAGCAGATGACAGTGGCAAGACAAAGTTTGATGCCATGTTGCTCCAACACCTTAACTCTGACAAATTTCCCATTAAAAACTCCAGACGTCACACTGACAAGCCTTTGGAAAAATCAGCTACAAGCCATTTGTTCATCGCTCTTTTCCTGATGGTGAGCTCAACACTACAGCAACAGACAGAAACCTCATGGTATACAGTGTTAAAGATCCAACAAAAGTAGCATAGACAGAGCCAGGCTCTATTACTAAGACAAATTATTAGATATTTAAGGATGACTCCCAAAGGTTCAAGCAGAACAAGTGAAAAGTTAAATTCACAATCTGACACAACTATCCTAATCAGGTAGAACCAACATACCCTATATTTACTGGGCAATGCAAACTCTCCTATTTCCCAAGAATGTAGAAATGGGATCTTTCTCAAAATCAAACTGGAGGGCTTGGCCTCAGCAGTAGCAGGACTATCTGCTTAGGATGTTCTGTTTGGTAACCAATTCAGTAGGGAGATTATTAATTATATGGTACTTAGTTTGTGTTCATAGAAAAAAGTTCAATATTCCCAGTTACACGTTTTGGGTCTCATATTTTTGAGTTATTAGAGTCAAGGGTTGACCTACAGATCATTTTCACTCAGACAGCTGAACCGAGCAGCATCCCAGAAGTCAGCCAAGTAGATATCAAAACGAAAGACTTTCAATCTTTTCTTCACAACGACACAGCTTCTTCAGCATCCAAAACAACTGATAGAGAATTCAGTTTAACTGAGATTACTCAACTCACCATAAATAAAGATCGGAAGATTAACTCTCTTGCTAGAAACTGGCTGCATATTCTACTGCATTCATGGATAATACAAACTGGCTAGAATTTTACCCCATCCCAATGTAAATGTCTCTACCAAAGTACTCTTCACTTTTGTTAGCCAGAAGCTAAACTAAGCAGTGAAGAGAAAATAGACCTTTTCCAAAAAATGCTCTAAAAGTTTCCTTCCTACATCAAAACTTTTTTTAAAGCAATATTTCCTTAGTGAGAAATGAAAAACAAGAATTGGCAATGTCAATAGGCCTGGCTTATGAATGAAAGTGCCTATTGAGTCACTGGTTTTATTTAATTATCAGATTTTCTTTAGCGCGAACATGACCCTAAAGTATCAGAGCGCTTTACAGAGTTAGCACAGCAGCAATTACAGGAGATACATAAGGAGTAAATAAAAATACATGGTAACAGTATATAAAAGAGGTACACAATAGACAGTAGGATATGTGGACAATATAGTTCTGAGGTAATTATGGTAAGGTGTTGCGAAGGTGGGGAGAGTAGAGGTACAGTTTTCCACCCAAGGTAATGATGCTCAGATATATTTTGAGGGTGTGGGGTAGGAGCATCAGGCCAGTCACACATGGTTTAGGGGGAAGAGGGTTTAGGTACTTACTGAGAATAAGAAGTTTAGGTTTCATCCTGAAGTGAGGGAATGATTGATTGCCACAGGAATCCTGTAGTAGCGAATTCCAGATTCATGGAGCGTTCCTGGAGAAGGAGCGTGTGAGCGATTTCTCTTTCTTAAATTTGGAAAGAATCAGGAGTAGACTGTTAGAGCTTTGAAGAGGTCTCTTTTGGCCAGCTGTTGATCGATTGTTTGCGAGGTATATTGGTTTTTCCGTGTAGAGAGCTTTATGGGTTATGCAAGCAGTTGTGAGAATATATTTTGCATCGATTAGTAGCCAGTTGAGTTTGAGAGTGGGAGTGATGACCTCAAAGCAACTCCCCCTGACAGTAGTCTGGCCGCTGCGTGGAATGTAGCTTTCAAAGGGGCGGAGTGTGTTTCTGGGGCACTCGGGATCGTTGCGTTACCATAGTCCAGCTTGGAGAGGACTAAGGATTGCAGCACAGTCTATAGGTCTTCAACGGGGATGAAGTGCTTGATTTTTTTTTAAGGTGCTTCAACATGTAGAAGGCACTTTTAGCTTAGGCATTGTAGTGCTCTTTCATGATTGGTTTTTCCGTGTAGAGAGCTTTGTAGGTTACGCAAGCAGTTTTGAGAATATATCTTGCCTCGATTGGTAGCCAGTTGAGTTTCTTGAGGGTGGGAGTGATTTGCTCAAAGCGATTCTCCCCCGACAGTAGTCTGGTGTAGGAAGCTGGCTCTGTATATACTATACCAAAGTGAGGTATAGTGTGCACAGAGTCCAGTGGAACCCCAAAGGTAGGCAGAGGTAAAGTTAGATAGCACCTCACTCTCTATTTGTGGTAGTGTGGTCGAGCAGTAAGGCAGTATCAGAGGACAGTGTTAAGCATTTGTTGTACACACTCAGTCAGCAAATGAATTCACACATTTAAAGACTGAACTCCAGACCAATTGTTTTTGTATGAAAATATTCTTTTAGTTATTTTATTTTCTAGAACCAAGCAAGCCTGGCACAGGTAAGCAATAAATACTTTACAGTAGTAATGAACAGTTTGAATTGAAATTGTATATGCACTTTGTTTTGACTTACAGTATGGTTTCAGAGAAATACAATACTTTGTAAATACTGTACATAGACTTAAATGGGCTTTTCAGTAAAATTACAGGTAAATTACTTTTGAGATTACTTTTCTTACTCAGAGTAGTATACCTGGATACTACTCTGGGACATTTCCTGCAAACAGGTAAGTAAAATCGTTTTTGTTAGTGCAATTTTAAAGAATTTCTTAAGGTTTTCAAACTCCACACTTAGAAACTTTTCCATGAAAAACAGTCAATGTTATCCTATGGAGGAAAGGAAAATGCTACTTACCAGTATGTATCTGTTCTTGGCATGTAGAGCTGTAGAGTTGTATACTTTAGCATAGATCGCCATCTGGTGTTGGGCTCGGATGTTTGCACTTTGTTTTTGTCGAAGAAGTCTTTGTAGTCGCAGGATAGGTGACTCCTCCTTATGGTGATAGTGTGCATGGGCATCAACTCCATCTTCAGATTGTTTTTCGCCATAAAGGGTGATGATGGAGTTAGTAAGAGAATAGAAAAGGATGTCCATGTGATGTATCTAAATAAGATAATACTGCAACAGATAAAGGTATCCGGGGAGGTGGGTGGGCGTATACAACTCTACATGCCAAGAACAGATGCATACTGGTAAGTAGCATTTTCCATTCGAGGCATATGAGCTGTAGATTGTATACTTTAGCATAGACTATAAAGCAGTTTTTCCTCCCTAGCGGTGGCAACCTGTATCTGTTGCAGTAGTTTGAAAAAGTGTTCTTAATACAGCCTGGCTCACTGTAGCTTGTTGCTTTGCTTGCACATCTACACAATAGTGTTTAGTGAAAGTATGCGGTGTAGACCAAGTTGCTGCTTTGCAGATGTCATCTAGGGGAATGTTCCCTAAGAATGCCATAGAAGCCCCTAGTTTGCGTGTGGAATGGGCTCTAGGGGGAATAGTTAATGTGCGTTTAGCTTTGAGATAGCATATTTGGATGCATTTAACAATCCACCTTGCAATTCCTGTTTTTGAAATGGGATTGCCTTTGTGAGGTGGGGAGAAAGCTACAAAAAGTTGTTTTGTTTTTCTAAAACTTTCAGTTCTTTCGATGTAGTAGAGTATCGCTCTCAACATCTAGCGTGTGGAGAGCGCGTTCTGCCACTGAGTCTGGTTGAGGGAAAAATACTGGAAGTTCAACCGACTGATTAAGGTGGAACGCAGATACCACTTTAGGCAGAAAGTTTGGATTAGGCCTAAGAACCACTTTACTATGGTGTATTTGTAGAAATGGTTCTTGTATGGTTAATGCCTGGAGTTCACTAACTCTTCTAAGTGATGTGATAGCTACCAGGAAGGCTACTTTCCAAGTAAGGAACTGTAACTCGCATTTGTGCAGAGGTTCAAATGGGGAACCCATGAGTCTGGTGAGGACTATATTGAGATTCCATGCAGGAGAAGGTGGAAGTCTAGGTGGAATTATTCTTTTAAGTCCTTCCATAAACGCTTTGATAGCGGGTACTCGAAACAACGACAAATGTGGTCTGTTTTGGAGGTAGGCAGCAATTGCAGCAAGATGTAGCCGTATAGATGTATACGCTAGGTTACATTGTTGTAGATGCAAGAGATAACAGATAATATTTTGGATGGAAGCATCTAGCGGATCGATTTTGCCATTTGTACAATAAATGACAAATCGCTTCCACTTTGCTGCATAGCATGCTCTAGTAGTAGGACGTCTAGCCTCTTTAATGATGTTCATGCAGTCTGGCGGGAGATTAAGGTAGCCAAACTCTAGGACTTCAGGAGCCAGATCGCAAGATTGAGTTGATTGGGATCTGGGTGCCTTATGTCTCCATGGTTCTGAGTGAGGAACTTGGGGGAGAGGTGGGGCTTTTGATGAGGCACTACTGAAAGTTCCAACAGGGTTGTGAACCATGGTTGGCGTGCCCATGTTGGAGCAACTAGGATCATTGTGAGGGAGTGTTGTTTGAGCTTCCGAACCAGTAACGGAATGAGCGGGAGAGGCGGAAAAGCGTATGCAAATCTGCCTGACCAGTTCATCCATAGCGCATTGCCTTTGGACAATGGGTGTGGATACCTGGAGGCGAAGCTTGGGCATTTTGCGTTTTGGTGTGTGGCGAACAGATCTATGTCTGGATGACCCCACATGTGAAAGAATGGAAGAAGAACTTGGGGATGAAGTTCCCATTCGTGGATCTGCTGTGTTTGACGACTGAGCAGATCCGCGATCTGATTGTGTACTCCTAGTAGATGTTGTGCGAGGAGGTAAATGTTTTGAGGAATGGCCCATCTCCATATGCTTTGCGCTAGTTGTGAAAGCTGAAGAGAGTGTGTCCCCCCCTGTTTTTGTATGTAATACATTGCTGTCATGTTGTCTGTACGGATCAAGACAGCTTTGCCTACTAGCAAGAGTTGAAAATACTTTAGTGCTAGAAAGATTGCCAGTAACTCCAGGTGATTTATGTGGAGTTGTTTTTGGTGATGGGTCCATATACCCTGAACGGTTCGGTTTTGGAGATGAGCTCCCCAGCCGGTGAGCGATGCGTTTGTGGTTAGCACCATCTGTGGGACCGGGTCGAGGAACGGCCGCCCTTTGGATAGGTTTTGTGTGTTCCACCACTGCAGAGAGCGATGCGTGCGGCTGTCCACCAACACCAGATCTGTTAACTGACCTTGAGCTTTGTTCCACTGATGTGCTAAACATTCTTGTAAGGGTCGCATCTGAAGTCTTGCATAAGGAACGATGAGGATGCAAGATGCCAACATCCCTATTAGCTGCATGAACACTCGAGCTGGAAGGGAGTGTTGAGGTTGAAATCTTGATATGAGAGCTTGCATGCTGGCTATCCTGACTGGATTGGGGTATGCAAGGGCTTTTGAGGTATCTATTGTGGCACCTAGATACTGAAGTAGGTGGGACGGTTGAAGGTGTGACTTGGGTAGGTTTATTGTAAATCCTAAGTCGTAGAGCAGCTGGATTGTTTTGTCTGTATTGTGCACACAGTCTGTGTGTGACTTGGCTTTTATGAGCCAGTCGTCGAGATAAGGAAACACGTGAATGTGTTGTCTCCGCAAATGAGCTGCGACTACCGCGAGACATTTTGTGAAGACTCGGGGTGCTGTCGTTACTCCAATGGGAGGACTTTGAATTGATAGTGCTGACCGTCCACTACAAACCGTAGATACTTTCTGTGAGCGGGGTGAATGGGAATATGAAAGTAGGCGTCCTTGAGATCTAGAGTGGCAAGGAAATCGCCCTGTTGGAGCAGTGGGAGGACCTGTTGGAGAGTGACCATGTGGAAGTGGTCCGACTGTATGTAGAGATTTAACGGTCGGAGGTCTAGTATTGGCCTGAGAGTACCGTCCTTCTTTGGGATCAGAAAGTAAAGGAGTAAACCCCTGTTCCTTGATGAGGTAAGGGAACCGGTTCTATTGCGTGTTTTTGTAATAAAGAGAGAACCTCTTGTTTTAACAGTGTCAGATGTTCTGTGGACATTGGACGTTGTTTGGGGGTATGAATGGGGGAGTTGAAATGAGTTCCAGGCAGTAACCATACTGGATAATTTGTCTTACCCACTTGTCTGTGGTGATGGAATTCCAGACAGGTAGGAACTGTGATAGTCTTCCCCGACTGGAGTGGAATGTTCGGGGGGAAGTCGCTGTTTTGTAGTAGGAGAGGTGCGTGTATTATTATCGCGGCCTCTACCTTTGTTGTTGTTCCCTCTATAACCCCCTCTGAAATATCCTCTGTTAGGGGAGGTTTGAGTAGTGTTTTTGTAGGAGGATAAGGTGTTGTATGTCCCACTAGTTTTAGAGGCGCCCCTATAAAAGGAGCGACGAAAAGAACCTCTAGTGGTTGTTGCCTGTAGGGCTCCCATGGACTTAGCAGTTTGAGTCCTTTTTCATTTTTTCCAAAGATGTATCCACAGTGGGTCCAAATAAGTGTTCTTGATCAAAGAGTTGATTAAGAATTGTAGACTGCACGTCCTGTTTAAACCCAGATATGCGTAGCCATGCGTGTCTGCGTAGTAGAACGCTTGTGTTAACCGCACGAGACGCCGTGTCGGCTGCATCAAGAGCACACTTTATAGAAGTGTTTGTAATTAACTTTCCCTCTTGTATGAGGTCGTTAGCCTTAGACTTATACTGATCGGGGAGATGTTGTATGAGCTTTTCAAGCTCATCGTAATGAGCCCCATCATACCTGGCCAGTAAAGCTTGGGTATTGGCAATACGCCAGTGATTCGCTGCTTGTGACGCAATTCGTTTACCAGATGCGTCTAGTAATTTAGACTCCTTATCTGGAGGTGGGGCATCTCCTGATGTTTGGGAATTTGCTCGTTTACGTGCATTTGACAAACCTAAGGAATCTAGAGTGAGCTGTGCTTTAATATAAGCTGGATCGTTGGGAGCTGGTTTATATTTTTTGTCAATCCTGGGATTGAGAACTCTAGCCCTGACAGGGTCTTTAAAAACGTCAGGTGCATGCTTGATCATACCTTTTAACATAGGTAGAATGCTTGTTGATTTTTGTGACTGTGTGAAAGTCTCTAATAAAAATCTTCCTCCATTGGGTCCGAGTGTAATTCTATCCCATGATATTGTGCAGCCCTATTTATGAGCTGTGCAAAACCTATGTTGTCGTCTGGGGGGGATGGCCTAGATGGGTAGGATTCTGGATCAGGGACATCTGGGACATCTGGAGGATTATCATAATCTTCCCAAGGATCAGGTGGTGGGAGAGTAGAGTCATCGTCATTATCCTCCTGTGGGTTTTCATCCCAACCCCCACCCCGACCCCCAAGGTGATCATTATCATCATCTTGTGGTGTAGGTGAATATGGAAGTATTGGAGAGTGTGCTGGAGAAAGTGGTGTAGTTGGAATATTTGTAGGAGAGAAGGGTCTGGAGAAGTTTCCATGTCTCTCTTCTTTAAGGGTACCTTAGGTTGCTCTGGGGAGTCCAAAGGTCTCTTTTTAGATTGAGTTGTGTTGCTATGACCAGTTTTAGGGTCAATGTGAAGGGTTTTTTGTAAAGGATCCACTGGATCTGGTTGAAATAGGTCTTTTAATCCAGTATCCTTCTTCGGCGCCGAGGATTTTGGTTGTTTTGGTTTAGACTCCGAAGCTTTAGGAGGGGTCTTGGTGTACTTATGCTTTGGAGGAGCTGTGGAGTTCGAGGACTTTTTCGGCTCCGAAGACTTATGGTCTTTTTTCGGCTCAGAGGATTTAGTGTCTTTTTTCGGCTCCGAGGATTTAGTGTCTTTTTTCGGTTCCGAAGATTTATGGTCCATCTTTGGCTCCGAAGATTTATGGTCTGATTTCGGCTCCGAGGATTTATGGTCTGATTTCGGCTCCGAGGATTTATGGTCTGATTTCGGCTCCGAGGATTTATGGTCTGATTTCGGCTCCGAGGATTTATGGTCTGATTTCGGCTCCGAGGATTTATGGTCTGATGGTGTTTCTGTGCCGAATGTTTGGATTTTGGTACCAGGGATGGTTTTTCGGTACCGATGCGTGGCTGGCTCGGTCCCGAGTCGCCTGAAGGCTTGTCTTTGGAATTCGGAGCCGGGCCCGAGGGCGGGGCGTCTGAAGGATTATCACGGTGTCGACCTGAGCCGGAAGGCGAAGGTGTTACCGGAGCCTTATGTTTTTGAGAAGGGGTAGGGGTTTCGATGTCGGTACTCACAATCCGTTCACCTGTAGTAACCTTCTGATCTTCGGTCTCGGAGTCGTCGGCCTTAGAGACGCTGATCTCTTCATTGTCCTGTTCTTGTTCATCGGGAACATCGGGCCTGCATCGAAGATGTCGTCCGGCACCGAGGTAGTGGGTCGTGACATTCCGTGACGTCGAGCACAGCGATCACGTATGGTTTTCTTCGATCGGAAGGAAGCGCAGGGCGGGCAATCTTTGTCCTCGTGTTCTGGAGAGAGGCAAAGGTTAGAGACCTCGTGGAGATCAGTGTGTGGGAATTTAGCACCACACAGGAATGGAGTTCTTTCCATTAGCTGTAGGGCCTGATGGCGCAGATAGGCCCAACGGCCCGCGTCGACGACCGGAATCAAAGGTGTTGAAGAATTTGTTGGATGCGCGTCGAGGAGCGCGATCGAGAAAACAATACCATCGAGCGTTGAAGGATTGCGCGTCGAAGGGGAATCTAATACGACACAGACCCGGAGCGCAGCAGTCTACATTCGAACCCGATGGCGGAAAAAAACAATCTGAAGATGGAGTCGATGCCCATGCGCACTATCACCATAAGGAGGAGTCACCTATCCCGTGACTACAAAGACTTCTTCGACAAAAACAAAGTGCAAACATCCGAGCCCAACACCAGATGGCGATCTATGCTAAAGTATACAATCTACAGCTCATATGCCTCGAACATAGTGTTATCGGTTTTGAGGTAAGTATTTGGTAGTGGGAGTTGAAGTTCTGGGGGTAGACTCAGGGGTCCCCCAGGGTCAAGGATGCACTCTAGTTACACCCTCAGCGGCACTAGGGCGGCCGGGTGCAGAGTGCGGAGGCCCAATGTTATCCAATGAGGAATAGGGGGCCTCCGATTGGTGGCTGCTGGCAAGCAGGCCACTTGGGTGTGGGAGCAAAGCTCCTGGACTTTAGCTCAGGGCAAATGGGCAAACAAAGTAGCGCCAAAGGTGCACCCTCAGCAGCACTGGGGCGGCCGGGTGCAGGGTGCTGTTTCGACGTCGGGAGCCCTGTTGTTTTCAATGAGGAACCTCCGGTTTGCAAAGCCACTGCAGGCTTGGGGACGAAGGTCTTCTGGGTGCGACCACCACTTTGAGAGGTAAGTTGGGAAGTTAGGGGTTGGTTAGGCACCATCTGTTTGGGCACCCAAGGCCGTGGGGCGTCGGGTGCAGGGGTGCCTTTTGGGGTCGGATCTTCTTACCAGCTCCTGGTCGCGGTTGGGGGGACCTTCCGGATTTAGGCTGCAGCTGGAGGCTTGAGGCAGGTCAGGAGTCGCCGGATCTCGGGTCAGGATCGCCGGGGAGACCTCCTCGTGGTGTTTGCCCACTCGAGCTCGGGCCGTGGACGGCGGGTGCAGAGTGGGGCGGATCCGCAGTGTCCGGCCGGAACCAGAGGTTGCAGATGAACAAATCCGGTGTTCACGGGAGACAAAGTCTTTGTTCTTGAAGGCAGGCAGGTCCTCCGGGGTTTTCGAGGTTGCTGGCTGCAGGACACACCGGGATTTCACAGGAGCAGGTTCGAGGGGGAGACAGACCGGTAGGGCTGGGGCCAAGTCAGTGGGCGTCTTCCTCTTGTTAGCTGCTGCACGGCTGTTCGGTCCTTCTTCTTGTAGTTTCTTCTTGTCTGAGGAAGCAAGGTTCAGGGGTGCCCCTAAATACCAGATTTAGGGGCGTTACAGGTAGGTAAAAGGCAGGGCCCAATGGGTCCCTTCCCTGGAGTGGGTACACCCCCTATTATGCCACCCTCCAGTGGGAGGGGGGGCATGAGCCTGTCCTTGGTTGGCTGAGTCCCCCATCTGCAAGATGGCGGGGACTGAGAGTTGTGCTTCACCTCGCCTCCCCCACCTGAGGGGTGGAGTTGGCAGAGGTGGGCACACCTCTATCCCTCACTTGTTTTTCCCATCGGTTTTCCCGCCCAAAGTGAGGGTCAGAACCAGTGGGGACCAGTTGCTGAAAGCAGCAAGTGGCCTGGGGAAGCTCACAAAGGCGGCAAGACTTTGAAGCTTCCCCTTCGTGAACCCTGCCCATCCTGGGGGAGGAGGCTTGGCACCTCGTCCCAGGATGTGCATTGTTTCAGGCCCCAGAGAGCAGCAGGCTCTCGACCCAGGGGTTCAGAAACATGTCTGGTGGTGGCAGCTGAAATCAGCCACTCAGCCTGGACACTAGTGGTGGGTTAGTTTTCAGGGGGAATCTCTAAGATGCCCTCTGTGTGCATTTTTCATTAAATCCCACACTGGCATCAGTGTGGGTTTAATGTGCTGAGAAGTTTGATACCAAACTTCTCAGTTTTCAGTGTAGCCATTATGGTGCTGTGGAGTTCGTAATGACAAACTCCCAGCACCATATACTCTTAATGGCAGCACTGCACTTACAATGTCTAATAAAGGCCTTAGACACTATAGGGGTACAGGGCTCATGCACCTGTACCCTCACCACTGGTATAGTGCACCCAGCAAGAGGGGTGACTGATCTATGCCAGGGCAGTGGGTTGTAGGCATGGCACACAGGGATGTGTGCCATGTCGACTCTTCACTTTGTTCTGCACCAAAACACGCAGCCTGCAAAGGCAGTGTGTGTGTGTAAAGGTACAGGGCCTCTAAGGGTGGCACAATAAGTGCTGCAGCCCTTAGAGGTCTTCCCTGGTCACAGTGCCCTGGGTACCTGTGGTACCATTTACCAGGGGCTGACCTGTGGCCAGAGATGCCAATTGGGTTATTTTTGGGAAAAGAACACAGGCCCTGGGAGCCTGATTGGCAGGGACCCTGGGCACATCAAGTAAAAGTGCATCAGTAGTCTGGCAAAAAATGGGGGGGGGGGGGGTTACTGCAACAGAAACCCACTTTCCTACACAAGCCACCCCCAGCCCAAAGGCCAGGAGACTCAGCCAAAGTTGGGAGAGTCTTCCTAGTCTTTCAGGCGAGGAAGAGTAGAGGAAGTGGTTTGAAAGTTGCAGGGCCTACTCTGTCTTACATCCTTCTGTCCAGGTCAGTCCCTTTAGGGAGCTGGCCTACCTCAACAGTTTCAGGACCTAATTCCCAATGCTCCTTTCCTAGCCCTTTAGTGTCTTCACCCCATCTTTTTAGTTTGGGTTCAGAGGTGCCAACCTCTGCAAATTCTAACTTAGCTAGTGCAAAGCCCAACTTACCCACAGAGGTCACCCACAGCTTGAGCAACCCCACCATGACCAATAGGGTCAGGGGGCCTAACTTGCTATCTGGCAGGAAGCTAGGCCACCATGCCAAGGACAGTCCTGCCATGAAGGCTAACACCCATCAGAGGCTACTGACAGCTGTCAGTGCCCAGAACCACACCTTTAGCTCTTCACTGGTAGGTGAAGTAGCTAACCTACAGGCTTCTTTGGGTTTGGGGGGCCTGTCTGCTGTTTTAGGGTGGGGGGTCACTACACTTGGTAGTGAACACCCTTCTTCCACCCTCTGTTCTGCCAGCTGAGGAGCCACCAAATCAGGCTGGACAGTTGCCTGACTAGTCAGGTCTTTTTTTTGACTAGGGCAGGACTTCACCAGTGCCAATTTTGGAGTTCTCCCTTACTGGGATAGATTCCCTCTGGAACTGTGGCTAGCAGTTGCCCACCTTTCCTACACTGTTTCTTCTTTTTCTTTTGGGGCTTAGCTGCACTGACTGCAGGGTGAGCCCCCCCCAGGTTTCTTGGGTGAGGTCTGGCATTGGACCAGTACCTCTCTTTGGTTCAGACCAACCTCTGGGTGGTCATTCCCAAGGAGACTACACCCTTTCTCCATCTAAGGGACCCAGCTATCTCTAGGATCACTACAGCCACAGGCCTAACAGTGACACTCCCTGGGACAGTCCTTACTCTTTTTGTTTCCCCTGGGACACACTGGTTTTTGAGAACCAACCTGTCATGCACCACAGTGTGACTGGCACAAGTATCGCTCAGAGCAGTGGCTGGGATTCCATTCACCAGTAGGTGGTGGAAGTGTCTACTCCCCTCTGGAGTCTCAAACTCACCTTTTGGGCCCATTTTCCAGTTGAAGGCTATGAGGGCTTCTTCGTCTGAGGAATTACCCTCTAAAGCTACACTGGCAACCCCTGAAGCTTCACTTGGGGCTGTAATATTTTTAGGACAGCTAGGGTCCTTGTGTGGTGTCCTGCCTTTTGGCAGTTGTGACACCATACCCTGTTGGGATCCCAATTCTTACCTTGGTACCCAGTTTTGGGTTGTGAGGTGTCTTTGGGCTCACCCTCCTGGTCAGGTTTTTGGAGGGCTACCTGGGACTCTTTACTTTTATCTTTTAGAGGCTCACTGTCTTTCCTCTGGGGAGGTTTTGTAACCCCTTTCTTTTGGTCACCGCCAGTGGACGTCCTAGTTACCCTTGTCTTGACCCAATGGTCCGCCTTCTTTCCCAATTCTTGGGGAGAAATTGGACCGAGGTTACCAGATGCTGATGCAACTTTTCATCAATGCAATTACTTAATATGTGTTCTTTCATAAACAAATTATAAAGACCATCACAATTTTGCACTTTGCTTCCAGTCAACCAGCCATCTAGTGTCTTAACTGAGTAGTCTACAAATTCTACCCAGGGCTGACTGGGTTTTCTGAGCCCCCCTGAATCAAATTCTATACTCCTCAGTTGGGAGTCCAAATCCCTCAATTAGAGTTCTCTTTATGAGGTCATAAGACCCAGCATCTGCCCCACTAAGGGTCAGAAGTCTGTCTCTGCACTTACCAGAGAACAGTTCCCAAAGGAGTGCCCCCCAGTGAGTTTTCTTCACTCTTCTGGCTTCACAAGCCCTCTCAAAGGCTGTGAACCATTTTGTGATATCATCACTCTCTTCATATTTAGGGACAATCCCTTTGGGGATTTTAGGATCATAAGATTGCTCTTTATCCTTATTTAGTAAATTGCTGCCACCATTGATGGGTCCCAGGCCCATCTCTGCTCTTTCTTTTTCTAGAGCCAGGAGTCTGGTTTCTAGGTCTAATCTTTTGGTCAGCCTGGCTAGCAGGATGTCCTCCTCATTGAGGCTTTCCTCAATGTCCTCAGCAGTGCCTGACCAACCTGTGTGGGATCTAGGTACTGAGAGGTTGATTCTTGGAGTCAGGGCCACTGGGGCCCTTTTCTCCCTAAGAAGTGGGGGAGGTTGATCTACCTGGTCATCCTCTCCCTCTTCTTCCTCATCTGACTGGTCTTCACCATTTTCAGATGGGTGGTCCTTAGCATAGGAGTCGATGCCTTTTTTTCCCCCAAAATGTGCTCCGGCGACACCAGTATGTCAACAATTATCTCCATTGTGGCAGGACCAGCTTTTTGGCATGGGTGCCCTTCATATGCCAAGGATGCCCTTATGTCGAAAATTACATAAGAAATGCCAGTGC
Source organism: Calotriton arnoldi (assembly GCA_963921515.1). Taxonomy (NCBI): domain Eukaryota; kingdom Metazoa; phylum Chordata; class Amphibia; order Caudata; family Salamandridae; genus Calotriton; species Calotriton arnoldi. The sequence continues at coordinate 2,546,512 of CAWUFW010001648.1, forward strand.
TAGAATTTTGCCACAGGTGACTCATTTGCCATGAACTACCTCTAGGATGTCACTAGTAGTATTTTACAATGGGTCTCCATTATGCCAAGAATAATGGTGTACCTCTAGTATCTCAGTGCCGGTATTTTGTGACAAGCACCTGTCATGCTAGGAATTGTCTGCAGCATACAATTGCCAGCATTTTGCCTTGGGTGCTACTCATATTCACTCTTAGTTTCGTTCACTCATACGTTGCTACTTACAATCACTTGCACTCACTATTACTCTCACTCACAGTTACACTCACTTACTGTTGCTCACTCTCACTCATCCTGCCTTACTCTCTAACGTCTCACAACCATTCTTATTCATTCTCATTCATCCACTCAGACTCAAAATCACTCAGTACCTGTTACTGACTTTCACCCACTCAGTTTTCTTCACACACACACACACACACACACACACACACACACACACACACACACACACACACACACACACACGCCGACATGTACAGATATGCACGCTCACATGTACACTCTCTCTCACACAACATACACTTAAAAACATTGCTCTTTTTACCATAGCATCCAGCAAAAGTCTCATTCCAGCTTCTGGTGCTCCATTTTTTAGTTACACTAATAGTGAATAATAAACTATTATTCACTATTAGTGTAACTAAAAAATGGGCAGCAAACATAAAAAGCTTCGAACAAAAAGAACAAGTTTTCTCGTGTTCTGGCCACTGAATTTGCCACTTCTGAGGGCAGGGGTTGTGTGAGAAAGTGGCCTCTTTCTGCATGGTTGCCCCCACTGTTTGCTGAATTGCTGATGTGCTTTGACTGAGTGTGCCCTGGGCTCCTGCTAATCGGGTACCCAGGGCCTATGTTCTTTCCCTAAAACTGCATTGAAGCCTAAACCCAATTGGCATCTCTGGCCACAGGTCAGCCCCCGGTAAATGGTACCACAGGTACCCAGGGCACTGTGACCAGAGAAGGCCTCTAAGGGCTGCAGCACTTATTGTGCCCCCTTAGAGGTCCTGTACCATTACACTCACACACTGCCTTTGCAGGCTGCGTGTTTTGGTGCAGAACAAAGTGAAGAGTCGACATGGCACACATCTCTGTGTGCCATGCCTACAACCCACTGCCCTGGCATAGATCAGTCACCCCTATAGTTGGGTGCACTATACCAGTGGAAAGGGTACAGGTGCATGAGCCCTGTACCCATACAGTGTCTAAGTCCATTCTTAGACATTGTAAGTGCAGTGCTGCCATTAAGAGTATATGGTGCTGGGAGTTTGTCATTACGAACTCCACATCACCATAATGGCTACACTGAACACTGAGAAGTTTGGTATCAAACTTCTCAGCACATTAAACCCACACTGATGCCAGTGTGGGATTTAATGAAAAATGCACACAGAGGGCATCTTAGAGATTCCCCCTGAAAACTAACCCACCACTAGTGTCCAGGCTGAGTGGCTGATTTCAGCTGCCACCACCAGACATGTTTCTGAACCCCTGGGTCGAGAGCCTGCTGCTCTCTGGGGCCTGAAACAATGCACATCCTGGGACGAGGTGCCAAGCCTCCTCCCCCAGGATGGGCAGGGTTCACGAAGGGGAAGCTTCAAAGGCTTTCCGCCTTTGTGAGCTTCCCCAGGCCACTTGCTGCTTTCAGCAACTGGTCCCCACTGGTTCTGACCCCCACCTTGGGCGGGAGAACCGGCAGGAAAAACAAGTGAGGAAGAGAGGTGTGCCCACCTCTGCCAACTCCACCCCTCAGGTGGGGAAGGCGAGGTGAAGCACAACTCTCAGTCCCCGCCATCTTGCAGATGGGGGACTTAGCCAACCAGGGACAGGCTCATGCCCCCCCTCCCACTGGAGGGTGGCATAATAGGGGGTGTACCCACCCCAGGGAAGGGACCCATTGGTCCCTGCCTTTTACCTACCTGTAACGCCCCTAAATCTAGTATTTAGGGGCACCCCTGAACCTTGCTTCCTCAGACCAGAAGAAACTACAAGGAGAAGAAGAAGAAGGACCGAACAGCCGAGCAGCAGCTAACAAGAGGAAGGCGCCCACTGACTTGGCCCCAGCCCTACCGGCCTGTCTCTACCTCGAACCTGCTCCTGCGAAATCCCGGTGTGTCCTGCAGCCAGCAACCTCGAAAACCCCGGAGGACCTGCCTGCCTTCGACTACAAAGACTGTGCCTCCCGTGAACACCGGATTTGTTCATCTGCAACCTCTGGTTCCGGCCGGACACCGCGGATCTGCCCCACTCTGCACCCGCCGTCCACTGCCCGAGCTCGAGTGGGCAAACACCACGAGGAGGTCCCCCGGCGATCCTAACCAGAGATCCGGCGACCCCTGACCTACCTCAAGCCTCCACCCGACGCCTGCAGGCTAAATCCGGAAGATCCCCCCAACTGCGACCAGGAGCTGGTAAGAAGATCCGACCCCAAAAGGCACCCCTGCACCTGACGCCCCACGGCCTTGGGTGGCCAAATCGACGGGGCCTAACCAACCCCTAACTTCCCAACTTACCTTTCGAAGTGGTGGTCGCACCCAGAAAACCTTCGCCCCCAAGCCTGCAGTGCCTTTGCAAACCGGAGGTTTCCGATTGAAAACAGGGCGCCCGACGTCGAAACAGCACCCTGCACCCGGCCGCCCTAGTGCCGCTGAGGGTGCACCTTTGGTGATACTTTGTTTCCCCATTTGCCCTGAGCTAAAGTCCAGGAGCTTGGCTCCCACACCCAAGTGGCCTGCTCGTCAACAGCCACCAACTGGAGGCCCCCTATCCCCCATTGGATAACATTGGGCCTCAGCACTCTGCACCCGGCCGCCCTAGTGTCGCTGAGAGTGTAACTAGAGTGCATCCTTTACCCTGGGGGACCCCTGAATCTACCCCCAGAACCTCAACTCCCACTACCAAATACTTACCTCAAAACCGATAACACTATTTTCCTCCATATGATAACATTGACTGTTTTTCTTGGAAAAGTTTCTAAGTGTAGAGTTTGAAAACCTAAAGAAATTCTTTAAAATTGTACTATTTAACCAAAACGATTTTACTTACAGGAAATGTCCCGGAGTAGTATCCAGGCATACTACTCTGAGTAAGAAAAGTAATCTAAAAAGTAACACCTGGTATTTTACTGAAAAGCCCATTCAAGTCTATGTACTGTATTTACAAAGTATTGCATTTCTCTGCAACCATCCTGTAAGTCAAAACAAAGTGCATATACCATTTTAATTCAAACTGTTTACAAACTGCATCACTACTGTAAAGTATTTATTGCTTACCTGTGCCAGGCTTGCTTGGTTCTAGAAAATAAAATAACTAAAAGAATATTTTTATACAAAAACAATTGGTCTGAAGTTCAGACTTTGAGTGTGTGAATTCATATGCTGACTGAGTGTGTACAACAAATGCTTAACACTGTCCTCCGAGAGGGGGGGTGGGTCTGGACCAGGTTTTAACAGTTGATTGCCCTGCTTGTGTCTATGCCAGCCTTACATTATACAGTGAAATGTTTTTCAATCACATGCTATATGAACAATGTTCTGTAATGTCTGATAATATGAGCACAGTTAATAAAAAGATATATAAAAAAAACAAAAAACACTGTCCTCCGATACTGCCTTACTGCTCGACCACACTACCACAAATAGAGAGTGAGGTGCTATCTAACTTTACCTCTGCCTACCTCTGGGGTTCCACTGGACTCTGTGCACACTATACCTCACTTTGGTATAGTATATGCAGAGCCAGCTTCCTACAGGTTGCAAACCCCTAAATGAAGTCCATGATGGGTCCTGACTGCTCGTGCTGTACCTCGAACCTTGTATCATGATTAGTACTGTCCTGCTTCCCTGACTGCTGCTTTCACAACAACAGTGACAGTTGTAAGTCCATAGCTAAACTAAAATCTACTATTAAAATCTCTTGCAAACCCTGTGACACCAGCCTTAAGTCGCTAACTTCCTAGAGACACCCCAGGGCAGAGGGGTGCTTGTGCTACCACCATTCCATTTGCAATATTTGGGGGGGGGATGCACCGATGGTAAGCAGGCTCTGTAGAATTGCTGTGTCTGAATCTGGACATTCCAATGTACAAACACCCCCTCATCTACTGGATCGAAAAAACTTTGGGAAGAATGAAGCCACTTAAAACCAACTCCCAGACTTTGTCGGTCATTGGAGAGATTGCCTTTTTCCTCCAACTCCGTAATGGAGCCTGATAAATTGGATATTATCTTAGAAGCTAATGAAGCGTCTAGAGTGTCTTTGGAGGAGAAAGTGGATTCCCTTGCAATGAACATTAACCTGCTGAAAGATGACCACAGGAAATTATCGGACTGTGTCGCCCTATTGGAGAACACTCTTTTGAAGCTCAAACCCAATTTGAAGAGCGCCAGTGTCAAGCATGGGATCTTACAGAAAGAATCTGCTTTCTCGAGAGTATTATCTTTAAATAGTTGGACTACACAAAGGCTCAACTCATGGCAGACTATCTGAAAACATGGATAAAAAGCTTCATGGTCCTTCAAGACCTCACTCCTTTCTTGTCACTCGAAAAGGCTCATTGGGTGCAGGCGTGACAACCCCCTCCGGGAGCCTAAGCAAGTGCCATTGTCACCAAACTTCTTCATTACAAAGTCAGGTACCCAATCCTCAAAACTGAAAGACAAAATGGCCACCTCAAAGTAAACAACCATCATGTCTTAATCTTTCCGGACTGCAAACTGGCAGTTCTGCATCAATGTACATCATTCCTAGGAGTACAAAAATGAAAGGATAGGTTTAATGACTCCTGGCAGGGGCAAATTGGCCAAGGGATGATACCAAAAGATGTCATCTGCAAAGCTCAGCAGGCAGATGCATTCTTGATTAGCCAGCAGACACTAGACAAGCACAAAGTCAAATTTAAGCATAAAACCGGAAGAAACAATGGAAGCAATGTCATCTTAGACTAAGCGCCCGATTAAGATCTTGGCGGACAGGGTTACTCCGTCACAAACGCGACGGATATCCCGTCCACCGTATTACAAGTCCATTATAGCCAGTGCCTTAATTTGAGCCAGTGGTTTCCGGTGTTCGGCACTGGCACTTAAATGTCAGCACCGGCTCTTATGATATTCTGCCTAATTAGGGATGAGCACAACAACAATTGTTTATTAATTGAATGCACATTAACATGCCTAATAATTGCCATCCAAGCCATTCTTATAGCTTTGGGAGCCTGGAATAGTATGATTTGTCATACTTGTTAGTGTGATGGTTAGTAGTTGAGTTGGTATCGCCACTGCCAGCGGCAATGGATGGTGCAAGCTGCGGTGGCCTCCTGATGAGGGCCCTGGCACTTATTTGTTTTACAAATTAAGCATAGATTATATCCTGTGGAACTTGTAATACGGCGGACGGGATATCTGCCATGTTTGTGACGGAGTCTCCAATCCGCCAAGATCGTAATCAGACCCTTAATCATGTAAGAGGCCATGAAAAAAAATCAGATAAATCCCATGGAAGAAACAGATTAGCGGGGAGGACAAGGAAGTGAACGCGAATGTTATATGTGACACTATAAAGTTACTGGACTAAGAATTAACAACAATTACATTGTGAGCATACTCAGCATCTGAATATTTGACATTTGGGATGTTTGAAAATATGTTGCGATCAATCCACGAGAAGACGTCTAACATTATGTTCCAGGTTTTTTTTTTTTTTTTTTTAAAGAAAATCAGGACTTAGCAGAACCTGTTTCAAAAGTAACATGGGTGAAATGCTTTCTGAAGGACTTTTGAGTTTTTGTTTGCATTGCTTGCATTATAGAACTCCTCCAGCAATCTGTTTGAATTCATCCTGATAGAGTGGCATCCATGAGAGGTCAATCAATCAATCAGGGATTTGTGAAGCGCACTACTCACCCGTAAGGGTCTCAAGGCGCTGGGGAGGGGGCTTGGCGCAGCTTCGTCTAATCCGAAGAGCCAGGTTTTGGGGTTCTTCCTGAATGCTTGCAGTGTGGGGGTTCGTCTGATGCTGAGAGGGAGTTCATTCCAGGTCTTGGCTGCGATGTAGGAGAAGGATAATCCCCCTCGTTATGGCTCTGCGGATGTGAGGGATTATGGCCAGGGCAAGACCGGCGGATTGGAGGCTTCTCTCGGGTACGTAGAAGGAGATTCTTTCGTTGAGATATTGGGGTCCGATGTTGTGGAGGGATTTGTAGCCGTGGGTGAGGAGCTTGAAGGTCACGCTCTTTTTGACGGGGAGCGAGTGGAGATCTCGTAGGTGTTGGGTGATGTAGTGTTGTCATGGGATGCCGTGGACCAGTCTAGCTGCAGCGTTCTGGATAGTCTGGAGTTTGAGGCGTCGAGAATTTTTTATTCCGGCATAGCGGGTGTACCCGTAGTCCAGTCTGCTGGTTATGAGTGTGTGGGTAACGATCTTTCTGTACTCGAGGGGGGGGGATCCATTTGAAGGTCTTGCGGAGGATGCGAAGGGTTTCGAAGCATGTGGAAGATAAGGCGTTGATTTGTCGGTTAATGTTGAGGGAGGAGTCGAGTATGATGCAGAGGTTACGAGCGTGGTCTGTGGGTGTGGGAGGTTCGCCAAGGGCGGTGGGCCACCAGGTGTTGTCCCATGCGGAGGGGGTGGATCCAAGGACGAGGACTTCCGTTTTCTCTTAGCTGAGTTTTAGGCAGTTGTTGCTCATCCAGGAGGCGACGTCTTTCATACCTTCCTGGAAGCTGTATAAGGTGACGTTGGGTTCGTTGGTGAGGGAGAGGATGAGCTGGGTGACGTCAGCGTAGGATACCATACCGAGTCCGTGTTTTCTGCCGATGTTGGCGAGAGGGGCCATGTAGACATTGAAGAGCGTTGGGCTGAGTGAGGATCCCTGGGGTACTCCGTCGCTGATCTCTGTGGGTTAGGAGAGGAAGGGCGGGAGTCTGATTCTTTGTGTACGGCCGGTGAGGCCACTGGCCTATAGGGAAATTGGAAAGTAATCGACAAAGTAGTGGCTCAAAAATGTTGGAAGGGTTATAGCACAATAATTCAGACATAGCATTACACTTAACATGACTTTGCAGAAGCATTCCTGGGTTTGTAGAGCCACTGGCAGAAATTCTCCAGTTTTCTACATAGGCCAGCTCGTCTTTCTGCTAATTAAGAAATAAGGCTGGATGGAAAGCACTGAAGACAGAAGAGCCAGCTTCCCAAGGCGAACCGCGAGCATGGAACTGGTAAGGTGTTCCAAAGTGCATTTCATAGTTAAATCCTAGCCTCTCGGATTAGATTGCCAGCAATGGTACAAATTAAAGCAAATGATTAAGGCATCTGCCAAATTGATGGGTTTTGACGCATTTCATGTGGACACTGATCAGACCACAAGATGTTCTTATTTTGGCATTAAGTGCAGCTGAGTGGTTCTACCTATCTAGATAAAAACAAATGAGCTTCCCAGTCTTCCCTGAGGTACTGTGCTTCTAGAGTTACATTATGCACCACTTTAGAGTATTGAAAAATAACATGTACAATAAAATTTATAGTACTAGGGATAACCACAGTTCTGTCCAAAGACTCATCCACGAAAGACTTACCATGCAAAATATCAGAATCATCTTCAACAAAATCTATGTCTCTCAAGTCCCACTCTGCATAATTGTCAAATTCCTGATGGAAAGAAGAGCCAGAATTTAAGATGTATTGATGGATGAGCAGCCTTTGTCAAATTAGCATGGTGATGAAATCAAATGTCCTGCACTGGTAAGATTCAGCCTTGAACTTAAGGAACCAGTCATCACAAGTTCTTGGTGTGTGGCTTAGCCAACAAACCGAGAGATAAGTGGCAATGAAGAAATCTAGCAGCTAGCACTTCAGTAGTAATGGAGTTTGGTGGCAGCCAGATGATAAAACGTAGCTGCTGAAAGCAATCTACACAAAATAAAATAATAAGAGACAATGTCCAGTCTAAGATTTCTGAAGCAATACATCTTCAGTATACAGTTAGACTGAAAGATAAAAACGAGAAACAATGACAAAAACCATAAACGTAACAGTTAAGGTTCAGATTTCCAACACTAATACACAACACATACACACAAAATACACAATAAAGCATACCTTTTACGATACTACATTAATCCATGGCCAGGAGCTGTAATAACTCTTAAGCAAAGGCAGCTCAGTGGCTTTTGATGTTGTGTAAGGAATAAGCTATTTACCTGTAACTCCAGTTCTCCAGCGTTGGTATATTTCATATTATTTATATGCTTGAATCATTCCCTGTTGTTACGTTGGGATTCTCCAGTAATCTTAAATAGAAGTAAACAGTGTTAAAATGGCCATAGGCCCCAACAATAGTGTTTGTTTAGTAGTACGTCCACCTCATTTGAAGCAATCCAAACTTCAGCCAATGAGGTGGAAGTGCTAGCTCTCCCATTCCTCTTAGAGAACACCACAGCTCAGATTTCATAGCGCAAAGTGTGACAACAGTATATAATAAACGAGCCTCTGACTTAAAAGGATGGGGGGGAGGGTAGCATGTGAATATACGAAATATACCAATGCTGGAGAACTGGACTTGCAGGTAAGTAACTCATTTCTTCTTCATCAGTGGATATTTCATATATCTACATGCTTGAATCAGAATAGTGAGCAGTACATAACAATCTTACTAAATATAAGACAGTAGGACGCAGGCTCAACTTTAATGAAACAAGTTATGGAGGACAGCCTGTCCCACTACTGAATTGGGTTCTGCATTCGCATCAAGGCAGTAGTGCTTTGTGAAGGTGTGCCTGCTCCTCCAGGTAGCTGCACGGCAGATGTCTTGCAACGGCACACAAGCGTAGAGTGCTGCATTCGTAGCCATGCCCCAGCTGGAATGCGGCCTCATTCTTACCTGGTTTGGATGCTTTGCCTTGTTGTGGCAGAAGGTGATGCAGACTGATAGCTAACGTGCTATTCCCTGTTTGGACAGGGGTCGGTCTATCCTTGGGTGGCAGAAGGATACAAACAGCTGGTCAAAAGATCAAATGTGTCCTCTTTTCCATGTAAAACCTTATGCACCAGTGCACATCAACAGAGTACAATGACTTTTCTGCTGATGTTGTGGGATTTAGGAAAAAGGATGGCTGACACATTAAGGGTGAAATTAGTAGGGGCCTAAGGTATAAGTTTGGGATTTAAGATTACTTTGTCCTTAGTAAAGCAGACAATGACTTTCCCTTAGTCTGCGTGTCGATATAAGCGCAAAGAAAAGCTCGGTCTTCCATGAAATTAACTTTAAATGTGCTCTGTGGAAAGGCTTGAATGGTGGCAGCAAGAGTTGGCTCAGGACAGTATTGAGCTCCTAGGGCACTGGTGTGGGCCGTACAGTAGGAAATGCTCTGAAACATCACTTTAAATATTGTCGTACTATTCTCTGTGAAAAAACAGTGGTTGAATTATCTTCTGTTCAACAAAATTGTGAGATTGCTGCCAGATGGACTCTTGACTGGGCTCAGAAAATATGGAAGTATTTGATGAGACATTACGGTCACTGGGTGGAATCTCTTGGTTCTGCACCCAACATGGAAACTCTTTTATTTGGCGTTTTAAGTTCTGATGGTAGCTTGCGCCAGGCTGTTTCTACATTCTGCTGGGAGATGTAGATGACCAAATTCTAGGTCATTGGGTACCATGCTGTCTCCGTTGTGCCTAGATAGGAGATTGAACAGGCACAAAGTAACTGAAGAGATCTGCCAGATACAGAGTACTCTAATTTAGTCCAAAACTGCAGGTCCCCACAAGCAACATACTACGGCCACTTGGCATCTCACAATGACAATCAGTTTGGTACGATATTAACAAAATCCAACCCAGCAGATCTCGCAACCACTTTTCCCTTTAACTTATGCCTGCTCAGGACAATATGCCTTAACCACAAAATCTTTAAATGGACAAACAGGTATAGCAATCTGGTAAGTGGACTAGGAATGTAAAACATGCCAAAAAGGAACTACAGAGCTGCACAAAGCTGCCAGCGTACTGAAAATCCATAAACTGCACGCCTATCCCTCACACTTCAACGATCACACTGATAAATGCTGCATCCCTTAAAACGATAACTGCATCTCAGTGGTCATCACGCATAACTTGGAAACACTTCCCACATAAGGGGGAAGATTGCCGCAGGGACTCGGTGTCCCAGATTACAGCGGGGTCAGGAGGCTGCCCCGGAAACACATCCCAGCTGCTGCCACTTTGCTTCACTTCAAGCGATATAAAGCGCAACGTGAGGTCCCGAAGCGTGGCGTGTGTGGGCTGTGCCTGGGCAAAGCCTGGGTCAAGGCAGGCCCATCCTGCGCCCGTCAGCACCAGGAAGAGGCGGGGCAGGGCCACCTCCCTTGGTTTATTCCCTTCACGGTTTACTGTTTGCAGGCCCATCCCCGCACGGACGCTTGTACTGCACTTAGGTGCAAGCTTTTCTTCTGGGCTTGCCCGTGTGCTTCGCCACTTTGGGTTTGGTGGGGCCCCGTGAATTGAATATTTGTGGAGTGACATTTTACCCCATGGCCTGGATTGGGACTTTAGTAGCGCATGTGCACTATACCTGTTTAGCAGGGGACTTCCGAACTGTTGGTAGAAATCTATGTGGTTGGTGCATTTGTGGAAGGAGGAGGGCAAGGGGTCTTCTGCTCTCCTTTTTTGTTGTACATTGTGGAAAGTCCCTCCGGCTATAGTGCCCCAAACGCCTGATAATGTTATCTTAATATCATGGCGCTTGTTTGTGTAAAACATGGGGAAAAGAAAGGCGGCTGCCCTAAATTGAATGTCCCCCCAGGTTGCCCAACACACTACCACCATTGAGGGGTTTTCGTCACGAGCGATTGGTGTTGTAACAAAGGAGATTAAGCTGGCAGAAAGAAGGCTATCGCTAACAAGGGAAGGCTCTCCTTTTAACTTGTCCTGTGTCCCTAGTCTGCCAGGGGGTCCTATTTTGTCCCCAGACTCAAATGGCATGTTTGGTCCTGTCCTAGCTTTATGGAGAGTGATCAGGAGGGCGCCACATAGGTTTTAACCTTGTGCCCAAGGGGGGACGTCTCAGCAGGACATACCCAGGGGGAAAATACTCAGACAGGCCATATTGTAAACCCCAGGCGTAAATGCAGGAGACATGTGGCTGCCCCAAAACAGAAAAGCATTCCAGCTAATATGGGCACAAAGACCGATCCAAGGTCTTGCCTCTCCTAGCAATTGGGTCAGTAAGGTCACCTCTCAGATACCTACCTGTGCGAACTCAAGGGTATTTTGGACTCCAAATTAGACCCTGGCTGGTGTAGACTGAATCCTGAGTATCGCAGATCTGACTAAAAATATCTGTAGCCCCAGAATTAATTCAGTGCTCCTCACCTTGCGAGGACCCAAAAAACACTGCTCCAACCTCACCAAAGAGACTGTCAGTGCATACCAACGAACTAGTTAGCCTACCCCATGCTACTCAGTCGACAAGGGTTCTAATGGATGTTTCTTCTACCTCCCCAGGCCCCTCAGTACCTATGATTGGGACCCCGCCCTCCTTTAGTAGTTCGTCCTCCATTTCCCAAGACAGGGGTGGTGATCAACCTGCCTCCAGAAGCAGCCCTGTATGTGGTAGTCCCAGGGAATGTTCCTCCCCAGAACAACTCGTCACCTGAATCGTTTGTGGAGTTAAAAAACAAAGTGGCACACTGGTTTGACTTACACTCTAACCTAGGTATGGAGATTTATGGCTCAATTAATATGGTCCGGAAGATAAGCTGGCTGGGTCCTGATGTCAAGAGGTGGGCGGGGGATTGTGTTGTGGTTAATTCTAACAACCCCACTATCGCTGCAAATCTCCCGACTACACTAGGCTCACTCAGAATTCACAGACTAACCAATATTTAGGCGCTCCGACTTGGTTGGTTTTACACGCCAGAAACGATTAATAGACTTTCAAGGAATCCGGATTGGATGAGCTGGCCCCCTGTAGAGGCTCTACATTGGTCTTGTTGCTTTTGTACGGTCCTCATTCTCCGGTATCGCCCAGAAGGTATCACAATTGTTTAAGGTTCCCATGCCAAATGTTAGCTCGCAGGATCCAAAATGATTTGATCATGATTGCTCGAGATCCCTTCATCTTTTGAAGGTTGCCTTAAAGCAGGTCCTCAGAGATGGGGAGTTTGTTGCCTCCTATTGGAAGGGTTATAAGAAGGCCTTCGCTACCCATAAATCGATCTTGCGCCACAGTGCGTGGAAGAACTTAGCTCAGGCCTGTGATTCTAGAGATCGCTCTTTGTTTTGGAGGGTGATGAATAAGCCCTGTTTTGCTGATGTGACAGGTCCGGCTTTAGGTCACCATATCTTAGAGCAACATTGCGTAGAACATTTTAAAGGAGTTTACAACTTTGGGCGTAGTGAAGGCGAGGAGGTGCAGAGTGGCTTAGTTGAGGGAAGAGCAAATGTTGTTTTTACCTTGGATGAAGTTTCCCAGGGTATTCAGTCGCTATTGTGCAATAACGCCCCAGGTCCTGATGGTATACTCTCCAATTTGTTCATGGTTAATATTGAGGTTTGGGGTGAGTTTTGACACTGGTACTTAATGCTGCAGCGAGGGAGGGTGCTCTGCTCTCGTGGTCAAGTGCCGTAATTGTCACGGTTTTTAAGAAAGGGGACAAGGACAACCCCCAGTGTTATCGTCCGATATCACTGATTGATGCAGCGGTAAAGGTCCTAGGGAGGGTACTTCTAATAAGGTTGATGTTGTGGGCAGACACAAATGATATCTTTTCGGAGGTTTAATATGGTTTTAGGCTGGGCAAATCAACCACAGGTCATTGTTTACATTTATATTTAATCATAAATAAGTATACCATTGCCCAGTCTGGTTCACTTTTTTTGGCCTTCATGGACCTCGCGTCCGCCTTTGACAGGGTTTATGGCAGGAAGCTGTGACGCCTGCTTCTCACAATGGGGGTTGACCAGGATATTGTGCTCCTCTTATCAAACTTGCATGCTAACACCTCTGCCTCAGTGCTATATTCTCAGGGTGTCGACTGTACACAGCATTTTAGCACCAGAAGGGGAGTTAGTCAGGGGTGGATTCTTGCCCCCTTCTTATTCACCCTTTCTATAACGTGCTGGAACAAGCTCTTCTTTCAGTGCAGATTGCTCGAGGGTGGGAACTAGACCACTTCCGGCCTTACTGTATGCAGATGACACGGTTCCTATGGCGTGTACCGTGCTGGGCCTGCAATTACTAGTGGACAAGTTTGTTACCTTCATGGATAGCTTGTACGTCGCTGTAAACTTCCTAAAATCATATGTTATGGTACTTGGCCCTCGGTACACCAGCTCCAAACCTTTCCAAGTGGGGAAACACATATTGGTTAACGTTCCGGCTTATTCTTACCTTGGGGTGCTGTTTGATGTGAATAAATGCTGGAAGCCTTTGATTGAAGGGAGGAGGTGCGAACTTGTTAAAGCCATGAAGGCAGTAGCCAGATTTGCTCAGAGGCTGGGTTCTTGGTCACCAAGTATCTTAGTCAAGCTTTACCAGGCTAAGTGTGTCTCTAAGGCTTTATATGGTTGTGAGGTTTGGAGATACCCAAGGATTGATAAGATTCAGGCTGCAGAGAATGTGTTCTTAAGACGCATCCTACAGGTGCCGAAAAGTACTCCGACCATCTCTGTTCATGATGAGCTGGGTGAAGGTTATATAGGAGACCTTGTTGCTCTCAGACCCCTGCTTTGCTGGCTTAATATCTGGACTGGGGAGGGAGTTCAACTAAACAGACAGATCCTCTCTGACTGTTTACCCCTCGATCATTCGCTCAAAATCCCTTGGATCGCCTATGTAAAGGCAGCCTTTGCTAGTATTGTCAGAGAGGATATATATTTGAACCCCCATTCCCTGTGCCCCCTGGAGATCAAAAGGGTGAGGGCTTGGTTTCTACAACAGGTATCATCGCAATCTGAACACACAGAGCTGATGAAGCCCATGGTAAAGGGTGCATACGTTGCTAAAATCTGTCCAGGATATGGAGCCATACTTATGCCTTGTATCTAATGAGAGGGGCACGTTTCTCTTGACGAAGTTCAGGTTTAATCTGTTACACCACCTTCTAGCAACCCCCAGTGGATGGAGACATTCTGGAACTTTGGGGCCCTGTGGATGTGACAATGGGTCTCCAGAGGACACCCTACATTTTGTGGTGTCCTGCAAATATTTTAGTATGCCAAAGAAGTTGTTTATTATTCCGCTACTGAAAACCCTGAACTTCATCCAAGCCCACCCCACACTTGTATTCTCGCATCTCTTATAGAAAGAACACAATTTATTTACTGTCTCTTGTTTTTTACGTGCTGCCTTGAGATCAAGACGCTCCTGATTGGATTAACTATGCTGCTGTTCCTTTTAATGTTATGTACTACTGACACTGTTTTTGATCATCTTTTATGGTTAGGTCGAGCCTAGGGCAGCGCGCATGCGCTGCTCTAGAAGATGACCTTTTGGAATCGGTCTGCACTTTTCAGACACTCGTGCGTGTGGCGGCATCCACCTTGCGGGAGCGAGCAGCGGCGCCCAGGGCGCCATGTGGTCTGTATCATGTTTCAACAATTAGCGTGGTCGCTTTCATTTTCGCGGGCGCGCGTTCATGTTTTTTTGCAATGGCTTGTTATAGTAAAGCATACCACTGTGTGGCTGTAAGTTAAGACTTCCACACTCCAGCCTCTTGAAAATGCTTGTCTGTGCCCGGGGGGGCGGATCGTATTGCAGCTGTGTGCCGGCGCCTCACCTTGGCTTTGCCCTCGGCACACGCAGTTTCCCAGCAGGCTGACTAATGTTCTGGCCCGGGCCTTTGGTTTTGCTATGAGCAGTGCCTGTGCCTCTCAGACGTGTTCGCGTGCTCACGGTCTAGATGTCCGTCCTGCAGTTGCAGGACAGCCCGGTCGACGAAGGAACGTGGGAGCCCCCCCAGTGACTCCAGGGAAGCCCTTTAGGACTAGGCCACCACTTTGGCTGATGGAAAAACACGTTTGCCTGCATTTTCATCGTTTTCGAAATAGTTCGCAGCTTTCCCCTAAGAATATTCAGCTGTTTTATGGGTGTGGTACCTACCTGTGGGAGACTCGTGCATAAACCACGACTTGCGTGTACGGGGACTAATCACTTTGCACTTCCCGTTTCTGCACTTCCCGTTTCTGACTAGCGTTGTTCTTTCGGGAGATAACTGGGACAGGAAAGCCTAAAATGATTTTTTTCTGTTTTTCACAAAATGAGTCCTCTCGCATCCTGACAGCTGAAGCTCCGCTGCTGCCGCGAGGACATTTGTAATCAAGGTGTGTGCAGGTGTGTTTGCAGGTGCACTCACCCTGCTCCCCTCAGGCACACGGACAGCTGGCCGCCTTTCTGAGGGCAGCTGTCAGTGAAAATCCTGCAGGCGCCACTCCTGCCTACAGCGAGTGGCACTGAGTCCACGCCACCAGCCAGGAAGTGATGCGCGTGGGAGGACACCTTGCATGGTGACTGGACACTGTGAGGGGGCAGACGACACTGCTGTCAGAGGACTGCGAGCTCTCAGGGGAAACAGCGAACTAAGGGGATTTGTGAAGAAACAGTACGTTGTGAGGGCAAGAAGATTCTGTGAAACGGGACACGCTGCACTGCGAGAGGATACTCCGTACTGTAAAAGGGCGCACTTCGCATTGTGGAGATATACTCCTTTGTTAAAGGTTACAGCATACTTGCTCTCAGTGGACTCTGCGGTGAAAGGATGAACTTCAGTGTCAGCACACACTGCAGTGTGAGAGGAGACTGTAGGAAGTGAGGGCCCGCTACATTGGGAGTGTATGCGCAGCACTGTTAGTGAATGTGCCGCATAGCATCTGGGTACACTGCACTTTCAGGGTATACAGTGCACCGCGAGTGGATCTACTGCACTGTGAAACTACATACTGCAGTCTGAGAGGATACAATGCACCAGTGAATCCACTGCGAGAGGGCATACTGGGCTGTGAAGGACACACTGCTCCGTGAAATGATACACTGCTCCGCAAGTGATTGCACTGTGAGAGGACACACTGAACCGTCATTGTGTCCACTGTGAGAGGTTAAACTGCGCTGTGAAAGGACACAAGCGCTATGAAATGGTACACTGTGCTGTGAGTGGTTGCACTGCACCGTGAAAGGATACACTGCACCGCAAGTGACTGCACTGCACTGTGAGAGGATACACTGAACCGTCATTGTGTCCACTGTGAGAGGTTAAACTGCGCTGTGAAAGGACACACTGCGCCATGAAATGGTACACTGCGCTGTGAGTGGTTGCACTGCACCGTGAGAGGATGCACTTCACTCTGAAAAGTATTACTATCTTGTGAGGGGGCCGCAAGCATTCTCTCCTTGAGAGGTTACGCTGCAGGGAGAGTGCGCACTTCACCCCGCGGGAGGACCCACTCGCTTCCCTGGGCGGAGAGGTGTGCTGAGTCCTGAGTGACGCCGCCCGCCTGCCCTGCTCTCTCTTCCAGTCAGCAGCCGTGGCATGGAGCCGGAGGTGCGGCTCCCACAGCTCCCGCTATGATAACCAAGGCAGCCGCTCTGCTCCTCTCCCAAGTAAGTCCTCTTTGGGGTCCCCTGGCATCTCTCTGCTCGTGTCTGTTCTCATCACCCTCACACCTGATAGTGAGAGGCTTCTGGCAGACAGCGCTCGCCGTCTCACAGCTTTTCTCCTTTGTAAAGTGCATGCCTTCTTAAAGTACTTTTATGAATGTTTCTTCCAGCGTTGATGCAGCTTGTATACGGTAAAGTTTCGTGCTCATGTTCGGATGCAATGCCTTGACCTTGTGAGGTTCAGAGGCGTCTGTCAGCCTATAGGACGTCTCCTCATGTTGGCTTGTACAATGCACCTATCTTGTATAAAGCTGAATAATATTGCAAATGAAGGCAGCCCACTTATTTAAAATCATAAACGCACGTTGGGCAAGGGAAGCGTAGCTTGAAGAGGTGTCATGAGAAACGGAACTCATTATTGGGTGGAAGGAACCCATTGTCTGTATGCTGGCTGCAGGGTTTGAACTGAACGCACTTGAATGTAAGTTTATTGACCTTTTCCTGAAACCTGAAAACTGCGCCTCATTCACCTACCTCAGAGCCCCAGCAGCAGACGGAACAAGCATTGGCATAGCCAATAGGTCTCGCCTTTGGGACCTTATAAGTGTTTAGTTATCCAGCACAATATCCTTGGTGCAACAACATCAACTGTTGCATGGCTAAACTCTTATAAGGTCCCAAAGGCGAGACCTATTGGCTATGCCAATGCTTGTTTTTATAATGTATGTACATCTCCTCGGTTTTATGAAATGTATGACTGTGATTTTATGCTCTTTTATGGTTGTACTTACAATGGAATAAAGATTATGACTGACACTTCCCACATACGATCAAAATAAAGACAACACTCTTTCAACCACAAACCCTATACTATGTAGCACGCTACCCATGTAGGTAAGTACCCAAATGCCCCACAAAGGGATAGTAAGCAATACAACAATATTGCAATAGAATATAGTGTCAACCTCCTTTTGAGCCTTTAGAGTCTTTGATGGAATGTGCTGCAAATGTCACAGCGTCAAGGCTTATGCGCTGGATAAAGGTAGTAAAACATTGGCCATGTGTGTCATCAGTGTAGATTTTCTCCTAATCCACCGGTAGGACAGGATCTGAAGAGAGATTTCTTTCTGTCAGTAATGATGACAGTTGGTAAAGGAGGATAGATCTCCCTGGTCAAGAAAAATGGAATCCCCTCATAAATGCGCCCCAAACACTCACAGTTCACTGAAAGCTGAAGATGGGACTGGCTAAGCTCCAGAGTAGACCACAAACTATCAGGATAAGGTCAAAGAAAGGTTAGAGCAGAGCTCTTCACAGGTACTCCCCAACCCATTACGTGAGGTAGAAATCTGAGATATGGAGAGCTAGCACTTCTACTTCATTGGCTGAAGGTCAGGTTGCTTCAATTGAGGTTATGTGCAACTAAACAAACCCTGTTACTGAGGCCTACAGCCATCTTAGCACAGTTTACTGCTAATTAAGATTACCGGGGATTCCCAACCTGACGACAGGGAATGATTCAAGAATATATTTAAGATTGATAGACCGGTCCAGTGGGAAACACCGACACTACTCCCCTGCACCGCTTAGCAGACTCCTTGGGGCTTATTGATGTACGGAGATCCCAACACCCGACTGCCCGACAATATTCCTACTTCTCTGGGGCCCATGAAGTCTACTCCAGATTGGACTATGTGTTTGATCCCAGGGGGGGCGATGGGGGCGGTTAGTCGGGCAGAATATCTGGCTAGGGGCCTATCGGACCACTCGCCACTGTTGGTTTCGCTGGGGCAACAGATCCGAACCTCCAGCCACACCTGGAGGCTCAATGCATGGGACTTACACAAGGAAGTAATTCTAAAGGGGCTCCGGACTGACACTGAAATCGTTCTTTGAGAAAATTTGGGCACAGTTAACTCGGGGGTTACAGTTTGGGAGGCATATAAAACAGGGGACAGGGCACAAAACCGGATTGCGTGGGAGAAAAAGAAAGAACAGGAACACATAGAACGGATAGAGGGTCAATTATTAACCCTTGGAAGGAAAGTCCTAGATAGGCCTGACCCATTGACTGCCCGACAAATAGAAGTACTAAGGGTCGAGTACCGCGAACTGGCCCAAGAAGAAGCCAGGAAGCAAAGGTTAGCAATGCTGCATCGTTTATATGAGGTTGGGGATAAGGCCGGGAAGTTACTGGCCTGGCTTAGCAAAAAGGAAACTGATGCCAGATGGGTTGATTCCATTATAGATGACAGGGGGACGATATACAACGCAGACGAACAGATACTGTCCGCATTTGCCCAACACTACGCTGACTTCTATGACCAGAAAACACTTAGCACCACTGAAGAGATTAATAATTACCTCATAGATGTTTCCACCCCTAGGCTCGAAGAAGACGATGTACAGTTACCAGAGGACGATATAACACTGACAGAGGTTGGGGATGCATTAAGTAGGTTACGATCTGGTAAAACTCCTGGACCGAATGGACTCCCAGCCGAATTCTTTTAAAAAAGCAGACACATCCTCGACCCTCACCTCCTGGCCCTATATAGGGATGCGTATACAGAGGGGATTCTCCCAGTCTATCTTCGTACCGCCACAATTGTCGCGATCCATAAGAAGGGCAAACCCAGGAACAAATGCGACTCATACCGCCCAATCTCCCTCCGGAATATGGAGGTTAAAATCCTCGCAACAATTTTAGCCACGCGGCTACTGAAAGTCGTAACGATCCTTATCCACTGCGACCAATCTGGCTTTATGCCGGGCCAGACGACCCGGTGGAATCTCCGAAGGGCCCACAATTGGGTGATGGCTGCCAGGAATCGTACCACCCCACATGCCTTTCTGGTGCTGGACGCCGAAAAGGCCTTTGACGCTGTGCACTGGCCTTTCCTTGAGGCCGTCCTTGCTAAATTCAGCTTCGGCCCGAAGTTTAGGAAATCGGTGGCACTTTTATATACGGACCCAAGGGCAAAAGTAAGGGTCAACGGTAAGCTTTCACATGCGTTCCCAATCTCATGTGGGACCAGACAGGGATGCCTCTTGTCCCCACTGCTATTCGCACTGGTGATAGAACCCCTAGCATGCATAATCAGACTACACCCGCAAATAACAGGTTTTCGGACTACATCAGACAATTGGGAAGAAGAAAGAATTTCGCTATATGCGGATGATATCCTTCTGTTTATTACGAACATAGCTATCACAATCCCTACTGTGTTCTTGATCCTCGAGGAATATGGCCGGTCCTCTGGATATAAAATTAACTACCACAAATCCATACTATACAGCCCAATGCAAGATATGGATTGGCCACCGATACCCGGAGACCTATGTATAGCTAGAGAGGGATTTCAATATTTTGGGATTTTTCTCACCTCCAACCCCATAACATGTCGTACGCATAACATACATCGGGTCCTCTCAAACTTTAAGCAAGATGCGGATAGATGGAGAGAATTGCCACTTACTATAATGGGCCGTGCAGCAATGTACAAAATGATCTCACTACCTCAATTTCTATACGTGTTGCAGAACACATACCACCCTCTCCCTCGATCAATATTCAGGGAAGTTGATTCTGAACTCCGCGCACTCCTTTGGTTGAAGGGTCACCCCAGAATTGCATTAAAGTCTCTACAGCGTAACCCGTACAACGGGGGACTCGCGCTCCCAGACATTGAGGCCTACTATTGGGCAGACCACCTTACCCCTATAAATGACTGGATACACACACCCGGGGACCACCCCACTAATTGACTGGAAAGGGAAACGCTTACCCATAAATCATTCACACACTATTTATACGGTGGGAAAGGGACCCACAGACTGCTCCCGGCAACTAGAGTCACTATAGAGGTGGGGAAAAGAGCTAATAAGACGATGGGCTGGGCACACAAAATAACTAGGTCCACCCCTCTGTGGAATGGAAATTGGTTTAAAGAACTGAATAAGCTCTAGGGATTTGAGGCCTGGGACCTGCTGGGGATTCTACGGTGGGAGATATCACGGCCAAAGGCAACCTTAAACCCTTCCCAGCCCTCCAGGCAGAATTCCAACTCCATGCCTCCCAATTTTTTTTAAATACGCCCAGTTGCGCCATGCTTGGAGTGCAGAAGGAATAGAGGCCTCCGAACTTCCCGAGTTCGCACCACTGGAAGGGAGATTACTCCAGGAAGAACTAACAATGAAGGCAGTTTCGATCATGTATAAAACAATAAACAACAATATGCCCAACACCTTGATTAAACTTAGGGGGGGCATGGGAGGGAGAACTGGGGAAAATGGAGGATATAGACTGGGAGGCGGCCCTGATGCAACCCAGGGAGGTCGCAATCAAAGCCAGGCTTCGCCTCATTCAATTTAAAATTCTCCACCGGGCCTATTATGACAGAGCCAAACAACACAAAATGGGGTGCGCGGAGTCATCTCAGTGCCTGCGTTGTCGGACTGTCACAGGTAATTTTCTTCATACTCTCTGGGAGTGTCCACAAATAGGGATTTATT
This sequence comes from Calotriton arnoldi, assembly GCA_963921515.1. Taxonomy (NCBI): domain Eukaryota; kingdom Metazoa; phylum Chordata; class Amphibia; order Caudata; family Salamandridae; genus Calotriton; species Calotriton arnoldi. The sequence goes on from CAWUFW010001648.1 coordinate 2,567,629, forward strand.
GGCAGATGATAATCACCGAGTTGAACGCAATACAGGGAATCTCCCTCCCATTGGACCCTAGAATTATCCTTTTAGGGATCCCAGGCGATGTAGATGTCCCCCGACCCCAACTTCCCTTCAGCGCACTGGGCCTGGTGGTGGTCAAGCGTGATATCGCTCATCACTGGGGCGCACAAGAAACCCCTACATTAAAAGACTGGAAAGGGGGTATGGATGTATACATGGCAGCAGAGAGAGTGATATACAAAAGTAGAGGCTGCCCCAAAAAGTTTAAGAAAATATGGGTTTGTTGGATGAGACACTATGGTCTGAGTCCGAGTCATGGAGACACCCAATCCACCGCAACTGGGTTATCGGCCCAATAGTACCTTGCTGGACCCGGGTAGGGGGAGCAGGGTGTGGGTCGTGGGAGGCGGGCCCGCCGTGAAGTGTACCTATGGTCCTGTATGTAATTTTGCCTGTGCCTGAATTTGTGTTTCTCCAACGCTCACCGGAAGTGGGAATCACCAGATGGCTGAATGTGGTCTAAGTGCACTGTTGTTGTTGCAGTTATGTCCATCTTTACATTTGAAGCAAAATAAAATAAAAATATATTTAAAAAAAAAAAAGAATATATTTAAGATTGGAGGATGCACGCTTGTGGTCAGCGAGGGTCCTTTTTACACACACTGTGGGAATGACCTAGGATCGCACATTTTGGAAGGGAGTGAAAACTAGACTGGAAACAGCCATTGGGGTGCCCATTAAGAGCCAGATCATGCTGATGTTGGGGGTGCAGGGAGCTTCCGATCTGATCTCCCATCAGAAGATTTTAGGGAACCTGGAATTTTTATGAACGAAAACGGAAATCGGGAGGAGATGGGGGAGTGATGTGAACCCGCAATTGCAGGATGGGAACCAGGAGATGGATTTTTATTGTGTGTGGGAAAAACTAGTGTACGAGGGTCAGGGCTGCCCAATAAAGTTCTAGAAAGTGAAGGGGGGTGGTCTGTTGGAGAATAGAGATAAGGTGCCGTGTCATCTTGTGGCGAGCCTCAGGTGGGTAGCGGACAGTGGCGGCAACACAGTGACAGAGTCTTGGACACTTGCAACTGGCTCGCCTCAACCCGATGCTCTGATGCAAGACTTTGACGTTCAACAGAGCATGGAGTTATGCGTCATCTGTCACGGTTGGTGGATAAATGCGGGGGGGGAGGGGAGTGATCCGGGTATCAAAGCATCACTGCAATGTTTTTGTGTTGTTTGTGTATACGTTTCTAAAAATCAATAAACATGTTTCAACAAAAAAAAAAAAAAGAATATATGAAAGAACCAATGCCAGAGAAGTGTTATGTTCAAATTTAGCTAAAAAAATGTATAAAAAGTTTTTTTTGATCTTGGGTGTGCCAAACTTCAATTGACTACACCTCTGTACCTACTGACCACAGTAGGAAAATTCTTTCACTTGCGAGTCAGTTTTGGTACGTTAGCAGTCAGAGTAAGTTTCTGGTTATGATCGGGTATACAGCTGCTGGTTGCTGTGCCTCGATTTCGCGCCAAGGATAGAGCACGTCACTAGTGGTTGATGACTCTCTCAAAGCACAATGAAGGGCATTTACAGGCCCCAGTTCAGAACCATCAAGGTGGTGGTATTGCAGTTGTGCTATGTCACTGTTGATGGGAGATGGGCAGAGGCCCTTTGACACTACAGCCATCCACTATCGGTTGTAGTTCGAGTTACGATATGTTCTGTGACGAGGGTTAGAGCCCACTTAAAAATTTGTGAATTCTCAATAATAGACATCTACTAATTCATAGACAAAATGTATACACTCCAAACGGCTTGGTTGAAAAATGGCGAAGGGGCTCATAACGCAGGCTTTGCCGCATGTTGTAGGAGGAATTTTATCACTAGTCTTGGAAGTGGCAAGGGTGGTGGATTTCTGGCTAGCCATCTTTAACTCCTGGTCACTCATGATTGGGTTCTCTTAGTGTCCGAATATACTGCAGGCCCTCTTAGGGTGTGTATGGGATATACATGTTGGGCTGCACAGGTATACAGCACTTGCAGTGCATTGGTAAAAGGTGTGTGGCTATTAACTGGGGTAGGGGCCTCTCATGTGTGGCAAGGCATTCAATGATAATGGCGCACGTTACTTGCAACAAAGGTCTGACTGCATGTAATCATGGCCTCATTTAATATTAGAGAATGTATAGGCACAAGGTCTAGAAAAAGTGGACTGTTTGCTAGTAATTCTATTAATGCTAAGAAATGTGTGTTTGACAGCCATGATTTTAGTTTAGAAACGTTTGCTGCTGACACCGTTCAAACTAACAAGGCAGAGAAGGAAAAACGTTCTACTTCTCCAGTGCATGTTTTATAACGAGGTTGCAGCGAAAGATGACCATGCAGCAATCAGTCTTGGAAGGAAGAAGGAAAAGTAGCATTAGCTTTTACATGGTTCTGTAAAGGGGCATTGTTAGCAAATTTTAATAGCAAAGCAAGAACTGAGTCATAGTGAACCATTCTCATTCCATAATACACTATTAGTAATAACGGTATATAAGGCATTAGTGCAGGGGTAGAGCTTCACACCTGGGCCACTTGCTATGGGGAGATGCTGAATGGCTGAATTATGACTGCTGACCCGAGGACAACATAAGGTAAGCAGGGGAAACTATACATGGTTTGGTATAACAATGTACAGAAGACTAATACAGCCATTTAGGTGGATGGCCGACACCACGATGGATACACTGGGTAGAAAAAAGGCTAGGGATGCAAGATAAAATATGTGATGAAATATGATTGGTGCTTTCCTAATCTCTGCCAGAATTTGCATATTATCTGCTGAGTTTTTGTAATTGGTGTGACAAGTACTGCATAATAACTATCCATGTAATTGCAAAATACCAATCCCTGTGCACCCATTTATTAGGGGTATATAGGCAGGGGGGGCTACTTTATCATCACCTACAGAAAAGAGATTCTCTGACATGACTGTCTGACTTCTAACGTTCTCCATCTAACAGAGGATAACTCACTAGAGGAGGAGCGAGACACACCTGCCAGTTATCCTTCTGTCCAGAAAAGGAGACAATTCCCTTTGGGTCAAAGGAGGATATACCAAGTGTGACCTTGATGACATCTCTGTCCCATGTTTAAAGAATGGCTGTCAGATCTAACGTATTGCAATGACATGGTTGAAACTTATGCATCTCTTCTCCCACAATAAGTATTCCTTAAAGATAGCTGGGCTCAAGCGAGATCTCACCTCATAAATCATGCTTTATGATTAAGATTACTTGTCACCTTGAATGAAACAGGTGATTGAAAACCACATTTAAATCACAGTAAGGAACACAGGGAACTGCCATAGCTGTTGGCATTGGTGGCCCTATCCCCTGCACAGACAGGATAACTGTCAATGTTGATGCATTAACTGGTTCGATATTGTTACCTCAACTGGCTGGATCACTGATTAAGTTCCATCTACTTGGTTCAACAACTGCATTATTGGATTCTTAATACTGCACAGTGCAGGTTTTATGTTGTAAGGGGCTGCACACTGTATTATACCTTTCTTTATATATAAATACACAAAATAAATAAAAACAATGCTCACAATAGATTGGACCTCGCTATTGTGTATACTGCAGAATAACAAATTGCATGCCTACAATGACTAATAATTGATTTGGGATCTTTTGGAGGGCCAGTAGTAGGTATATGGCCTGAAACGCACATGCACTGCTGCAGTCTGTGCATATCTGGTCTTGGGGAAGTAGTCCTCTTTGGCACTGCTGCCAATTTACTTATTCCTGCTTCAGGCAGGCTCCCTCCCTATCCACGTCCGCAGCACCCCTGATCACCTTACCTTCAGAAGGCTGGTGAAGACCTGGCTATTCACCCAATGTTAATCTTTCCTCTGTTCTGTCGTCTCACTCTGTGTTCATCTTAGCACTGGGGCGCCCCGTTGCTGGGGCAGCCATGCGCTCTACAAATACCTTAACATAACATAACAGGCAAGGTAACATCAGGAGCCCATGTTGCACCTTTTTTCTGTGATAATCCATCTGCCTGTGTTGTACCTGTTCTTTTTCACCAGAATATGAACAGCTGAACATACTGCATGTCTTCATGCTACCCGCGTTCTGCTTGTGAGGGAATATTTAACTGCTGCTTGTGTTATACATCTTTTGTGTGCCAATTAGGCTTATATTGCTGATCTTGGAGCAAGATAGAGGAATGTAATTTCTATATGCATTACTCCAGTTTGTGATGATCCCAGGAGTGTTGTCCCAAGTACTTAGAAAAAAGGCCACATTAATTCTGATCACTCCAATAACTGGTGAAAGTGTGATTTGCAATTCTTTGAGAACATTCAGCAAATTATCCAGACCATCTTCCCCAGTGGCAGAATACACAAGATTAAGTCTACCCCTTACTACTGGAAACAGGCTTAATTAGTTAAATGGAGGCCATGTGAGCACTCCTTGACATTTCTGAAGAGAACGCATTCTCCTTCAGCGAACTGAACTGTTGGAAGAGGCTTGGGTAGCTGGTTGGTTTGGTATGTAAGCCCTTCAGCAGCATTTCTAAGACTGCAAAATTAAACACTGAGGTAATCATAAATGTGACATTAATTAAGAAGGGTTTCCACATGGTCTTAAGACAGATAATGATCTAGCTCTGAAGAAACAGCAAAGTAACTTGAATGTTACTTTGATTTTGCACAAACAAGTACATGAGGTCAAAGCCTCGGACTAGTTTGGTCTCACTCCAGAACAACTAGGCCTATGACGGATGCCAATTCTGCATTGTATCAGCATTCCCGGGAAAGGAGAAACTCTGTAGTTTGAGGTCTCAGGTTCTAGGAGGAAAGAAAATGTTTTCAGAGTGATAGAGTAGGCTACTTCTCGATTGCCACTGAAAAAGATGTATCCTTTTACAACAGAACAAATGTCTAATCAATGATGGGGCAGACTGGCACGGACACCGTTAATTTTACATGCTGGGCAGATAGGTCACGGCTATGTAAGGCATTCTGGCTCAAGCCTAACTGGATAGCAGTCAAGCGTGTAACAGATTGGATGATTCAATTTTTAAAGAATTTTACTTTAAATTTATGGGACACAATGCCTCACAGATGCTTAATCAGTTTTTAAAAAAAAGCATACTGAGAGTCGTCGTGTCTGTCTAGGGCACAGCAGGCAAAGGGGACAAACAATCCAATATCTCCTGACTTATTGGGCTTTTGTGTTCCCTGGTGATTGTTTGCAGCTGCACATGGGAGCAGAACAGTACCCTTGGAAGAATGCTCAGAGGGTCACGAAACAAGTATGGATGATGGACTCCACAAAAAGCAGCTACACATAAGAGATGGTGGACCCATGGAGAAGCCACAGCCTTTGGCAGGACAACTAATGTTCCTCCTCTCCTATGCCAGATGGGATGACCAACCTACAGATCATACTCAATTCAGATTACAAATCTCCATTGTTTGCTTCTGCACTCCATTGTATCAAAGGGTCACTGGAGGAAACAAGATGGTTTCTACAACTAACTATATGGAAGCTCCTGCTCCTGTATCCTCACTCAGCAGGGATCGCCTCATCTTCCATTTCCCTACATCTGTTTCCTGGCTACCCGTATTTCAGCCTCGGTTTCTCTAATGAAACTGCACTTATTATGCCTCATCATCTCGGTGAAATCCATGCCTGTGATTATTTTGGTCGCGCTGGTGCCTTCTGAGCCTCCAACAAAGTTATTCCTGCATCTCATCGGACCTCCTGTATATTCAACGCCAAATCCATGATATAACCTTACTATAATGATTTTGCCTGATCACTCTCAGGGGTATCAGTGCTTGTTTGTGAGGACTCTTAACTCCTATGTTGTTGTGGCCTGAAACTGATCTCTTTTATATCCCCTCTGTAATTCAACTTAATTGAACATGGAGTTTGGTACAAGAGTACATATTTACGAGATTGTTTGACCATTTTGTTGGATGCAGTAATTATGGGTTGATGTTCACTAATCTGCAAAGCATCACATGATCATGGTGGTTGAAAGAGATAGAGTCTGGACAAGAAGCGGTCATACAAGACAGGGGTCTAGACAGAACAAATTACCATATGCCCTTTAAAGCTGATGAGAAATGTAGTTCGTTTTCTGTGCTGCCAACTTTTGAAAAATAAAGAATGAGAATTACACTAATCTTGGTCATTGATATCGACCAGTCACGTGAGCTTTGTTTAAATTCTCTCAAGGAAAATCCTGAAAAACCTGACCATTATCCGCCAATGGACTTTAACTGCTGTCAAAACACACTTGCTACACTATGTTAATTAGGCCAATGCAAGTGAAAAATGCTTGGTTGTTCATTCTGTGACTGTTAAACGTGTCTGTCTTTGGATAACATGGTTACTTTTAAAAGAGGCACTGTTTAGCTTAGAACAGAAATGCTCTGAAGCACAAAATTGGCTAAAAGTGCAGGACTCCATCTCTGCATGTTTCAGCTGTAATCAAGGTCTATCTGTTGTATACATGATCCTGAGTTTGTTCTTTACTATTATAGCCTGTCAAAGCCTTCCAAAAAGTTCAGTTCCCAAAACAGAATAAGGTTTCCTTATAGGCCCTCTCTTTAAGTGTTGCTTTTATTTTTTGCAGTTTTATATAGTGCAAACTCGACCTGAAGGCATTGGAGCGCTTTACATGAGCTCCAGTTACGTTACACAAGGACACAATTTTTTGGTAGGCACGGGGAGATTAGGTGATTTACCCAGAATCACAGGATGTTGAGCAGACGCCGAGGCTCGAACCTGGTTCCCCAGCTCCAGGGCCGGTAGCTCTGGCCTTCAGGTTAAAAATGGTTAATAGTCAAACTTAATCATTCACACACAGTCCTGCTAATTTATGAGTCAACTTTAACCAAGGAAAACAAACAAAAAACATGAGTACCTCAATAAAGTCAGCTCTGGCAGGCATGTATCCAGCCATATCCCTGGAAAGCAGGGAGTCGAAAGCAGGGCGAGGAGGATCATCAGCAGCTGAAACAAGACATTTGTTGATGGGTTTACATTATCAACAAATTGCATATTAAGCACAGAACTGTATCAGACATTTTTTCTTTCATATGGTAGAGAAGCAAGTAACACAAATTCAGTTACTTGAGGCCTTCCGATGATCAACAAACGTCAGCCACATTCATCCAAGCAAGCAGGGTACAGAATCATCCTTGAATGCATACCCTCTGGGGCACACTGTTCACTCAGTTATCTGTGACTCCCTACTTTGCATAATTACAGTGCCTCGCGTATTCTGAAGCAACTGCTGCACTACTGGTGAGTGAGTTGTGAGATCAGGGGGTGGACTGGACATTTTTCTCACCTGCTAAGTTCAGTAGATGACACCTACAAAGCATCCTTACCCTCACTCAAGTCCCTCATCTTTAGAAGCCCCATGCCCACTCACCCAAGCAGACACTAGTATAAAGAACAGGTCTGTCAGCAAGCAGAAATACTCACAATAGTCAATTTCAAAACTAAGGTGGGCTCAGTCACTGAAATACTGACAAGTCACCAGGTCAGAGTATTAGCGGTCAGAACCCCTGACTGAAACCACCCTCATCAAAAGTCCCAGGCAGCACATCGGTACTTGCAGAAGATGCTCAAGGGACCACCATGGAGAGAAAAATCACCTTCCAAAGATTAATGAAGGGGCAGCCATGCACATTCAGCACGCTGTCACAATTTAAGAAAAAAATTGCGGTGTCTTCATTTTTGATTTATTAATTCATTAAATTTATATCACACACAGAACCAGGAGAGTCTCTTGAAGTGTCTTTAAGTAACGCAAAATAGGTGCATTTTTTAAGCCTTTTTATAATTGCAAAAGGAAGATGCTCCTTAGAGCTCGCTGGTTAAGCAGATCCAAAATGATGGACCTCGACATACTGAAAACCTTTGACCTTTTTCCTAAGACAGGACAAAGTACTGGATCAAACAGAAGGTGACTGGAGGGAAGCAGGAGGGTGTGGCGTGATCTTCAATTATGCACTGATCTTCAGCCAGCAAGCATCAGACTTCAAGTTTGGAAAGGTCAGTTAAGAAATAGGGTGGATGGGAAAGAAGGAATGAAGGTGCCCGTGATGTAAAGTTTAATTTCAGCTCATGGAATTCAATCTTTGCCATAACTATAAATGCACAAGCCATCTCTTTTCACCAGCTGTACTGTGCAGTGTGACATAGTCCAGTCCCCACATAAATTGTAAGAACCCCTCCACCCCCCCAGTATCCTTACCTGCCTCCTTCAATCTCCATCTTACTTTAACCCCACCTATAGCAGTCCCAGATACCCTCAGCCAAGTACAGAGCGGTGCAAACGTGTTAGGCAGTCAATAAGCTGATCTACCCATCCAAGAATTTTGGGGTGCACAGATAGACCTTCTTAACAGAAGGCAGCAACTGCAGCATAGAGGGTGAGGCAAGAAGGAGAGGCCAGGGGGCTTATGTAAATGACTCCCATAAGTGCTAACTCCAGGATCCCGCCCCGAAAGATACTAGTTCACTTGAGTGCTACCGGTACACTAGGTTCAGGGCATTTGCACTTAAGAGCTCCCACAGATTACAGCCACTCTCATCTGATACAATTTCTAGACCCAGGCAGCTATTCCACCTATATAACGTTGCCATTCATGGCTGATCAAGGGCTCCAAGGTCCAGTAGGTGGGATTACCGGTCACAAAAGCATCTCTATGCGCCAGTGCTTAATTTGAGCCAGTGGTTTCCAGTGCTCAACACCGGCACTTAACTGTCAACACCAGAACTTATGACAGTCTGCCACATGGTGGCGCTGTTTGTGTAATAACGAGATGAGCACAACAACAGCTGTTTATTAGTTCAATATACATTAAAAATGAGTAGTAAATGCGCCCAAGCCGTTCTTATAGCTCTAGGGGCCTGAAATAGTCTGAATTGCCACACTTGTAGGAGTGTAATGGCGAATAGTTTTGTTGTTATTGGCACTAATGGGTGGTGCAAGCGGCAGTGGCCTCCTGATGAGGGCCCCAGCACTCATAATTTTACAAATTAAGCACTGCATGCGCATACCCCTTGATGCACAATGCTCACTCCGTCCAGCGTGGCTGTCTGAATTTTTCTGCTTTCCCCCCAAACGTTTCTATATACCTATAGTGCACTGTGGAGCAATGTAAGGTAGCAAGTTAGGGCTATATAACGCCTAAACTGTTTTCTGTGGTTTCTGACAAAGCACCCATACAAAAAGGCAGCATTAGTGGTCACAGGACACGCAAACGTAGATATTCAACAGAAAACAGTGTGCAGCCCAAATCCTGTTAAAACTGCAGTTTAAAAGGACCAATTACCAAAGAGGCCAGCAGAAGAGTATATACCCATGCAGCAACAAAGAGTAACATGGCTGAAGAGATCCACCTACCATCCCAGTGATATCTGTATCAATAGAGTTCAAGATTTAATATATCCACCTTACCAGGACCTAAAGCTGCTAGAGGAGTGGGTCTTCAATCTGTATCCCAATAAAGATTGCACGCTATCCAGCCATTTATAGTGCTCTGTCTCCCTGCTAGATTCAAACTATACAACTACCTTATCACATCCATTTGAAATTTCCATCAATATGCAACAATTGAACATTTGAGCACCTATGCACTGAAAAATGTATTGCAGTATCACTGCAATAATACAAAAGCGGATGCTGCAAAGAGGACAGAAAGCAATGCCATTTAGCTTTGTTGAAAATAATATTTTGCATATTGCTTTAAAATGAGACCTAGAGCAGCACTTGGCAGCCACAGCAAAGCAAAAAATACAACACCAATACATACAATACTGCCTAACACCTACAGTGGGGAACCAATTGGAGCATGTGGGTGAACATACTTTTCAGAGCCAACATTTAAAAAAAAACAAAAAAAAAACTAAGAAATAAAAAAAACTATAGGACAAGCAGGTATTAACATTCAGTCATACATGTGTTATTTTCGAGGTGATGCTGCAATTCAAAGGCAGTATAGGTCACCTTGTTAGAACCGGCTGCTGACAAAAGTTATTAAAAAAAAGAAAGTGCAAGATCTAAAAACATTTCATTCAAAATGTACAAACATACAGCCTAATGTGACTGAATGTAGTACATCACAAGACTAGTCTAGGGTACTGTGCTCTGTCCAAAAATATCCAAAACTCCCTAGGGCCTGAGGCACGAGCGCCAGACGGATCTGAATCATAGCACCTTTTACTCCACAAACCAGGAAGCTAGTATACATCACAAACAATATGTTACACAACCAAAGGAAGAGGATGCTTTGCAGTCTAGTATACTCAACTACGGAATTAACTTGTGATTGCTACTCAGAAAGCGAACTGCAGAGGAAAAAGTAACTCCAGTTATACTTTCTCTGTTCCAACTTTTACATGGGCTAAGATGTACCTAAAGTAGCTTCAATTTGTGAATATTGCACAATAAAATTCCTCCCACTCTATTAAGGGTCAGCGGTAGCCTCTGGAACCCCTGTAGTAGTCTGGGAAATGAAACTAAGAACAACTATGGGGGCATAAGAAAGCAGACACTTATGCGTTAGGTCAGTGACAACAGCTGATGGTAAACTCAAATGCAGAGTCTTACGCTGGAAGGGTATAGTAGTATCTGCATGTTTTGCCTCTTCTGCATGCTTCCAGTTCAACAACGTTGATGCAAATAGGGGATTGTTGATGAAATGCTTCATGTAGTGTTTCTCGCACTCTTCCTTGGTCTTCGAGCGCATCTGATTCGCTACATCCTGCCTACAAGAAACAAACAAAGATTTGCTATTGAAATAAAACTTCCACTGCTGCTTCTTTGGAATTATTCTTCACCTAACCTCAGAAAGTCTCCATGCTCCCCTGTACCACCCACAAAACAGTACTGTAGTCACGAGGTAGTTGAACTAGGTGTCCTGTGTATGGCATCATGCGGTTTTCATCCTCCTTCCTTTCGAAAAGCACAGCTCTGTGCAGCTCACTTATAGCTGTAATGTCGGTCATTGAATATTTTAATTGTAAAATTGATTGGTTTTGTAATAGTCAAACTAAGATTCAAACTGGAAATCTATTGGACTTTTGAGTTTGCAATGTGATATTAGAAAAGTAGAAGTTGCTGATGAATAGGTCTTTCCAAAAAATAAAACCCTCCATGGGTTGAAGGCATGTGTCTTGATCAGATTTTTTTTTTTTTAATTACCGACATACATGGGGTAGGAAAGCTCTTGTAACATAAAAGAAATCAGTTACTTATCTGTAACTTCAGTTGTACGGCATTGGTATCTTTCATATATTAACATACTTGAATCATTCTCTGTTGTCAGGCTAGGGAATCCCCAGTGACTTTATATAACCAGTATAAAGTATGAACAGTGATAACACATGGCCACAAGCATCAATAATAATGTTTTTAGTAGCACATCCACCTCATTCAAAAGACCCCAAGCTTCAGCCAGTGAGGTTGAAGTACTAAGCTCTCCTATTCCCAATAGAAGTCCCCACAGCTGGGATTTCATAGCACAAAGTGTGAGCAGAGTACATAATAATTCCCCTGACCAGGGAGGTGGGAGGGTCGCATGTGAATATATGAAAGCTACCAATGCCAGAGCACAGGAGTTGCAGGTAAATAACTAACTTCTTCTACATGCTTAAATCAGAACAGTAAGCAGTAAAAAGCAGGAAGCATGCTCACCTTTAGTAAAACAGGTTTGCAGAGGACTTGCCTGCTCCACTACCGAGTTGGCTTCTCCATTCCTATCCAGGCAGTACTGCATTGTGAACGTGTGCCTACTCTTCCATGACAGAAGTCTGGTGAGGGCGATCCTGGTGGAAAGTGCCCTCACTACCCACTGGAACAGGCATTTGGCCTTGCTGTGGCAAAAGGTGATGCAGGCAGACATCCAACATGCTATTCTCGGTTTGGTTGCGGCGCAGCCTCTTCATGGATAGCTGATGCATACAAAATGCTGGTTAGAAGACCGCTGGTCTTTTGTCTTGTCAACTTAATGCACCTAGGCACATCCAGCGAGTGCAACAACCTCACCGATGATGTTGAAGGATTCCGGAAAAAAAGAGTGCGAATGACAGACTCATTTAAATGGAAGTCAGTAGGGATTTTAGGCATGAATTTAGGGTTGAAGCACAAAATGACTGTCCACTGCAAAACAGAGACAGGGTTCTTTTACAGTAAATGCTTGCATCTCTCCTACTTACAATGTAAGTGGCAGCAGCATTGCAGTCTTCCAAGACATGAATTTGAGATGTGCTCCGTGAATGAGGACAAAGGAAGGCAGCATAACCCGGCGCAACCGAGTGGGACTGGAGGGTGCTGTACAGGAGGAAATGCTCTGAAAAGTCTTTTCATAAACTGCTTTACGATCCGAGAAAAGAGTGGATGAAGAGTGTTCTGTTCTTCTAAACCTTGAGATTGCTGCCAGATTAACTATTTAGGACTCAACTTAGTCGTGACAGACCTAAACCCTTGAATAAATCCCCGCTGCGTGTGCGGACCCCAGGACAACATTAAATAGTTCATTTTTATTGAAACAACATCAACATCAAAGAATGTCTTTGTCCATGAATGTTTTGAATAAATCAGTTCCATAAAACCATAAAAAGGTCTACTTTTTCATGAATGCTCATCAGAACCTTTCAGAATTTAATCACAGAATTATGATGCAAGTCCTTCAGGTCATGATGATGATCTTTTTTGGGGTGGGCAGATTGGTGGTTTCTGTACAAACTCCAAAGTATATATTGAGTGTATGATCCACTGCATCCATTGGTCCATTGTTATGGACTCTCATTCAGGGACAAAACTCAAAATTCTCCCCTGATCTCCCGAGATGTGGATGGTGGAGGGCAGCTGCGAAGAGTGAAGCTTGTTTTTGATTGGCCTGTGAGAGAGTGTTTGAGAGGCGCTCCCCGTCCTTCTTGAAGAGCTGCTACACCCTTGTCTCCGATTCCTGTTGGATGTATAGCCCCGGTGTAGGAAGCTGGCTCTGTATATACTATACCAAAGTAAGGTATAGTGTGCACTGAGTCCAGTGGAACCCCAAAGATAGGAAGAGGTAAAAGTAGATAGCACCTTACTCTCTATTTGTGGTAGTGCGGTCGAGCAGTAAGGCTGTATCAGAGGGTAGTGTTAAGCATTTGTTGTACACAGTCAATTAGCAAATGATATCACACACTCAAAGACTAAAGTTCAGACCAATTGGTTTTGTATAAAAATATTCTGTTAGTTATTTTATTTTCTAGAACCAAGCAAGCCTGGCACTGGTAAGCAATACTTTACAGTAGTAATGCAGTTTGTAAATAGTTTGATTTGCAATTTTATGTGCACTTTGATTTGATGAAGTAGTGTTACTGATAATGCAATGCTTTTCAGAATACAGTACATATACTTTGTATAGGATTTTTAGTAGAATACATGTAAGTTACTTTTCAGATTACTTTTCTTACACAGTGCAGTATACCTGGATACTGCACTGGGACATTTCCTGTAAACAGGTAAGTAAAAGCGTTTTGGTTATTTAGTTTTAAAGGATTTCTTAGATTTTCCAACTCCACACTTAGAAACTTTTCATAGAAAAACAGTCAATGTTATCCTATGGAGGAAAGTAGTGTTATCGGTTAACAGGTAAGTACTTTATTGTGGGAGTTGGTATTCTGGGGTTAGACTCAGGGGTCCCCCACTCTTGTTACACCCTCAGCAGCACTAGGGCGGCCGGGTGCAGAGTGCTGAGGCCCAATGTTACCAATGAAGGATAGGGGGCCTCCGGTTGGTGGCTGCTGACGAGCAGGCCACTGGGTTGTGGGAGCAAAGCTCCTGGACTTAAGCTCAGGGCAAATGGGGGTTCAAGTCAGCACAAAAGGTGCACCCTCAGCAGCACTGGGGCGGCCGTGTGCAGAGTGCTGTTTTGACGTCGGGCACCCTGTCGCTTTCAATGGGGAGTGCAGGCTCGGGGACGAAGGTCTTCTGGGTGCGACCACCACTTGGAGAGGTAAGTTGGGATGCTGGGGGTTGGTTAGGCACAGTCGGTTGGGCCACCCAAGGCCGTGGGGTGTCAGGTGCAGGGGTCTTACCAGCTCCTGGTCGCAGTTGGGGGGACCTTCCGGTTTGAGGCTGCAGCCATCGGCTGGAGGCTTGAGGACGGTCAGGGATGACTGGATCCCGGGCCAGGATCGCTGGGGAGACCTCCTCATGGTGTTGGGCCACAAGCTCGGGCCGGGGGCGTCGGGTGCAGAGTGGTGCATACACGCGGATCCTGTCGGAGCTGGAGTCTGTTGGTGAACAAATCCGGTGTTCACGGGAGACAGAGTCTTTTCTTTTGAAGGCAGGGCAGGTACTCTGAGTTCTTGAGGCTGCTGGCTGCAGGACACACCGAGGTTTCGCTTCTGCACGTTCGAGGTGGGGACAGGCCGGTAGGGCTAAGGCCAAGTCAGTAGGCAACCTCCTCTTGTTAGCTTTGGCACGGCTGTTCAGTCCTTCTTCTTCTGGTCTTCTTCTGGTTTCTTGTCTGAGGAAGCAAGGTTCAGGGGTGCCCCTAAATACTGGATTTAGGGGCGTTACAGGTAGGTAAAAGGTTGGGACCAATGGTTCCTTTCCCTGGGGTGGGTGCACCCCCTGTTATGCCACCCTCCAGTGGGAGGGGGGCATATGCCTCATCCTGGTTGGCTGGGTCCCCCCCCATCTGCAAGATGGTGGGGACTCAGAGTTGTGCTTCACCTCGCCTCCCACACCTGAGGGATGGAGTTGGCATAGGTGGGCACACCTCTCTTCCTCACTTGTTTTTCCCGCCGGTTCTCCCGCCCAAAGTGGGGGTCAGAACCAGTGGGGACCAGTTGCTGAAAGCAGCAAGTGGCCTGGGGAAGCTCACAAAGGTGGTAATCCTTTGAAGCTTCCCCTTCGTGGACCCTGCCCATCCTGAGGGAGGAGGCTTGGCACCTCGTCACAGGATGTGCATTGTTTCAGGCCCCCCGAGAGCAGCAGGCTCTCAACCCAGGGGTCCAGAAACATGTCTGGCGGTGGCAGCTGAAAGCAGACACTCAGCCTGGACACTAGTGGTAGGTCGTTTTTCAGGGGGCATCTCTAAGATGCCTTCTGTGTGCATTTTTGATTAAATCCCACACTCGCATCAGTGTGGGTTTATTCTCACTTTCAGTGTAGCCATTATGGGGCTGTGGAGACCGTAATGACAAACTCCCAGCACCATATACTCTTAATGGCAGGACTGCACTTACAATGTCTAAGAATGGACTTAGATACTGTAGGGGTACAGGGCTCATGCACCTGTACCCTCACCACTGGCACAGTGCACTAGAGGGGTGACTGATCTATGCCAGGGCAGTGGGTTGTAGGCATGGCACCCAGGGATGTGTGCCACGTCGACTCTTCACTTTGTTCTGTACCAAGACACGCAGCCTGCGTGTGTGTGTGTGTGTGTGTGTGTGTGTGTGTGTGTGTGTGTGTGTGTGTGTGTGTGTGTGTGTGTGTGTGTGTGTGTGTGTGTGTGTGTGTGTGTGTGTGTGTGTGTGTGTGTGTGTGTGTGTGTGTGTGTGTGTGTGTGTGTGTGTGTGTGTGTGTGAGTGATATCAAGACCTTTCGTAGGTCGAAACGCGTCATGGCGGATTTCAAGGGCGTTTGATTAATAAATACACTGCACCTTACTTTTGGGTCTGTCTTCGTTCATCCAGCACGATTTCAGCAGCGGAGTTTGTCTCGCATATATATATATATATATATATATAAATAAAGGTACAGGGCCTCTAAGGGTGGCACAATAAGTGGGTACCTGTGGTACCATTTACCAGGGGCTGACCAGAGATGCCAATTGGGTTTAGATTTCAGTGCAGTTTTAGGGAACGAACATAGGCCCTGGGTACCTGATTAGCAGGAGCCCAGGGCACACTCATTCAAAGCACATCAACAGTTCAGCAAAAAGTGGGGGCAACCATGCAGAAAGAGAGCACTTTCTCACACCCGGTCATATCTGGGCTGTCGTGCACTGATTGAAGCCTCCTCTGCAGTCCTGGGATCTATTTGTGCGATGAAAAGTAGACAAACCAGGATGGTAGTACTCGAGGGCTCCAAGAGTCTTTGCTGTATCTTGGTCTGTTTTTATGTTTTGTAGGGCATAATCTATATATTGCTCAAACAGGGCGAGTCCATCAAATGGCAAATTAAGTATCCTTTCTTGGACTTTCAGACGGAATGTGGTTGATGTCAGCCAACCCGGCCTTCTTAAAATGGCTGCTCCTGCCAGCTGGCGGAAGCTCAGGTTGAAAACATCCACTGCAACATCTATCATGGCTGCTGATGCTGCTGCTCCCTCTGATGATAATCTTAGCAGCCTCCCTTTTCTCTTCTGGGATGAAGTTGACCAGTGGCAAAATGCCATGTTACATCTGGCAATCATAATGGCCTAATATCACCAAGACATCTGCAGCCTTGATGGACGTTGTTGCCAATGAACCAACTCTGTGGCTCAAATTGTCTCTCAGCCTGCTATCTCTGCCTGGAAGCACAGAATTAGATTATTTAATCTGCGGTGTGCTGCAGACATATTTTGGGTTGAGTCTGGTTCCAGAGGGCTGCAAGGCAGGCAATAGCCATACCTGGGGGTCTATTCTTCTTCTCTAAATGGGGCACTACAGCTGAGACCGTAGCCGGTATCCTAATTAACTTTGGCCTTCCGACCAAACAAATACAAGATGGATGTGGATCTTGTGGCTTTGAGTGGCTGTTCCTTAAAAACATAAAGGAAGCACTGCTGCTACATTGATACAGTTGGATGATTGGATTTCTTAGCAGCCCTCTCAATTAGAGCATGAAAACAGGCTATGTCGTCTGGAGGGGACTCTGGCTGAGCAGGTCACTTGTAACCCTCGGAGTATGATATACTCATCCTATTCCTCACTTCAGCCGTCACCTCCTGGCAGAGTTTCGCCTTCATCCGTTAAATCCAAATATGCAAACTCTGATAAGTCTGCGTCCCCCATGTCTTTAGGGGTTGGAGGGACCAATGGCTGTGTGACAGCTCTAAGAGGTGTGTCCAAAGGAGGTTTAGAATGGGGAGGTGGTGGAGAAGCCGCGGGTGGCTAAGGCGGAGCGGTTGTAGGTTGTCCCACATGCTGTTGTGGAACAGTCTTTGGACAGCGTCCAACATCTGCTGCAGAGTGGATCAGAACACAATTAGCACCAGCATGACCTCCGGTTCTTTATAATAGTGATGAGGTATATGAGATTGCGGAAGGTTAACACATTGATGCGCATGGCTGCAGATGCTTATGGTTAGCTATATGCATTGATGGATAATGTTTATGATCTATGTATAGGAGACTATATTTACTATAATTACAACATTGACTAGAGCTTGACACTTCACACTCACTGTACTGCAATTGATCATTAAAAATCTTTAAAAAAGACGATGATGATGATGATTGAGGAAGGTTATCTGCTCCGAAGCGTGGCTGATAATCATGCTCCTGGTAGACCACCTCCTACCGGGCTGTTCCTTAAAATCCGGTATATAACACATCAAGCTGTGTTGGACTGCAGGCTGCCTCCGACACATCTTGATCGCCGCGGATTGCCTCAGTATCATTACTGGACCCGTTGTCAATCAAGTGTGATGTGCTGTCATCAACATTGATGATAGAATGATAGACATCTTCGGCCATCATCATCATGGTCTTCTTACTGTAGGACTAGGGTCTCATAAGTGACAATATAGTTGTCTTTCATGAAGGTGGCTTTTTTCTCATCATCATGTCAGTGATGACAGAACCCCCACTGGTGAGAATGGCACCTTAGTGAGGACATCCAGAGAGCTGGATTTTCACACCGTTTTCTACGCATGATGGTGTGCATCCTTCCTGAACTGTTTCCTTGAGGAAACTCTGGTTTCTTCCTGTGAGGAGAGGGCTGCAGGCACTTTAGGTTGCAAGTCCAGCTCTAGAAACTCTAGTTTTCCTTTTTGGTGCTGCCTTCATGGAAGTGCTTGGTGGGGTACTTTTCATGGAATCATGCCAATGAGTGGGCATTTCCCTTAGCAGAAGGCGATTTGTTTTTCTCAAGTACATAAAGTGCAATTTTCTCTCTTTATCCTTCAGAGTCTTAGAAAGAAAGCCTGGCAAATGTCACAGCGTGAAGCCTTCCTCGATGGATAGAGGTAATAAATACATTGCTCATGTGGATCATCCGTATAATTCTCTCTATCCACAGATAGAGCAAGGTTTGAAAAGACATTTTCACTCTGTCACTCAAGATGTTAGTTGGTGACAGGTCTCCCTGGTCCAGAAACTTATCCTAAAGAACATCTTACAATACTCTGAATGCTGAAGACAGGGCTGACTGAATCCAAGGGTAGTCCAGGGAAGTAACATGATTATGTCACCGAGAGGTTAGAGCAGAGCTCTCTTCGGGCACTACCTTACACGGCATGCAGTAGAAATATGAGCTATTGTAGCCTCTAGGGGGAGTAGGAGAGCTCTGCACTTCTATCTCAAGGGCTGAAATGTATGTTGTTTTGAATGAGTTTGATGTGATACTAAGCAAACATGGTTATTGGGGCCTGTTTGCATTTTTTATCACTATTTACTGCTATTTAATGTTATCGGGAACATTAAATAGTTCCCGGTGCAATGATTGAGAATTACAAATATATCAAAGATCCAGTGCTGGAAAACAAACTCAAACTGCAATAATTGATTCGGCATTGACCAAAATAGCAAGACATAGTAGGAAATCAGCTTTTTGGACCCCTAACAATGTATATCTTTGCCACAAAATTCCCACCAGAAATCCAGCTATGAAGAATTACACGTTTACCGAAAATCAGACTTGCTTCCCAAAAGGAGAACATCTTTTACTGAGATCTATAAAATAAAACACATTCAGAATAAACATGTAGCATTAAAAGGGAAACGAGGACTATATTGCAAGGGATGCATGCACTGTACTGTGAAAAAGATAATACTTCGTAACCTCACCAGTTTCCAAAGCCGCAATCCATCACTGCCTCTAAGAGGGACATTTCCTCCTGTGCAGACCAGCTGGCATCAAGAACAGGAAAGTCTGAGGTCTGTCAAAAAACATGGAATCTTCAATGAACATTTCGTGCTACCGTACATAATAAAATATATATAAATAAAATCAAGAAAAAGGGGAAAATCAGCAATGGCTCTTTACCATTATTTCATAGCTATGATCACTTTGATGCTTTTGTACTCAAACCCTCGGGTGAAGCACTGAAAGAAAAACAGAAAGTTATTCAAGCAAATTGACTCCCTGACCTCACTGGCATAATAAACTGGGCGTTTTTTCCTAAAGCTGTACTATTTCTCAAGTAAATTTCCCCTTTCTTATCATTGTTTCCAATGGTACGTTTTACAGCAGAACCATAAAAACACTATACCAAAGAAACACCATAATAATAAACCCAGCAAGCATTGGCAAAGCCAATAGGTTTCACCTTCTAAACTATTGCCTCTGGCTTTTCCTTTTATTCCTGTGGAGTGGAATTATGTGGTTTGGTGTGGAATTAAGTGGTGAGGTGTGAACTTGTGTGGTGAAGAATTGTGTGGCATTGAGTGAAATTATGTGGAGTGTAATTATGCTGCATGGAGTGCAGTGGAATTATGTTCAGTGCAATTATGTTGTATGGTGTGGAGTGAAATTATGTGGACTGTAATTATGTGGCATGCGGTGGAATTATGTGGAGTGACACTGTGGTGTGAAGTAGCATGGATTGGAATGTCTTGTGGGGTTGCTTTACGTTTTGTAGGGTTATGTTTTGTAGGGTGGAATTATGTGGTGTGAGGTGGCAATGTGTTGTGTAGTGGAATTATGTGGTGTGTAGTGGAATTATGTGGTGTGGAATTGTGCAGCACAGATGTGTGGCGTTGAGTGGAATTTTGTGGAGTGGAATTTTGTGGAGTGGAATAGTGTGGCGTGGAATTGTGTGGCACTGAATGGAATTATGTGGCATGGAGCGAAGTTGAATTTTATGCAGTGTAATTATGTGTTGTGTATTGCATTTGTGCGGATAGGAATTATGCGGCTTGGTGCGGAGTTGAATTATGTGGTATGGAGGGGAGTGGAATAATGTCATGTGGAGTGGATGTATGTGGTGTGGAGTTGAAATGTGTAGTATAAATATGTGGCATGGTGTGGAATTGCGTGGAGCGTAATTATGTGGCATAGCGTGGAATTGAATTTTGTGGAGAATGATGTGTTTTGGACCCGATTGGATCTGTGTGGAGTTTAATTGTATGGTGGGGAACTGTGAGATGTTGAAAAGTGTTGTGTGGAGTGGAATTATGTGGAATGTAATTAAGTGGCATGCAGGGGGTTTAATTACGTGGAGTGGCATTGTCTGGAATGGAATTATGTGGTGTGAACACGGACGGGGTAGCGGTTGGGAGAAGAAAAGAGGGATGAGGCAGGAGGGGATGGATTCAAATGCAAGCTTCACACTGAAAAATAACTTGAGCAACGCCTCTGCTCCTCCCACAGCATTGCTTCACCTCCTACTGCGCCCCATCCCTTCCGCACCAGCATCGCAGACTCAAAGCCCCCAAGCTGGTCTCCTTCGGTCTAGGTCACACTTACAGGTGAGAGTAGGGACAGGCACTGAGAGAATAGGGCATAGCAGTGATGCCCTATGCATCACGCATGTCCCTTCTGTAACTTCACCACCCCCGTACTATCTGCAGAGAGATCGGTAGTGGAAACTATTGTTTAATCAGAGACCTAGGACTGGTGTAGTGTGGAGTGAAATTGCGTGGAGCGTAATTATGTGGCATAGCGTGGAATTGAATTTTGTGGAGTATAATGTGTTTTGGACGCGACAGGATATATGTGGAGTGGAATTATGTGGCGTGGAGTTTAATTATGTGTAGTGAAATTGTTTTCCATATAGTGGAGTTATATGGAGTTGAATTGTGTCACATGGAGTGGAATTATGTGGACTGGAATTATGTTGAGTGGGGTGGTATTATTTGGAGTGGAATTATGTGTCAAGGAGTGGAATGATGTTGTCGTGTAATTCCTATATAACCTATAAAGGATCTGCGCGTTTTGGATAACAAACTGTGGGATTGGCGGTAGACTGATTCTGTGCACCCCCACCAAATACGTTAGCCTATCTGTATTAGCTAGCTCACAGTGCCACTATAATCTCCTCTTACCAAGGAGAGAATAGATTCTGGCAACCTCAGAACATGACAACCCTGATCCCTCAGAATCGTGGAAACAATATACTACCTTTTGCTCAGTCACTCATTCTTACTTAGTTTGTCTCAGAGAGATACACAGAATAAACAGTCTGGTAGTTTTCAATAAGAATTTATTGAACAGTTGTTATTCTAGTGTAGAATATATGAGCTGCAACAACCATCAATCAATCAATCAGGGGTTTGTTAAAGCGCGACTACTCACCCGTAAGGGTCTCAAGGCGCTAGGGGGGGGGGGGGGGGTGCAGGTTCCATCCATCAAGGAGGGGGTCTGTCGAAGAGCCAGGTTTTGAGGTTTCTTGCGAAGATGGGGAGCGATGTGGTCTGTCTGAGGTGGAGCGGAAGGGCGTTCCATGCTTTGGCCGCGAGGAAGGAGAAGGAGCGGCCTGCCGATCTGGTCTTTCTGGTGCGGGGGACCACGGCGTAGGAGAGCTGGGCTGATCGTAGGGTCCTTTGGGGTGCGTGGAATTTGAGTCGGCTGTTCAGGTATGCTGGTCCGGTGCCGTGAAGGGCCTTGTGTGCGTGGGCATCTTGAAGGTGATTCTCGCCTCGACAGGGAGCCAGTGGTGTGCGCGCAGGTGCTGGGAGATGTGGCAGTGTTTTGGCAGGTTGAGGACCAGTCTTGCGGCGGCGTTCTGGATGTTCTGTAGCTTGCGGGTGAGGTTTTTGTTTATTCCGGCGTAGAGTGCGTTGCCGTAGTCGAGTCTGCTGGTGACCAGGGCGTGAGTGACGGTCTTTCGGTGTTCGAGGGGAATCCATTTGAAGGTCTTACGAAGGAGGCGGAGGGTGTGGAAGCAGGAAGACGAGACAGAGTTGATCTGGCGGTCCATTTTGAGCTCGGAGTCCAGGATGATTCCCAGGTTGCGTGCGTGGTCCGTGGGGGTTGGCGGGTTTCCGAGGGCGGGGGGCCACCAGGTGTCGCTCCAGGCATCGGGGTTTGGGCCCATGATGAGTACTTCTGTTTTGTTGGTGTTCAGTTGTAGGCAGCTGTTTTTCATCCATTTGGCGACGGCTTCCATGCCTTCTCCAAACCATTAGACAGCAGCAGAGATATATGATTAGCAGTACTACGAAAGTAAAGGGATGGTATAGTTCTACCATCTTGCGGAAATCATGAATATATACACGTACATAAAACACATGATAAAAAGTGCGTACTCCTACGATGCCTCCCTAACTAGATGTACCTAAATGTACCTAGCATCTGTGTAGGTGTTATGCCAAGAATCCCTCTAGGATCTAGTCCACCCCATTACCTGAGAGTTTAGAGAATGTGGGACCCCGTCCTGGTCTCGAATTGGACACCCCGCGAGGGATGTTAGACCACTGCTAGCTGGAGCGTCTGCATGCAGGAACCTCAGCGTCTCTGGTTAGTGTGTCAGCCGGGAAGTCACGGTCTCCTCTATCTTCCTAAGCAAGATGTGCTGTATATATACCCATAGGTCTCCCTAGGGGTCCTCCTACCTTGCTGTGTTACTGTGTCGGTCTAAAGGATGACGTTGGGCCTGAACTTTATACAGAGATATTATACAGGAGATGGTAATCCTACTGTTAATCCTGCTGTGCTTCCAAGACGCCTCATGCATAATGTATGAGAATCGAACCAGGGAAAAACCTGCGTTCTGAATGCAGTGTCATATCTAGGTAAAAGGTCAGTGTCTAAGAACCGTTGTGTATGTAATGTAGGGAAGAATATAGGTGAAAGGTTGCAATGTTACCTGCGCCTATATAGGGTACCTATATGGAATATAACACACTCCTTTTCCGACTGGACGACATATCTAACCTATTACTGTACTACTAGCATAACTAGATAGCGGTACGCACAAAGTTTATATAAACATCTCTTTATATAAAAATGTTGAAAAACTTCTAAAAAACTTAAAAAATGAAAAAAGAAACATTTTCAAGCCCTAGCTCTAAAAGGGTCTGTAATTATAGTCCGAACCACTATAGGCATTAAAAAGCCATGTATGCCCAAAAAATGAAAGGAATGTCAATTTTGTTTTTGAGTTCTCAAATTGAACTTGTTTAAAAAAGGGCGAATTTCTACCAGCACACGACGAGCCAAATGAGTCAAATGTTTATGTATCCTGGCTGGTAGACGCAACATTTCCGTTGCTTGCTTTCGCTGTAGACGGCCCCTGTAACACCTCGCAGAGTAGGTCAATTGAGCACAGATGATGTTCCACGCTGTCCGCAGCCGGAGCTGGGGCAGCCTGTGCGCCGTCCAAAGCATGGGTGCCAGTGGAGGAGCCGGTGTTCATACCAACAGGTGCAGTTACTACCTGCGGTGGCTCAAGGAATGCCGCCATCAACATTGGAATACGCGGAGGACACTGCAGAACATGGGCCGTTATCGGATCCAGTAACGCATTCACGTCCGGTTGCGCACATGATGGGAGTGTCAAACACAGGTCTAACACGCATTCTTTTCCGCAAAACAGGCATCGGAGGACAGGTAAGATGCAGGCCATCCAGGCTGGTCGGAATGACAAGAACCAAGATGCACTTAGTTCTCTTAGGCGAGGTGGGCACGGTATTTACGCTCCAGGAGTGCTTTTTCCATCTCCTTGGTGACTGGGACGTCCATTGCGTAGCAAATATAAAACAATCAAGATACCAGCTGCTAGGAACAGGATGAGCGGAAGTCCTCCAAAGATGCTTCCAAATACGGAGTGTATGAAGTTTGGGATAACTCCAAGTACCGTCTGAAAGGTGCTCAGAAGTCCAGAACCTATGGTCTTAAATAGGTGGACAATGCCTGTCGTATCAGACATGTTAAAGATACGATTTACCATTTCTGCAAAATGGAAAGGGCAGTTTGTATGAATGAGCGCCTGTATCTCTGCCGAAGAGCTTGCGATCTGGAGATCAAAAGTCTCTCGAGCGGAGGTTAAGGGCACAGACTTCTGTAGAAGCATGGCTTTCATTCTGCTTAGAGTATCAAACCGTATTAAAGAAACATTCAGTGAAGGCCATAACGGCGCCTCCCTCAATCAATCAATCAGGGAATTGTAAGCGCGCTACTCACCCGTGAGGGTCTCAAGGCGCTGAGGGGGTGGGGGATCCGCAGATCTGTTTAGCCGAAGAGCCAGGTCTTGAGGGTCTTCCTGAAGGTGTTCAGGGAGGGGGCGCGTCTGATGTCTGCCGGTAGCTCGTTCCAGGTCTTGGCTGCAATGTGAGAGAAGGATCTTCCGCCTGCTCTGGCTCTGTGGATGCGCAGGGTTTCAGCCAGTACGAGGTTGGAAGATCGGAGGTTTCTTTTGGGTACATGGAAGTTGATTCTGTCGTTGAGGTATTTGAGTCCGTTGTTGGGTAGGCATTTGTAGGCGTGAGTGAGGATTTTGAAAGTGACTCTTTTTTTCCACGGGGAGCCAGTGGAGGCTTCGTAGGTGTTGGCTGATGTGTTCATGTCGGGGGATGCCGAGGACGAGTCTGGCGGCGGTGTTCTGTATTGTTTGGAGTTTGCGGAGTAGGGACTTGTTGATGCCGGCGTAGAGTGCGTTTCCATAGTCCAGTCTGCTGGTGATGAGTGCGTGGGTGACTGTCTTCCTTGACTCAGGGGGGATCCACTTGAAGGTCTTGCGGAGGGTGTTGAAGCAGCTGGAGGTGACGGCGTTGACCTGTCGGTTCATGGTGAGTGATGAGTCGAGTACGATGCCGAGGTTCTTGGCATGGTCTGAGGGGGTAGGTGGGCTTCCAAGGGCGGTCGGCCACCAGGTGCTGTCCCATGCAGAAGGGGTGGTACCGAGGACGAGGACTTCTGTCTTCTCGGCATTGAGCTTCAGGCAGCTGTTGGTGATCCAGACTGCGACGTCTTGCATTCCTTTCTGGAAGTTGAGTTTGGCAGTGGTGGTGTCTTTGGTGAGGGAGGATGAGCTGGGTGTCGTCGGCGTAGAATATGATGTTGAGGCCGTGTTGTCGGACGATGGCTGTGAGGGGGGCCATGTAGATGTTGAAGAGGGTGGGACTCAGTGATGAACCCTGTGGGACTCCGCAGGTGATTTTCGTGGGGTCGGAGAGGAAGGGTGGGAGTCTGATCCTTTGGCTTCTTCCGGTGAGGAATGATCGGATCCAGTCCAGGGCTGTTCCTTGTATGCCTGCGTCGTGTAGTCTGGCGACTAGTGTGCGGTGGGAGACGGTGTCGAAGGCCGCTGATAGGTCGAGTAGGATGAGGGCTGCGGAGTGGCCTTGGCCCAGGTGGGTGCGGATGTCGTCTGTGGCGGCGAGTAGGGCGGTCGCTGTGCTGTGGTTGCTTCGGAATCCGGATTAGGACGGGTCGGTCGAGGACGGCGTTCTCTTCAATGAATCGTGTCAGTTTCCTGTTGACTGTTTTCTCTGCAACTTTGGCTGCGAAGGGGAGGAGCGAGATGGGCCGATAGTTCTTGAGGTCGGTGGGGTCAGCTGTGGGCTTCTTGAGCAAGGGTCTGACTTCTGCGCGCTTCCAGTCGTCTGGGAAGGTGCCTGTTTTGAAGGTGGTGTTGATGGTGCATTGTAGTTCGGGTGCGATGGCGGCCGCAGGTCTGTGGTAGATGTGAGGGGAGCAGGGGTCGGTGGGGGTCGTTGGGGGTCGTTGGGGGTCGTTGGGGGCCCCCCCCCCCCGAGTGGATGCTTTTCATGGTCGAGGCGGTGTCTTCGGCGTGATCGGTGTCCAGTTGGACATGGTGGGCTGGCTGGTGTTTCTGGGGGGCGGGGGGCCGTCTGTGGCGCCTGGTGGATGGTCGATGAAGTTGTCGTAGAGGTTTTTGATCTGGAGGTGGAAATAGGTTCCAAGCTTGTCGCAGAGGTCTTGGGATGGTGTGATGTCTGTGGCTTCGCTGCGTGGGTTGGTGAATTCCTGAATGACACTGAAAAGTTCCTTGGAGTTGGTGGAGTTGGCCAGGATTTTGTTGTGGATGAGTTCCTCTTGGTGGCTCTGATCTGGTTATGGTAGTCCGTCAAGGCGTCCTTGTAGGTGGTGTGGTTTTCGGTTGTCTTGGTGTTTCTCCAGTTCTTCTCCAGGCGTCTGCAGGTGCGCCTGGCTTCTTGGAGAGCGGTGGTGAACCAGGCGGCTTTCCTGGGGCGTTGTCTGTCGGGGTTGCGTAGCGGGGCGAGCTCGTCTGCGCAGTTGACGATCCAGGTGTGGCGTTCTCTGGTTGCGTTGTTTGCGTCGGGTGCCCAGGTGTGGTTGTCTCAGGTGAGGGTGGAGTTAAGTTGCTCGTCAGTAACCTTGCTCCAGTTCCTTCGAGGTGGGCGTGGGGCTGGTTTGGGTGCCTTGGGTTTGTTGATGGCGAAGTGTACGCAGTGGTGGTCGGTCCATGGCGGCTGCGTTGTGTGGCTGAATTGGATGCCATTTCCTGCCGCGAAGATGGGGTCGAGGGTGTGTCCTGCTCTGTGAGTCAGTGTGTTGACGAGTTGTTTAAGTCCGATGCTGGCGAGGTTGTCACGAAGGATAGTGGAGTTGGGGTCGCCGAGGTGGAAGTTCAGGTCTCCAATGAGTATGTAGTTTGCTGAGGCGATGGCGTGGGGTGCGATGAAGTCGGTGATGGTGGTGGCGAAGGGTGTTCGGGGGCCGGGGGTCTGTAGATGAGGGTTCCTCGGAGTGTGGCTTTGGAGGTGGTCTGGATCTGGAAGTGCAGGTGTTCGGCGGAGGGGAAGATTTCGCTGGAGGTGGTGAGGCGGAGGGTGCTCTTGTGGGCGATGGCGAGGCCCCCTCCTGGGTGGTTGGGGCGGTCTTTCCTCTGGATCTTGTAACCGTCTCGGATGGCGGTGCTGATGTCGGGGGCAGAGGATGCGTTGGTCCAGGTCTCTGTGAAGAAGGCGATGTTGGGCGAGAGAGAGTCGAGTAGGTTCCAGATTTCCATGGCGTTTTGTGTACGGAGCGTACGTTGAGGAGGATGCATTTTAGGGTGTCCCCGGTGCTGGCGTCGGCGGTGTTGGAGGCCAGGGTGACGGTGAGGGTCTGGCGGCAGTGGAGGCAGGAGAACTGGCCGTGGGTCGTGTTCTGCAAGGCCTGTTGGCATTCTCGAAGTCTTCCAGGGTTGAGTGCAAGGAGGGTGGTGGTGTCGTAGCGATGGGTAGTGGGAGGTCCAGAGTTCCTGGCGCTGGCCGCAGTCGGGTCGCAGACGGGCTTGCCTTTGGCGGCCGCCATTAAGTAGGGGAGGTGGGAGGGAGGAGAGGCTGGGAGTGGGAGAATTCCGGGGGGGGAGGGACCGCAGGGGCAGCAGTGGCAAAAGGAACAGGCAGGCACGAGAAAATAAAAACAGTGGTGGAATTAGAGCAAGACACAGATGGGCACAATAACAGTGGCACAACAGGGAAAAAGAAAAAAAACGGCTGAGAAAAGTTACGGTGGTTGCAGGCAGTCTGGTCCCAGTTGGAGCGGACAGCAGGGGCAGGAGCGGGCAGCAGCCTCGAACCTCCCAAGGAGGTGTCGGTGGAAACAATACTTGCATACAACAAGTAACTCTGGAGCTCACGGTTACCAGATATGTGATGCCCGGGAGCATGCCACAGCAGCCTTGAACGTTCAGCATCAAGTAACTCCCATTCGAAAGAAGCCTAAATGCTGGAGTAATCACAGCAGCTGGGGTACCCCTCAAATGGCAGGTCAGGTTTGCCACAGAACCATTACAAGCCCCGTGCAGCATTATATCCTGGCATATGAGTGATCCACTTAAAGCGTTCTCACAGTTTGTACCGCTCAGAAACACTTCTCGATCCCCACTCCGGCATCGAAATCTGTATGGTAATACCCATGATTCCTTAATGTATTCCTTACCCATTTTGTCATATCTACCTACTTGCTTTTGTTCAAGGCAATACTGAAACTGAAAAGTAGTGACCGGTAGAGTTATGTGGCCATGGATTAGCCATTCTGTGGACGGTGATTCTGCCACTGTAAATGCTAATCTATCCAGTTTTTCGATACGCAGCATTGTATATTTAGCTCCCCTTTGTGCCATTTCTATCTGTTTATCTGTTAATTGTATTCAGAAAACAGAGACGTACTGTTGATATAACGCCAAGGCATGTAGCCTGCACGCAAAGATTGCAGCGTCCAGCTTAATAACATAATAGAACGTAACTGATTGCCCGTGTTGTAATATGGCCAAATCTTGTTCCAGTATGTCTATCGCAGAAGATACAATGTTGCCTAAGGAATATATCCTGGAGGTCAATGTAGTTAACCCATTGTCTACCACTGCTAGAGATTTTCTAGATTTATACGGTCTATCTCTCGAAGTCTCTCTGCGGCCTCTTGTTGGGATATATTCCATATTTCATTATAGACAGCATAATAGAAACGTTTCTGACGTGGCTTCCTGGGTCCCATTAAAAAATCCCTAAGATCCACATCCTGTGACAGTAAGGATAAGTGTTGTTTCACCTGTGTGAGTGTTGAGGTTTTTAGCCAATCAAGGCACAACTTCCCAACACTGTAGGATGTTACTACCCCTGGATGTTATCTATGTACATAACGTGGATCTGGCCTATGGATACTAAACCCTTCGGCTTTACCCATGAATCTTGCCTGACAACTATTAGTGTCTGTGGGCCAAATCAACCATTTTTTACAATCGGGGTCTGATCTGTTGTATTGTATGATGTCATCTACTGTAATCTCTTCCTTTGATGTTATGTTACCCTCGGTGTGTGATGGAGTCGGCAGCCGAGGGGTGTTCAAGTCTTTGTTCTTGGCTAGTCCAAGGCAAGACGTCTGTTGCACTGTCTCGTTCAAAAACATGATTTGTTGAGGGATGAGGCATGCTCTAAACAAAGCTTCTGTTCCCTGTACCTGCCATTCCCTAGTACCCCAGACTGATTTTACGTCTATGGTGTCTTTCCACAAGTCGAAACCTTGTTCGGACAACTGGGCAATAAAGGAAGCAGAGTAAATCCGTTTGGTGTTTGTCAACATATTTTTCTGTGCTGATACTGGTGCAACCCTATAGTAATATGAGGCTCGGTCAGACATATTAAACCCTGAAAAATATGGAAACTTTTGCGTAAATGTTTTTGAACTGCCTTTCGGTGGTGTTGGACAATGTTCCCACTGGTGGTATGTGAACACAGGTCTAGGATTTGCAGATTTATGTAAAAGTGATGACCATAGTGTTGATAACAATACATAGTCTCGAAATCTGATGTGCCTTCCAATGTTTCACTACTGGAAAACGCAGCAGATTTTTCCAAATCAGATAACATGTTATTAACAGTTTCAAAATCCCAATCATCGGAAAATGTACTTGAGGTAATGATATCACTCAACGATATTTTAAATAAATGAGGAATTCTTAAAATTTCGGTCCGACCAAATAGATTGAAATCAACCTTGTCCCAAACTATACCATCCGGTATAGGAACTGCTGTAATGTTCACTGATGACAAGTCTCTTTGTTCTCGATGAGATGATAGGTGTGGTTTTAAAAGTAAGTTCACCTTTTGGGCTGCAGAGCTTTGTCGAAGGTATCTTCCATTAATAAGCATGCTAAAAACTATTACTAAGCCTACCCAGAAAAGAAAGAAAAGTATCCCGGTGATTATCCATAGTTCTACCCAGGGTGACACCAGGTAAGTCTTTTTAAGAAAGTTCAGAAAGTCTTTTACTTGCTATTTGTGTGATTTTTTGGCTGGCATCGTTTCCGGTTCGCTTGGATCCAAAGAAAACGTATCAAAGTTTATGAAGTAGCCAGAAGCAGTTTGATCAACTGTTGGTATTGCATCAGGATTTGTAGAAATCGTGGTTTGCTCTCGTCAAGGCATGTTGACGTAGACATCTGTATTTGGTCGAATAGCAATTTGTCTGTCATTTTGAGTTTGATTTTGAAGTTGAACTTCAGGTTCCAGGGGAACGAGTTCCATAGCATTGTTGCATAGTCCATCATTCCGTGCCGGGGACTCTTCGGACGTGATGAGTCTTTCCGTTTGAACTTCCTGGATTGTAGCGAGAGGAGGGCGTCTGCTACTTTGGAGTCCACGTGGCCTACTACTCAGTATCGGCCACATAATGTGGTTTGATTAGGTCGATTGAGACAAATCTTTTCTCCGGCAAGAGGCGGTAGAAGTACAGTTCTTGTTCCTTCAATTGCTAGGACCGGTACAGGTTTTCTGTATGATGGCCCAAATTCTTTTTTGTCCGCTATCTTTTCTCTGCCCAGATCCCCGACTTTTGGGATCCAGACAAGTCTTGCCGTGACTGATTTGACTTCCCCAGTGGTGGTCTGCTTCAGGTGGACATTACTTTTGTGTGTGCTGGATTCATTTAGATCCTGTAAAACAGCCAAACGATCATGGATGTCAAAAGGTTTTTCATCCGCCACTGTGCCTTCACAATCAAGATCAGGTACCCACATTCTTGTCCCAAATAGGACCTCATATGGAGTGACCCCCCTTAGAGAACTTCTTGGCATGTTGTTCAAAGCTCGCTGGACTCCATACAGATGTTTTACCCAACTTTCACCCGTGCCTAATACTCTAGCTGTTAAAGATTGCTTTAAGTCCCGGTTTTTTCTCTCCACAACCGAATTTCCCTCTGGATGGTACGGAGATGAGTACTGCAATGCTACACCCAATCCTCGCATGGCCTCCTTGTAAGCCAGAGAGCTAAATGCAGGGCCCTGGTCAGAATGTAATGTGCCAATTGCGTATGTCCCTATAAAGAATCGCAAATCTTTGATAACAGCTCAAGCGTCAGCTGAGCGTTGGGGCCACACCCATAGGAATCTTGAGCAGGAATCCACTGCAACCATGATATACCTGTAAGCCCCATCTCTTTGTAAGGGGCCGCAGTGGTCCAAGTAAACTCCCGCTGGTGGTTTGTCAGATATTAATAATGGTGTCTGTGTTGGACGTGTTACGGTGGAACCTTTCATCTGCTGGCAGATGTCGCATTTCAAGACAGTCTTTAGTCTGCTTTGTTAATCCAGGCCACCAATAGCGTTGTTTCAACAAAGAAACAGTCACCGTAACTCCTGCATGTGCAGAACCTATCTCCTCGTGTGCTGCTAGAATTAAACCTAACCTACGATCCATGTTTGGAATTACTCTATCCCCACTCCAGGAATCTGAGCAAATGGAATGTTATTGGCATCTAACTTGTAGGAGTACTTGAGTGGAAACCTTTTTGGTACTGCTCCGCTGTTTTTGCGACAAGCATTGATAGCTACCATAATCTCACAGTCTATTCTCGTTTTAGAACGAGTGATTGCAGCTACGGAAGCCGTGCGTACAGTCCCCTTTACAGCTTCATCAGCCAATGAATTCCATTCAAGGTGAACGCCATCACGCTGATGACTCAGTGTATGTATCACGTGAGCCCTCGGTAGTTCGATTTTCAACTCCACTACCTGTTCCCATAGAATTTTATGTTCTATTGTGCCACCTTTTGCATCTTTGAACCCATTTTGAACCCAGTGCTGCAAATATTCATTATATGACTGTACATAGTAAAAGGAATCGCACACAATTAGTGTGGGGAATTCTCGATCCGTATTTACCAGTGCCAGTATCGGCGCTTTTAACTCTGCCGGCTGTGCCGTGCAGTCTCCTAGAGACTGCGTTTTTGTGCAACTTGGGTGGAATTTTCCATCCCGCTTGCGACCTTTAACGATTGCACATGCTGCGCTATATTGTTGCTTACTTCCTATGGCCGGTTGAGCAGATCCGTCAGTGTAAATTATATATTCACTAAGGACAGGGTTTCAACGTTTGTGGTAGGAAGTGGCGCCTGCAACGAGTGTGCGTATTATGTATCTTTTGTGTGCGTGGGACGGTGCCACAGGAGGGGGAAGACCCTGAACCCCCTGAATCACAGACCAACGGTCATACACAATCATAACGAGTCTGTGCTCATGTCAACAGTATCTGCAGATCAGTTTCTCTGTATCATAACTTTTCACAGAATAGAGATACGATATTACAGAAATGCATTATAAATGATGATGAACAATCAGGAGTGTTGTTTGTTCTTCTTTTAATCCTGAACGGTTGCCCAGCCAACACGTGTTTCGTCTGGGGGAGGAGGAGGTGGGGGGAGGGGGGAAGTACCCCAAGACTTCTTCAGGGCTTATGGCAATAGGAAAGTATTGGTGATCTCTCTGACAGTTGTACTTCCGTCCCGGCTCGCGAAGGGAAAAGAGTATATCTAGCCAATGTATCCAAAGTGTCAAGGTCCAGAGTATAGACCATGAGGTGGAGCCAAGAGTAGGGGATTCACTAAGCAGCGTGTTAGCTGCGTGTGTCAAAACTGAGATGAGGTGCCTGGAGTATGACAACACCTCGGTGATGTGTCCGGCTGGCGTCCGGGGCAGTGGGCTCCGAAGTGGAGATCCTACTCTGGACCTGATACATTGGCTAGATATACTCTGTTCCCTTGTACCTCTTTTCGGAGGGCTCCTGTGGCAGAGATCTACCTCGGGATTGAGATCCGTTTCCTTTAAAGTTTTGTTGTTTTTTATTGTCCCACTTCTTTCTTGTTGAAGCAGGTGTCTGCTTAGAAGTGTCTTTTTCAGGACCGCCCATCAGTTGTGGTTTTAAAGCTTTCCCACCCAAACGGTCTCTGCCTAATTCTGCATATGCAGTTCCAATTATTTTCGGTAGTTCGTGTTCTTGTTCTAAAGGACTGAACTCCCTTAGGCGTTGGCGGATAGGCACTGAAGATGCTTCCCCCTTAATGTTAGCTAGTATTATGGCTGATACCTGGGCATAGTTACCTAGTAACTTCATCCCTAAGTTTAGGGCAGGTTCTGCTCCATACTCGTATTGTATTTGTCTCAATACATCAGGTACTACTGCTAATGACGTGAGTGGAACCTCTATGTCCTCAAACGGACAGTATTCCGCTGGTGCATCTCCTTCTGTGTAGGAGTGAAATGCTTTTGTTCTTGCATTTGCTGCTGGGAATGTAACCCACGAATAAAATACCTCTGTTCTGTTTGATTCGTGTGCCTGAATCACGAAAACTACTATGCCACCCCTAGATGATAAACCATGCTCTAGCAGTCTCAGGGTGACTGTATTTCTAAAATTTGGTGCAATTTGTATTGCGCCTGCATCTTCCTCGTCTGTGAGGGGCAGTTCTTGTTGAAGTGGATCTAATACCTGGTTAGTCATTGTTTTTAGTACACTAAATAACTTTTCAAGGGAACCAAGATACGGTGTTTATGCACAATTTTAGGAACACTGTGTCCTTCAAGCCTGATTAACCAACAGCCAATAAATAGGATTTTTTAGCCTACTCAGCTGTGGCGGAGTTTGTGCCCACCCACTCCAGACGTCTCTGGTGTTTTGTGCGTAGGGGTCTCTGAGAATAGCACGACTGAACTACTCAGATTCTACTGTTAAATAAGTACCCAAACAACGTTGGCGGCGCCATGTCGTATAGTTCCTATATAACCTATACAGGATCTGCGCGTTTTGGATAACAAACTGTGGGATTGGCGGTAGACTGATTCTGTGCACCCCCACCGAACACGTTAGCCTATCTGTATTAGCCAGCTCACAGTGCCACTATAATCTCCTCTTACCAAGGAGAGAATAGATTCTGGCAACCTCAGAACAGGACAACCCTGATCCCTCAGAATCGTGGAAACAATATACTACCTTTTGCTCAGTCACTCATTCTTACTTAGTTTGTCTCAGAGAGATACACAGAATAAACAGTCTGGTCGTTTTCAATAAGAATTTATTGAACAGTTGTTATTCTAGTGTAGAATATATGAGCTGCAACAACCATTAGACAGTAGCAGAGATATATGATTAGCAGTACTACGAAAGTAAAGGGATGGTATAGTTCTACCATCTTGCAGAAATCATGAATATATACACGTACATAAAACACATGATAAAAGTGCATACTCCTACGATGCCTCCCTAACTAGATGTACCTAAATGTACCTAGCATCTGTGTAGGTGTTATGCCAAGAATCCCTCTAGGATCTAGTCCACCCCATTACCTGAGAGTTTAGAGAATGTGGGACCCTGTCCTGGTCTCGAGTTGGACACCCTGCGAGGGATGTTAGACCACTGCTAGCTGGAGCGTCTGCATGCAGGAACCTCAGCGTCTCTGGTCAGTGTGTCAGCCGGGAAGTCACGGTCTCCTCTATCTTCCTAAGCAAGATGTGCTGTATATATACCCATAGGTCTCCCCAGGGGTCCTACCTTGCTGTGTTGGCTTAAAGGATGACGTTGGGCCTGAACTTTATACAGAGATATTATACAGGAGATGGTAATCCTACTGTTAGTCCTGCTGTGCTTCCAAGAAGCCTCATGCATAATGTATGAGAATCGAACCAGGGAAAAACCCGCGTTCTGAGTGCAGTGTCATATCTAGGTAAAAAGGTCAGTGCCTAAGAACCGTTATGTATGTAATGTAGGGAAGAATATAGGTGAAAGGTTGCAATGTTACCTGCGCCTACATAGGGTACCTATATGGAATATAACATTGTGGAGTGAAATTGTGTGGCGTTTAATTGTATGGTGGGGAATTGTGAGATGTTGAAACGTGTTCTGTTGAGTGGAATTTTGTGGAATGTAATTAAGTGGCATGTAGGGGGTTTAATTATGTGGAGTGGCATTGTGTGGCATGGAGTGGAATTATGTGGTGTGGACACGGATGGGGTGGCGGTTGGGAGAAGAAGAGAGGGAAGAGGCAGGAGGGGATGGATTCAAATGCAAGCTTCACACTGCAAAAATAAATAACTTGAGCAACGCCTCTGCCCCCCTACACCTTTGCTTCACCCCTTCATATGTTGCCCCTCCTACTGCGCCCCATCCCTTCCGCACCAGCATCGCAGACTCAAAGCACCCAAGCTGGTCTCCTTCGGTCTAGGTCACACTTACAGGTGTGAGTAGGGACAGGCACTGAGAGAATAGGGCATTGCAGTGATGCCCTATGCATCACGCATGTCCCTTCTGTAACTTCACCACCCCCGTACTATCTCCAGAGAGATCGGTAGTGGAAACTATAGTTTAATCAGAGACCTCGGACTACGAAATACTTCCTGGATGTGGCAGTCAGTCACGCATGATGGCTAGCTATTGAAATACTGGTAGGATTGGGTAAGGTCAGTCACAAGTCGGACGAGTGCCCCTGAGAGGATGGTGGAGTTGGGGCACGTTCACATCTTCTTTCCAGTGTCGGTATGGTTAAAAGTACTGCTAGTCAATTTGTCCAGTGCTTCTGGTGGGGCGCAGGGACTAGGAAAACGCAACTTAATAAAAAAAATAAAAAAAAATACGGTAAACTGACGATCGGGACAATTCAAACAAACGTGTAGTTGACATGGGGAGAGGCAGTGGCCTGACGGCTAGTGCTGTGGACTATGGAACTGGGGTACCAAGACAGAGTCTCGATGGTGGCTCAACATTCTGTGATTCTGGGCAAATCACGTAATCTTACTGTGCCTACACAAAATGAATGTGTGCTTGTATAAAGCGCTCCAACACCTTCGGGTCGAGTTTGCGCTATATAAAAGCTGCAACAAAAACAAAAGTCAGAGGTCGGGACAAAGCCATGTGGCTCACTGGCCCATTTATTGTGGTGTGTGGGGGCACGGCAATGGGAGAGAGGGGGAACAAGCAAACACAGACAACGGAGGGAGCAGACGACAGAGCCAGCTACGAAAGATGCACTCTGTAGAGTGGCTCAACAAAAAGAAAAAAAATTGCTTCCAAAAGCATGAGCACATACTTGGGCCATGCTCTAGGGGAGGGGCATATGCAAGAAGAGGGAAGTGAAAACTACAGAGCTGACCAGCAGGAAGCAAACAATTGAGAGTGGCTTTGAAGCTATCCAGTGGAAAGTAATGGACGGCCAAGCCAACTAACTGTAATCAGCATGTCTCGAAGAGACAGTGCATGCGCCATCTAGACGAGACCTAAATAAGAGAATGTTAAAATGAAGAACGGCTAATAATGGAGAAAAAATAAAGACCATTGAATTCAATTTTTAAAATAGAAAAGTGACATTAATTAACTGGTAAGGATCATATGTTAGCTTAGAAAAGAGGTAGATGTTGAGGTATTACTAGAGATGGACAGAAGTCTAGAGGTAGTTGGAGTACAGGTAAAACAAGCATTGGCATAGCCAATAGGTCTCGCCTTTGGGACCTTATAAGTATTTAGTTATGCAGCACAACTGTTGCATGGCTAAACACTTATAATGTCCCAAATGCGAGACCACTATTTTTATTTATCAACACATTCATTAGCAGTTTTTAATAGTGTGTTCATGGCTCAAGGGATGACAAAGCGCTTTACAGAAACTAAAAAGGAGTAGACTGAGCCACATAAAAGAAGAGCCATCAATTATTTGAACTGTGCATTAATTTCAGTAATGGTTTGGATACAATTAAAGAATGTGCAGTTAAGTGTACATAAATGAGGACATTGCCAAACTAGCATTATATGATTTTTTGTTTTAAAGGCTCGTTCTATGTTATCTTTTTTGGAATGTCTGCCTGAGAGCCTAGATAGATCTCTGTCTGTTTACACTTGCTCCGGAGTCAAGTAGACACATGGGGCTCTGTAGTGCAAGAAGAAGTGCAGAACAGAGGAAATGGGAAAGGTGATTGGAAGGCTAGGGAATGAAAAAAAGAGAGAAGCGTTGGAACGGGAAGAGAGGAAAGGCAGAAAGATTTTTTCGAAAAAGAGAAATAAAGCGATAGTTGGAGGAAGGAGCTCTGGAGCAGGAAGAGAAAGTGAGATAGGAGACAGAGTGTACAGAGAAAATGGAGGGCAAAAGTAAACAGGGGAAAAAGAAGTGGAGGTATGGAGATGATGGGAAGTGAAAGAAGAACAAGGGAAGAGATGATAGTAGAAAAAAACTAACAGAGAGGAAATGGGGGACAAAGGGAGAGGACGGTAGCAGGGAGAGTAAACCGTGTGAGAAGAGGGAACGGGGTGATGGCCAGAGAGCAGAAAGAGAGAGATAAGAGATGAAAAGAAGCGTGCGCGCCTCGCGCTAAAAGTTAAAAAAAAGACGCACGGACGCGAGACGCGCTCTGTGGTGAGGGAGGGGGAGGAGCGGGAGAGCAAGTGAGAGGAAAGCCAGATGGCGCCTGAGCGATGCGAGGAATGTGCGTTACTGTGCGCGTAACCGCACGCTCTAGGCCAGCAAAAGCTTGTGGTGGCATTTCTAAAGCCCACTCACTAAATGTCTCGCCAGATCAGCGCATGCCCTGGCTCAGGCGAGACCTAAAAAAATTGATAGGTGCGCATGTATGCTTAGAGGCGAGTTTAGAGGCAGTATTAGGCTTAGTGACGATTCCACTTTTTCATTAGTACATCCTTTCTCTTCCTTTTTTGGGACATAGTCAAATTTGATTTATACGCCTGTCCTTTATTAGAAGATAAACCAATTAACCAGATTAGAGGTAACATTCAGAATTATGCTACGTTCCAGCTATTTTTTTCACTATTTTCCATCTACCTGAATAAACAAG
Organism: Calotriton arnoldi; assembly: GCA_963921515.1. Classification (NCBI taxonomy): domain Eukaryota; kingdom Metazoa; phylum Chordata; class Amphibia; order Caudata; family Salamandridae; genus Calotriton; species Calotriton arnoldi. The sequence goes on from CAWUFW010001648.1 coordinate 2,605,335, forward strand.
GTCTAAAACTTTGTTATTCTTCTTTGACATGTATATCGACCTGCTTCATGTGCTTGAAACACTATCGTAATTTTCAATATCTTCTACAAACGCCATCCACCCACTCAAAGAACCTGATGGCCGCCTATGCCTAGTTCTTCATATTCTGTGCTAGGTACATTTTCTTAAAGTTATCACAATGATCTTAGTTGTTTACCTTTTCTAGCTCACAATGCTGATCAACTTAACTACTTCTCATACTTTAACACAAGCATACTCTATTTGGTTATGCTCTTGTTTCAGCTGCTCTGCAATACTACTAACTCTTACTGCTTTTTCAACGTTAACTTGGTGTTATGCCTATCTAGCCCATACAAACATTAAAACACAATAAAATCTCTCTTTTTTAACATTAAAAACAATAAAATATCTCAATAAAAAAGAGAAAATTAAAACTTACTGATAAAAACATCTTAACGAATTTCCAAGCCTTGCTTGTTCTTTCCATCTTTATTACAACCCACTCCTTCCCAAATACCAACAAAATTTAGTTTTTTCTCTAAAACATCACAAAACCATACCAAATAGTGACATAAAACTGCATTCTAATATTTCATTATATTTGTTGTCATTTCCATCAATTGCCGAATCTGCAGAGGTGTCATAATACAGAGAAATACCATTTTATGGTGAACAAATCTTTAATAGTCTCCATGGTTCTTTGTTCTTGTAATAGTAAACAATATGTTAGCAGCAAGCCCCCATTGTTAAAAATTGATCATTCAGAAATACTAGTTAATTTTATTTTGTTCTCTAACACATTAAAAAAGTCAGCCACACATAACAAAGCAATATTTTCACAGTTCATTATGGATGATATTGTTGACTCCAACTGCAGCTGCCTTTTAATAGGAGACAATAATGTTTTATGGCAGTCCTTCAGTGTAATGCAGAATAAAATTAAATGTGTTAATGATAAATCCTCTGATCTTCATAAGAGTCATTTAACTGCTCACAACACTTTTTTTTTTATTTACCATACCATTTGTCAGCTCATTTGTCTCGTTCTTAATTTTATCATCAGTCTTTTTATTTCCTTGGACTGGATATGTCTAAGATAATAACATAACGATCCCTTGTTAGACCTGACAGCCTTAGGGTGCTCTTCCCACAACTTTCTGCCCGTCTCCCTCCATTTTTCTGACCTCGTTTTTTGCTGGTTTTAGGACTCTACACACTTTACCACTGCTGACCAGTGCTAAAGTGCTTGTGCTCTCTCTCCCCTAAACATGGTAACTTTGGCTTAACCCCAATTGTAAATTAAATGCTACTAGAGGGCCTGCAGCACTAATTGCGTCACCCACTTAAGTAGCCCTCTAACCATGGCTCAGGGATGCCCTTAGAGAGCCTGTATGTGCAGTTTACCCTGCCACTTCGACCTGGCAAGATAAACCTCTTGCCAGACCTAAACCTTCCCTTTTTATACATATAAGTCACCCTTAAGGTAGGCCTTGTATGACCCATAGGGTAGAGTGCAATATATGTAAAAGGTAGGGCATATACTTTTATGCTTTGCATGTCTTGGCAGTGGAAAAATTCCCAATTTCGTTTTTCACTTCTGCAAGGACTTTCTCTCTCCCATAGGTCAACATTGGGATTACCTTATTACATATTTTAAGTGTAATTCCCAATTGTAAAGAGATAGACTTTTTAAATTTGGTGTTGCTGGACTCATAATTTAAAATCGCAACTTACGGTGCTGTTGGATTTTTAAATAACAATTTGGAAAATGCCACTTTTAGAAGGTTAGCATTTAATTACTTTAGCCATTTGGTGCCAGCTGCCCGTCTCTGTTTAGTCTGGGTTGAATGACAGCTGGGATTTGTGTACTCCCTCTAGACAGCCACACACAAAGGGAGCTTTAGGTGTGTCTTGAAGGGCCATCCTGGGAGATGGGAGGGAGGAGCTGGGCACTGCTTTACGCTTACACCTGAATAGGCTGTGTTCTGTTCACACACAAAGGGACGCATCGCCTGCTGCGCAAGCAGTAGACATGCCTCGCCTCCAGAACCGGCGATTCACACTCGGTACTGACGCAATGCCACCACTGCATGGAGAATCTCAACACATCTCACCCACTGTGTAGCTCGTAACCGATGCATTACTCTCTGCTACACCTCGCATAGTTTTCGAAGTCGACGCAAGCCCGGATCAAGGTACTTTGGTTCAGCAGTCCCAAGTGGGTCCCTATATCCGGCCCACGCTCCATCGCAATCGGCCTGAACTTTTGACTTTGCGCTGGTCCAGCACGACACGGTAACCCATTTAAGCGTTTATTGCTTCTACGCGCTATTTTACATTTATTCTTTAAAAATTCATATCTCGACTTCAACTTGTCGAATTTGTGTCGTTTTAGTCTTGTTTTACTTATACAATTAAGCTCCATTTGTCTAACCTGGTGTGGAGTCTTTTTGTGGTGTTTTCACTGTGTTACTGTTTAAAGTGTTGCACAAATACTGTACACATTGCCTCTTAAGTTAAGCCTAACTGCTCTGTGGCAAGGTACCAGAGGGTGAGCACTGGAAAATGTAGGGTGTGTTGTTACCCAGACTAGGATTGTGGTTCCTGTTTGTACAGGGTGCATACCTCTGACAACCAGAAACCCAATTTTTAACATTGCTCCCCCAATTTTGCGGATGAAATATGGTCACATTTAATATGCTTTCTGCTCGTCACTTTGCTTTCTTTGCACGTCCAAACCTGTTCCTATAATGCTGTAGAACTGGGTACATTTTGATCTTGTATACACCATTAACTGTTTGAAGCCTTGAAAACGTTCCATGTGGAACAAAACACATGTTGGCTGACCGGTCATAATTTATGTACCTCTATATTGCAAAAAAGGAATCTATATATTAAATCCACTCTTACCCACCCATTTGATTCTACAATCTGAAGTCTCTTATAACGCAACAGGACAAATCAATAGAATCCTTTGTCATATATGTGATAATCTACAATCCTTTTGACTTAGCTTGCTGTTTTATTCTTGTTCAGATTGCACAATAACTAAACAAAGCAAATTAATTTGAGTGTATGAAACAGGACTATATTAACTGCTTTGTATTAACATAACCTTTCTATACAAAATATTGCATATACTGTCTCTGGGGGTTTTGTTATATTCCATATAGGTACCCTATATAGGAGCAGGTAACCTTGTAACCTTTCACCTATATTCTTCCCTACATTACACACATAACGGTTCTTGGGTACGGACCTTTTACCTAGATATGACACTGCATTCAGAACGAAGGTTTTTCCCTGGTTCGATTCTCATACATTATGCATGAGGCTTCTTGGAAGCACAGCAGGACTAACAGTAGGATTACCATCTCCTGTATAAAATCTCTGTATAACGTTCAGGCCCAACGTCATCCTTCAGGCCGACACAGTAACACAGCAAGGTAGGACCCCTGAGGAGACCTATGCGTATATATACAGCACATCTTGCTTAGGAAGATAGAGGAGACCGAGACTTCCCGGCTGACACACTGACCAGAGACACTGAGGTTCCTGCATGCAGACGCTCCAGCTCGCAATGGTCTAACATCCGTCGCGGGGTGTCCAACTCGAGACCAGGACGGGGTCCCATATTCTCTCATTCTCAGGTAATGAGGTTGACTAGATCCTAGAGGGATTCTTGGCATAACACCTACACAGATGCTAGGTACATTTAGGTACATCTAGTTAGGGAGACATCTTAGGAGTACGCACTTTTTATCATGTGTTTTATGTACTTGTATATATTCATGATTTCTGCAAGATGGTAGAACTATACCATCCCTTTACTTTCGTAGTACTGCTAATTATATATCTCTGCTACTGTCTAATGGTTGTTGCAGCTCATCTATTCTACACTAGCATAACAACTGTTCAATATATACTTATTGAAAAACGCCCAGCCTGTTTATTCTGTGCATCTCTCCGAGACAAACTAAGTGAGCACGAGTGACTGAGCGAAAGGTAGCATATTGTTTCCACGATTCTGAGGGATCAGGGTTGTCATGTTCTGAGGTTGCCAGAATCTATTCTCTCCTTGGTAATAGGAGATTATAGTGGCACTGTGAGCTAGCTAATACAGACAGGCTAACGTATCCGGTGGGGGTGCACGGAATCAGTCTGCCACCAATCCCACCGTTTATGTTATCCAAACGCGCAGATCCTGTATAGGTTATATAGGAACTACACGACATGGCACCGCCAGAGTTGGTTGGGTACTAATTTAACAGTAGAATCCGAGTAGTTCAGTCGTGCTATTCTCAGAGACCCCTACTCACAAAATACCAGAGACGTCTGGAGTGGGTGGGCACAAATTCCGCCACAGCTGAGTAGGCTACAAAATCCTATTTATTGGCTGTTCGTTAATCTAGCTTGAAGGACACAGTGTTCCTAAAATTGTGCATAACACCTTATTTTGGTTCCCTTGAAAAACTATTTTAGTGTTCTAAAAACAATGACTAACCAGGTCTTAGACCCACTGCAACAAGCACTGCCCCTCTCAGACGAGGAGGAAGATGCAGATGCAACACAAATTGCACCAAACTTTAGAAATACGGTCACCCTGAGACTGCTAGAGCATGGTCTATCATCTAGGGGGGGCATAGTAGTTTTCGTGATTGAGGCACACGAATCAAACAGAACGGAGGTATTTTATTCGTGGTTACATTCCCAGCCGCAAATGCAAGAACAAAAACATTTCACTCCTACACAGAAGGAGCTACACCAGCGGAATATTGTCCGTTCGAGGGCATTGAGGTTCCACTTACGTACCAGGAACACTTATACTGGTTTAAAGGCGCCCTACCCCACATAAGTAGTAGAGTAAGACTCAGCCCGCTCGGAAGAGAAGGGGCAACATGGCCGATATTAGCAGCCTACACACCACAACCTGACATTGAAACAATGCCACCAGGAGACTTACTCAAACAACACAAACATTGAATTAAAATATACAGAAACTTGACTCAATTCGTCATGGGGACACTTACAGTCCAACCAGCGATAGTTGCAACTAATGGAACTCAAATTCAGGGTACAGCAACTAAAATTACACCACAAACATTACACACGGTAATGTGTAAAATGCCCACAAAACGTGAACAAATGCCATTCTGGGTAGCTCAGAAAATAACACATCTAGAGGCAATATTCCTCAATACTACCCCGTATGAAAAACATAGAATGCTAACAATCTGCTTGCCCATGGGGATAACACCACAAGTAGAGGATTGTACCACTTGGGGTACAGTCTTTGCTGTCATTTATACCAGAACACATGGTATCCCGTCATTAGCAGTAGTACCAGACGTATTGAGACAAATACAAAACGAGTACGGAGCAGAGCCTGCTCTAAACTTAGGGATGAAGTTACTAGGTAACTATGCCCATGTATCAGCCATAATATTAGCGAATATTAAAGGGGAAGCAGCTTCAGTGACTATCCGCCAACGCCTAAGGGAGTTCAATCCTTTAGAACAACAACACGAACTACCAAAAATAATTGAAACTGCATATGCAGAATTAGGCAGAGACAGTTTGGGTGGGAAAGCTTTAAAACCACAACTGATGGGCAGTCCTGAAAAGAACACTTCCAAGCAGATACCTACTTCTACAAAGAAGAAGTGGGACAATAAAAAACAACAAAGCTTTAAAGGAAACAGATCTCAATCCAGAGGTAGATCTCCTCCACAGGAGCCCTCCAAAAAGAGGTATAGCCTAAGGAATAGGGATAACATTAGGAAACCTGACAGGTATGAGGATACTGATACACGTTTCTCTCGTTCCTTTCAGGGTTCATCGAAAAACTCCGAGAGGGAAGGACGGTCAGAAAGGCAAGAAGAGCGTACAAAGTCCAGAGACAAGCAGCACGCTCAAGATTACGCTTCTAAAAAAGAAGAAAAACCAAAGCAAAAGCCACAGTTCAAAAAGAAGAAGGTTGCAGGTCTAAAGATCAGACATGCCCGGAATTCTGAGGACTCGAACTACTGAACGGGGAATGGGCTCCGACGATGCTAGACAGTGCGGCAAAAATAACAATAGCTCGCCAGAACCTGATGGAATTTCTGGTGACAGCAGACTTGAATGGTTATATCACGGTAGAAACACCCGATACTAGGATAAGTGTCCCACATAAAGTATATGAAATAATGCTCCAAATGGAGGGGGACATATGTAGAACAGTAAGAGGTCTCTTTTGGGAGAACCTGAAGTTTGGTTATGATATTTTATTATCTGAACAAGATCGGCCGCCAGCATTTGTCATGGATTGCCCTAAAGGAGAGACGGTAATTCTTCCGGCCTTCTCAGACCATATTCCCAGGCACTTACAACACACTTATGCGCAGGAGTGGGCGGTAGCCCATGCTCCCGCATTATACAAAAACCATGTTGGATGGGATGAGGATTCAACCCACCACATAATTCTTTTAAAAAAATACTCCAACTGCACAGAGGTAGTATCCAATAAAGCAAGAAGCTAAAAAACAGGTCGGGGAGATCTTAGATCAACTTGAGTACCAAGGGGTGATCGAAAATTGCACCTCATCAATGAACAATCCTTTGTTTCCGGTCATGAAACCTGACAATACATATTGTTTAGTTTTATATTATAGACATTTAAACACTTGCACTAAGACATTTCAGTCCAAAATGCACATAGTGCCGCATTAATGAATAACATTGTGCGGAAAAAATGTAAAACACTTGATATCTCAAATGGATTTTTCTGCCAAAATATAGCGCCTGAAAGCAGGTATCTAACAGCCTTCTCAGCGCTAGGGACCCAGCGTCAATTTTATCGACTCCCCCAAGGGTCTAAGAACAGCCCGGGGTTGTTTTCAGCCAGAGTAACTGATTTACTTCAGAATTTGGATGAAGAGGCATTGTCCTATGTGGATGATATTTATCTAACGGACGATGACCTAGAGGAGCACTTGAACAGAGTAAATACCATAATTCTGGGATTTGCATCGGAGGGCTACAACTTCAACTTTAAAAAAAATCAAAAATTGCCCATCTGGGTGTCCTGTTTTTAGGATATGAGCTTTCAAGTGAAGGAAAAAGCCTGGCAGCCAATTTTTTAGAAAAATGCACGCTGCTCCAACCTCCAAAATCATTGAAGAATTTACAGTCAATTCTGGGATTCCTAAATTTTGGTAGAACATACATTTTGGATTACGCAGAAAGAGTAAAACCTTTCTACAATTTAATAAAACCTGAATTTTCAGTAAAACAATGGACACAGGAACATACAGATACACTTCGTTCCTTACAAGCTGACATGATAGCTTCCAGACACTTCCAGACATGCGTAAACGTACGCAACCTGGTGATCCGTATAGTTGCGGGTCAATCTGGGTACACCTATCTAACATATAATGAAGGTGAGACAGTACCAATTGAATACAAATCACATTTGTACACAAATGCTGAGATGCGCTTCGCATCTACAGAAAGGATTCTGACAGCAGTACAGACTGCTGTAGCGAGAGAAAGAACACTGGCTCAGGGGAAACGAATAATAGTAGTGACTCCGATTCCAGCCTTAGAGGCTGCGACAAAGGCAAGCATTCCTAATGCTAAAGCCTTACATCCAAGATGGATACAATGGGCTAATTCTCTCACTGCATCAGATGTTTAATACAGGTACGACCCAAATTTAAAGACACAAACATTTCTGCAATACGAACAAGAATATCCTCTACCAAACGAAATAATGCCTCTAGATCAGCATGAATATATAATTTACACACACGGATCAGCTCAACCAGCCATAGGAAGTAAGCAACAATATAGCGCGGCATGCGCAATCGTTAATGGTCGCATGCGGGATGGAAAGTTCCATCCAAGTTGCACAAAAACGCAATCTCTAGGAGACTGCACGGCACAGCTGGCAGAGTTAAAAGGGCTGATACTGGCACTGGTAAATACGGATCGAGTATTCCCCACACTAATTGTGTGTGATTCTTTTAACTGTGTGAGGTCTTACAATGAATATTTGCAGCACTGGGTTCAAAACGGGTTCAAAGATGCAAAAGGTGGCACAATTAAGCATAAAAAGCTATGGGAACAGGTAATGGAGTTGAAAACCGAACTACCGAGAGCTCACGCAATACATACACCGAGCCATCAGCGTGATGGCGTTCACATTGAAGGGAATTCATTGGCTGATGAAGCCGCAAAGGGGGCTGTACGCACGGCTTCCGTAGCTGCAATCACTCGTTCTAGAACGAGAATAGACGGTGAGATTATGGTAGCTATCAATGCTTGTCGCAAAAACAGCAGAGCAGTACCAAAAAGGATTCCACTCAAGTACTCCTACAAGTTAGATGCCAATAACATTCCATTTGCTCAGATTCCTGGAGTGGGGGATAGAGTAATTCCAAACATGGATCGAAGGTTAGGTTTAATTCTAGCAGCACACGAAGGGATAGGTTCTGCACATGCAGGAGTGACGGCGACGGTTTCTTTGTTGAAACAAAGCTATTGGTGGCCTGACTTAAAGCAGACTAAAGACTATGGGGCCGATTCCGATCTCGGCCGGTAGCGCACCGAATCGGATTCGGCTTAACCGGATCCGATTCGGAGCCCTCTTTCCCGACCGATTCGAACGCGCGTCCGGCCGAGCAAGTACGAAGCGAGCGCGAAATCGCCGACCGACTCGTTCAAGGGTCCGAACCGCTCCGACCGACTCGCACGGACTCGACTCGCACCACGCGATGGAGACGTTCCCCGGCCGGGCAAGTACGATGCGCACCGCGAGCAGTCCGATCGACTCGCGCCGTCCAGCTCGAAAGAGCTGTCGGAGCCGGACTTTGGGGGTCCGTGTCGGAACCCCTGTACGCGTAGCCGCGCGAGTCGCACACAGGGGGGACCCATGGGTCCCCCCTACTTGTGCGGCGCGTACGCATCGACGCGTACCCCCTGTAAGGGGCGCCCTTGTTCGCCTCGCACCCATTGAGTCAATGGGAGCCCGCGTACGCGTTGTACGACCGGCTCCCATTGACTTCAATGGGAGTCCGACCGACTCGAGTCCGATTGCATGCGTGCGCATCGTACTCGTTCGGTCGGACTGCCAGAGTCCGATTTGGTCGGAAATCTATCCGGGTCCAGCTCGGTCGGAGTGATTTCCGGCCCGAATCGGAATCGGCCCCTATGTCTTGAACTGCGACATCTGCCAGCAGATGAAAGGTTCCACCGTAACACGTCCAGCGCAGACACCGCTGTTAATATCTGACAAACCACTAGCGTGTGTTTATTTGGACCACTGCGGCCCCTTACAAAGAGATGGGGCTTACAGGTATATCATGGTTGCAGTGGATTCCTGCTCAAGATTCCTGTGTGTGTGGGCCCCAACGCTCAGCTGACGCTAGAACTGTTGTAAAAGATTTGCGAGTGTTTATAGGGACATACGCAATTGGCACATTACACTCTGACCAGGGCCCTGCGTTTAGCTCTCTGGCTTACAAGGAGGCCATGCGAGGATTGGGTGTAACGTTGCGGTACTCATCTCCGTACCATCCCAAGGGAAATTCGGTTGTGGAGAGAAAAAAACGGGACTTAAAGCAATCTTTAACAGCTAGAGTATTAGGCACGGGTGAAAGTTGGGTAAAACATCTGTATGGAGTCCAGCGAGCTTTGAACAACATGCCAAGAAGTTCTCTAGGGGGGTCACTCCATATGAAGTCCTATTTGGGACAGGAATGTGGGTACCTGATCTTGATTGTGAAGGCGCAGTGGCGGATGAAAAGCCTTTTGACATCCATGATCGTTTGGCTGTTTTACAGGATCTAAATGAATCCAGGACACAACAAAGTAATGTCCACCTGAAGAAGACCGCCACTGGGGAAGTCAAATCAGTCACGGGAAGGCCTGTCTGGATCCCAAAAGTCAGGGATCTGGTCAGAGAGAAGATAGCGGACAAGAAAGAATTTGGGCCATCATATAGAAAGCCTGTACCGGTCCTAGCAATTGAAGGAACAAGAACTGTACTTCTGCCGCCTGTTGCCAGAAAAAAGAAGAGATTTGTCTCAATCGACTTAATCAAACCACACTATGTGGCAGATACTGAGTAGTAGGCCACGTGGACTCCAAAGTAGCAGACGCCCTCCTCTCGCTACAATTCAAGAAGTTCAAACGGAAAGACTCATCACGTTTGAAGAGTCCCCTGCACGGAATGAGGGACATGCAACAATGCTATGGAACTCGTTCCTCTTGAACCTGAAGTTCAATTTCAAAACCAAACTCAAGATGAAAGACAACTCGCTATTCAACCAAATACAGATGTCTATGTCAACATGCCTCGACAAGAACAAACTACGATTTCTACAAATCCTGATGCAATACCAACAATTGATCGAACTGCTTCTGGCTACTTCATAAACTTTGATACGTTTTCTTTGGATCCAAGCGAACCGGAAATGATGACAGCCCAAAAAAATCACGCAAGAAGCAACTAAAAGACTTTCTGAACTTTCTTAAAAAGACTTACCTGGTGTCACCTTGGGTAGAACTATGGGTAATCACCGGGATACTTTTCTTTCTTTTCTGGGTAGGCTTGGTAATAGTTTTTAGTATGCTGTTAATGGAAGATACCTTCGACAAAGCTCTGCAGCCCAAAAAGAGAACTTACTTTTAAAACCACACCTATCATCTCATCGTGAACAAAGAGACTTGTCATCAGTGAACATTACAGCAGTTCCTATACCTGATGGTATAGTTTGGGACAAGGTTGATTTCGATATATTCGGTCCGACCGAAATTTTAAGAATTTCTCATTTATTTAAAATATCGTTGAGTGATATCATTACCTCAAGTACATTTTCCGATGATTGGGATTTCAAAACTGTTAATAACATGTTGACTCATTTGGAAAAATCTGCTGCATTTTCTAAATAGTGATACATTGGAATGCACATAAGATTTCGAAACTATGTATTGTTATCAGCACTATGGTCATCACTTTTTGCATAAATCTGCTAATCCTAGACCTGTGTTCACATACCACCAGTGGGAACATTGTCCAACACCGCCGAAAGGCAGTTCAAAAACATTTACACAAACATTTCCATATTTTTCGGGGTTTAATATGTCTGACCCAGCCTCATATTATTATAAGGTTGCACCAAGATCAGCACAGAAAAATATGTTAAACACCAAACAGATTTACTCTGCTTCATTTATTGCCCAGTTGTCTGAACAAGGTTTCGACTTATGGAAAGACACCATAGACTTAAAATCAGTCTGTGGTACTAGAGAATGGCAAGTTCAGGGAACAGAAGCTTTGTTTAGAGCATGCCTTATCCCTCAACAAATCATGTTTTTGAACGAGACAGTGCAACAGACATCGGTCTTGCCTTGGACTAGCCAAGAACAAAGCCTTGAACCCACCTCGGTTGCCAACTCCATCACACACCGAGGGTAACGAAACATCACAGGAAGAGATTACAGTAGATGACATCATACAGTACAACAGATCAGACCCCGATTGGAAAAAATGGTTGATTTGGCCCACAGACACCAATAGTTGTCAGGCAAGATTCAGGGGTAGAACCGAAGGGTTTAGTATCCATAGGCCAGATCCACGTTATGTACAGAGACAACATCCAGGGGTAGTGACATCCTACAGTGTTGGGAAGTTGTGCCTTGATTGGCTAAAAACCTCAACACTCACAAAGGTGAAACAACACTTATCCTTACTATCACAGGATGTGGATCTCAGGGATTTTTTTATTGGGTCCCAGACACCCACGTCAGAAACGTTTCTATTAACCTGTCTATAAAGAAATATTGAAAATATCACAACAAGAGGCTGCAGAGAGGTTACGTGAAATAGATCGTATAAATCTAGAAAAATCTCTAGCAGTGGTAGACAATGGGTTAACTACATTGACCTCCAGGATATATTCCTTAGGCAACATTGTATCTTCTGCGATGGACATACTAGAACAAGATTTGGCCATATTACAACACGGGCAATCTCAATTACGTTCTATTATGTTACTAAGCTGGACGCTGCAATCTTTGTGTGCAGGCTACGTGCCTTGGCGTTATATCAACAGTATGTCTCGGTTTTCTGAATACAATCTAACAGATAAACAGATAGAAATGGCACAAACGGGAGCAAAATATACAATGCTGCGTATCGAAAAACTGGATGGATTAGCATTTACAGTGGCAGAATCACCGTCCACAGAATGGCTAATCCATGGCCACATAACTCTACCGGTCACTACTTTTCAGTTTCAGTATTGCCTTGAACAAAAGCAAGTAGGCAGATATGACGAAATGGGTAAGGAATACATCAAGGAATCATGGGTATTACCATACAGATTTCGATGCCGGAGTGGGGATCGAGAAGTGTTTCTGAGCGGTACAAACTGTGAGAACGCTTTCATTGGATCACTCATATGCCAGGATATAGTGCTGCACGGGGCTTGTAATGGTTCTTTGGCGAACCTGTCCTGCCATTTGAGGGGTGCCCCAGCTGCTGTGATTACTCCAGCATTCAGGCTACTTTCGAATGGGAGTTACTTGATGCTGAACAGACAAAGCTGCTGCAGCATGCTCCCGGGCATCGCATTTCTGGTAACCGTGAGCTCCAGGGTTACTTGTTGTATGCAAGTATTATTTCCACCGACATATACAGTCAGGGATGCACCGTTATGGCCTTCACTGAATGTTTCTTTAATCCGGTTTGATACTCTAAGCAGAATGAAAGCCATGCTTCTACAAAAGTCTGTGCCTTTAACCTCCGCTCGAGAGACTTTGGATCTCCAGATCGCAAGGTCTTCGGCAGAGATACAGGCGCTAATTCATACAAACTGCCCTTTCCATTTCGCAGAAATGGTCAATCGTATCTTTAACATGTCTGATACGACAGGCATTGTCCACCTATTTAAGAACATCGGTTCTGGACTTCTGAGCACCTTTCAGACGGTACTTGGAGTTATCCCAAACTTCATACACTCCGTATTTGGAAGCATCTTTGGAGGACTTCCGCTCATCCTGTTCCTAGCAGCAGGTATCCTGATTGTTTTATATTTGCTACGCAATGGACGTCCCAGTCACCAAGGAGATGGAAAAAGCACTCCTGGAGGGTAAATACCGTGACCGCCTCGCCTAAGAGAACTAAGTGCATCTTGGTTCTTGTCATTTCAACCAGTCTGGATAGACTGCATCTTACCTGTCCTCCGATGCCTGTTTTGCGGAGAAGAATGCGTGTTAGACCTTTGTTTGACACTCCCATCATGTGCGCAACCGGACGTGAATGCGTTACTGGACCCGATAACGGCCCATGTTCTGCAGTGTCCTCAGCGTATTCCAATGTTGATGGCGGCATTCCTTGAGCCACCGCAGGTAGTAACTGCACCTGTTGGTATGAACACCGTCTCCTCCACTGACACCCATGCTTTGGACGGCGCACAGGCTGCCCCAGCTCCGGCTGCGGACAGCGTGGAACATCATCTGTGCTCAATTGACATACTCTGCGAGGTGTTACAAGGGCAGTCTACGGCGGAAGCAAGCAACGGAAATGTTGCGTCTACCAGCCAGGACACAAACATTTGACTCATTTAGGTCGTCGTGTGCTGGGAAGAAATTCGCCCTTTGTTAAATAATCTCAAATTTGGAACTCAAAAATAGAAATTGACATTCCTTTCGTTTTTTGGGCATACATGGCTTTTTAATGCTTATAGTGCTTCGGACTATAATTATGGACACTTTAGAGCTATGGCTTGCATTATTTTTTAACATTCTTTTTAAAGTTTTTAGACATTTTAGAGGATTTTTAACATTTTTTAGCATAATCAATGTTTTATAGATCTATACTAATATGAGTTAGCCTAGTAGTATGGTAATAAGTTACATATGTCGTCCAGTCAGAAGAGGAGTGGGTGTTATATTCCATATAGGTACCCTGTATAGGCGCAGGTAACCTTGTAACCTTTCACCTATATTCTTCCCTACATTACACACATAACGGTTCTTGGGTACTGACCTTTTACCTAGATATGACACTGCATTCAGAACGCGAGTTTTTCCCTGGTTCGATTCTCATACATTATGCATGAGGCTTCTTGGAAGCACAGCAGGACTAACAGTAGGATTACCATCTCCTGTATAATATCTCTGTATAAAGTTGAGGCCCAACGTCATCCTTTAGGCAGACACAGCAAGGTAGGACCCCTGAGGAGACCTATGCGTATATATACAGCACATCTTGCTTAGGAAGATAGAGGAGACAGAGACTTCCCGGCTGACACACTGACCAGAGACGCTGAGGTTCCTGCATGCAGACGCTCCAGCTCGCAGTGGTCTAACATCCCTCGCGGGGTGTCAAACTCGAGCCCAGAACGGGGTCCCATATTCGCTCATTCTCAGGTAATGGGGTTGACTAGATCCTAGAGGGATTCGTGGCATAACACCTACACAGATGCTAGGTACATTTAGGTACATCTAGTTAGGGAGACATCGTAGGAGTATGCACTTTTTATCATGTGTTTTATGTACTTATATATATATATTCATGATTTCTGCAAGATGGTAGAACTATACCATCCCTTTACTTTCGTAGTACTGCTAATCATATATCTCTGCTACTGTCTAATGGTTGTTGCAGCTCATCTATTCTACACTAGAATAACAACTGTTCAATAAATACTTATTGAAAACGCCCAGCCTGTTTATTCTGTGTATCTCTCGGAGACAAACTAAGTAAGCACGAGTGACTGAGCGAAAGGTAGTATATTGTTTCCACGATTGTGAGGGACCAGGGTTGTCATGTTCTGAGGTTGCCAGAATCTATTCTCCCCTTGGTAAGAGGAGATTATAGTGGCACTGTGAGCTAACTAATACAGACAGGCTAACGTATCCAGTGGGGGTGCACGGAATCAGTCTGCCACCAATCCCACAGTTTATGTCATCCAAACGCGCAGATCCTGTATAGGTTATATAGGAACTACACGATTGTTTTGCTACCTTTTACGCTGTCCACATTTTTATCGCTATATTACTATTTATTATGGGTTCTACATTATGGTCAATCTGACAAAATGAAAATAATGACATTGTCATATTGTACTCCTTTTGTTTGCTTATTGCACTCATTTTCACACATTTATGCACTACTAGAATGCATTTTGTCAATATTCACAAATTACAACTATACTTTGAATATTAAAATCCTCTGCAAGCATATAGCGCAATGATTGCAGATAATTAGGTAGGTCTATTAAGGGGTATTCATTTTTTATAATCATTTTGACAAGAGTGTTAGTCAAGTAAACACTAGAAGGCCAGAGTGTGTTGTGGAGGAATCAGTAGTAGAGGCATGAAGATTTACAGGCATGGAGGTATATTTCTCAAACAAAGGAACTGAGAGTTTGGATAAATGAGCGTGGAAGACCGGATCCGCATCCCAATGGATATGTAATAAAAGGATGCCTGGGGCGGGGATCAAACACATAGAAATTGCCCTCTGAAACTGTTTCAGTCACAGAATTTTCAGCTAATCGTTTGTTTCTCTTACACCGCGAGTCTCTTAAGAGTATCATCAGTGTGGCCAAGTATAGGTGGCGAGCTTGTAAATGTGGAGAAGCTTTGGTGGCTGATAGCATAAGTCCTACTCTTTCATGGCTGGTGGAGAGTACAGCGGCTTTGCACGGGCCAGGGAGCAGTGGGATGGTTTCCATTGATCACTCCTTGCAATGTGCCATCACAGCTACCTTTCACTCACCTGTGACAGCCTGAGGCACAAGGACAAACAGTGCCTCAGCACTTTAAAAATAACTTTTCAAGAAATTAAAGATGCTGAGCATCTACCAGAGAAAATTTTCCAACATGCACAATATGGTAAGTGACAACTTAGAAAATGGAAACGCTTCCAGTTGCAAAATCATTGAGATTTTTCTTTAAGAAAAATGTAGTTATCTTTACTGTACCCCACAAACCTAAAGGGCCATTACATACCCCTTTGTTTGGGTGATCACACAAATTAAATATTTGTGCAAAGACTGCAACTTCATGTGAAAGAGTCAATATTAACTACTGAAAATATATTTGACTGCATACAAAATTTAATTTTCAATTCAGAACCCAATAATTCTAGAAAGAGGGCAGACTGTCAAAAGAAGGCATTGGACCGCATATCCCTAGAGCCACAAAGCATAGTTGGTAGTACAGTACTATTACGTACTGTACCAGGTGCCGCAGCAAAACAAAAAAACTGAAAGTATGCACCAAGTTTGCTTATTGTGATATGATCTCCATGGGAGGAGCGGCCTACTTTCTGTGTGTGTAAGGATTTGAAAACAAAACAGAAGCATGAGGTTGGATTTGAGCATTACTTGACGAGGGAAGGAGGAACTGTATTTTATGTGAAGTGATGCAATTTAAGAGGACCTTTGCTTGTTAAAAGGTGGGACAATGCCACCTGCACAAAAACACAAGAACTGCAATAACATGACCTCGACCCAATTTCCTGTTTACATCCTATAGCATCAATGCAGTAGACCAGAAACACCAGTTTAGTTTCTTCAGTCTAGAGTAATTTTATCAACAAAAATGACAGAAAATAAAGAATACCCCGAGAAATATTCCAGCAAAATAGGCACTTTGTTTCTTCTAAATGGGAACCTTTCCCTTATTCTGATCATTGGTATAGTTGTGCGTGTCCATTTACATGAAAACAAGCTGCATACCATTTTTGCCAACCACACATTTTCTAGGTTTGGTCTAGGTCACCTACGCTTATTTTTGCATTTGTACAAAACTGCATCAACTTGGGACTTAGAACAGTTCAAATGGCGCTCATGGCACTGAAAATGTAAGCTAAAAATGGAACAAAATGCCAGATCTATTAAAAGGACTACACCAGAAAAGTAAATGTGTTACAACTTCATGAATACAGCTTTTGAAATTGAAATACTTAGTATTAACTGCCACTGCAAACAAATAATTGACAAAGTTTGGAACTATTTTATTTGCCCTCCCTTAAACCAGACACAAACACAGAAAGCAGTTTTGTTTAAATATTTTCAACATAAACATACATGACACGCCATTTAATACTGACATTTAATCTAAGCCCTTCCAATTTTTGAAGGCAGGGGAGCTGAAAGCATTTGAAAATAAAGCGTGTTTTCCATGATCACACATTTTTTCTTAAGTGGGGAAACTGTTTCCTAGCTCATTAGCTTCCAACTCACTAGTAGATCAAGTCTTAAAATGTACCTGCAAGCACAAAAGGAATGGAGGAGGTCCACATTCGGCACATTTGATGTAAGGTTCCATGAGGTAGGAAGAACAGCCTTTACAAGGTGGCTTATCAAAAGGATCACCTATAGCAGTAACAAAAGAAAATATTTAGGTATCACATTTCTCACCTACTTTGAGGCTACACAGCAATGCGAATAATGATCACATTCCCTTTACAAGTGGCTTTATCATGCTGCCTTAACTGAACGCTGCTTATTAAATTTGCATAGGACTCCACTCCGTTTTCCATAGTGTAGAGCAAGAGGATTCAGGGTACCAAATTCCTAAAAAAAAGGTCTCTCCCTCACAGAAGGTATTCTGTCTTCCCACATTTTTACCATCACCACTTTTGCATGCTTGAACAGACACTTTGAATTAGAGCTCCTGAAGTTAAGGCATTAGCACTCAGTTTCAGCCGCACCACTGTCTTCTGAAGAACAAGGCTTCTGCAGCCAAGACACTGATGCATATCAAACATTCCCTTGATGTCTCTCACTGGCTGCAATCAGTCTTCGAGCTGGCCAAATCAGGGGGTGGAGGGGGGCAACTGAACCATCAGCAGTAAGCTTGCTAGCTTTTGGACATCACCACATACAGTACACAAGTGCACACATGAAAGACAGCAGTAAACAGCCACTGCAGAGACTAATACAACCAAATCAATTTCGATAATAGAACAGGAGTCCTGTACTCTCATGGAATCAAAGACATAGCAGCTTACAGAAATGGGTTTGACTCAGACACTTTGAACCTACACCAGCCAGCTGTCACTGGTGTATGGTCTATGAAATAGTAAAGGGAAATGTTGTAGGGTAGACCCCTATGACAAATATGTAAAAGACAAGTTCTTCTATAGCTAACCAGCCTTGCAGTTAAGGCAACCAACAGGCATCATTATCGCTCATTTTATCCTCCTTAGAAAGACTTTAATGCAGGTCCAGTTACATGACCCAATTTTAACATAGGAAGCGAGTCAAGATGCTCTCGGACTTGGATTATCTGTAAATCGAATGGTACGTGTATGTGCGGACTAGGAAAGGCCCCACGTAAGATCAATTAGGTTACTCTAATTTCAAAGAGTGTTGTGTTCAAGAAAATAAAACTGGCACTGAGGAATAAGGGACAGACTTTCCCCCTGTTACTAAGCACAGAGAATTCAATGTGCGGACAACAAGACACATGCATATAGATTTAGATCCAGTATTTAACTCTTCTCCACTACATTTCTTTTCAAATTGCAACTAGGACTGGTGTTTCACGTGCTTCTAAATGCTCCTGAACGTGCTAGAACCGAGACACTAATAAAATATTTAGACAGTATTGCCCAATTTTAGTGAAATGGGTATGCTGGAATTTGACCGCAGATTTTCTGCTTCCAAATACAGTAATTTACCATCTACGCCACATTTATTTCATTTTCCTGTGATCCCTCCTTCATTTCCTTTCCTTCCACTGCCCTTCATAATTTCATCCTTTTCTTCCCTTAGCTCATCATTCCTTCTGATATACCCTTACTCTCCTTTTGATTGTCCATTATTGTTGGGTCCCCAACCAATCCCTCATTGCCCTTCCTTCACCTTTCCCCAAAAATGTGTCTTCATCTACCCTATCTTCCTTCCACCCATCATCTGTCTTTAATGCTTTCTTAACTTCTTTGTTGCATCCTTTTTATTATTTATTCCTTCATTTTTAGCAAGTGTTTGGAAGATACTTTATTCTTTTTTCACCCCTTATCTTCGTAATTCAGTCATCTACCCCCATTTGCCCCTTGTTCTATACACCTCCACCTCTTCTATTTGTCCCATGGGGAGATATCCACTCGTAAGTTTACTACTTAGGGGCCGAGTTCGATCTCGCTAGGAAGGCCTCCAGACGGGTTCCAGAAAGAGCAAATCTGATTCGGAGCCTATGTTTCCAACCGAATCGTCCCCAGTTCCAAACGACCAAGTAAGATGCGAAGATCTCGTCCACGTCGACCGAATCGTTTCCAAACCCGATCCTGTCAGGCCGACTCGTTCGCAGCCGAAACGTGCCGCGCAATGGAGTTGGCTTCCGAACAAGTGCGTACGATGCACGATTCGGACAGCCCTATCGACTCGATCTCAGCAAGACAAAATGGCTGTGGGAATCTGACTTCGGGGGGGCTGTAGCGGGGCCCCCTTCACCTGGGGGCAACCGAACATTCCCGTGGGGGGTGCATGCATGAGAACGTCCCCCCTTCTCATGCATGCACAGTGTGGCAGGCACCATGGGGCGCACACCACAGGTTGTACGCTTTTCCCCACCCACCCCTTTTTGCTATGGGAGCCTGTGTACGCGTTCAGTATACAGGTTCCCATAGAGTTCAATGGGAGTCCGAGCGAACCGAGTCCATCACCATACGGGTGAATCGTACTCAGTCGCTCGGACTCGCAGTGCACAATTCGCTAGGAAAGCCCTCCGGATCCGAGTCGTACGGAGGGCTTTTCTAGCAAGATTGTACTTGACCCCCAAGTGGTAAACATGGGAGGAACCAGGCGGAGTGGTGGGAAAATGAAGAATAACTGCAACAAAATGGTATGGGTTTAAGAAAGGGACAGGCTACTACAAACACCCATCCACAAAAAATTTGCAATTTCCTGTTCACAAACTATAGTTCTAAAGTTACTACAGCCCTAAAGGTGGCAAAACTGTAACATATGTACTCCAGCCCAGCCTTGGAGTAGGTCAAGCATCATATGTTGCCACTTACAGGTACTACAACATCTATTACAACATAATTGAGGCAGGGACGCAAAATAACACTCGATAGGAAATAACTTTAAATACATAACATTAGATAGATAGATGTATATATTCCAGCTCCGGTGACCATCTGAAGGGCGTTAATCGAACTCACGGCGGGTGCATGCAGTCGGCGGGGGTGGTCACCCGCCATGTTACAGAGTCTCAGCGACGGTTCGAGCCGCCCATTTTATTCCAGCTCCGGTGACCATCTGAAGGGCGTTAATCGAACTCACGGCGGGTGCATGCGGTTGGCGGGGGTGGTCACCCGCCATGTTACACAACAACTCCCAGAAACCTGTATAATAATTTAATGGAAGTTCGTGACGCTCCACTACCGGTCCTTTGGGAATCAAGCCCTTCCATTGGTCATGGTATCCACCAATCATGTGACTCTCTGGTTTTAAAAGGACTTTTCACCCTGTCCCCCTGCATTTGGCTTTTTAACCGCACTGACGAAGGCTAAATGCTGAAACGCGTATGCGGAATAAATAAGGCTTTGAATATTCACCTCGCGAGTGCAATATATATGACTTCATTATTTTAAAAAGTAACAAACTTAATTTAAAAATAAAATGTAAACTTGCTAAAAAATACAAATAATTTAAATTAACTCAAAACAACAAACTGTACTACATATTAAATAAAAATGTTACTGTGGGTGGGAATTTTTTCAATTACTCTAAGAAATATTTGTAAGTTATATATAGTTAAATATTTTAATGCACATGTAATTTAATGAGTTAACGCACTGTAATGTTTTGTTATATTCTATCTTAATAAATATTTTACATTTATGTTCAAAGAGTGAATCATTTTTTAATAGAAAAATTACCAACAATTTTGCCTATACTTTTCTATGGGGAGATCTCCACCTACATGTGAAAAGTTACTAGTAGTAACTTTACACTAGTAAATGTACTCTTATGTTTCCAACCCCCTAGTTTTAGGGTAGTGAAGATACTCAAGTCTTACACGTAAGTGCAAATCAGAACTCAGAATGGTGACTAGCAAAAAAGTGTAGATGTGCACCGGTGCATCAGTAGATTTACAGGAGAAAATGTAAACATGTAAATAGACCTTTGTGAATAGGGCTGAATGATAGTAAGATTTAAGAAGGCTGTGCCTCTGCAATAGAACTTTGAGATTTATTGATGAGAAAAGAAATATCCATGTAACTCCAGGCAAGCTCAGTCTTCATCTGCCACTCTTCACCAGTTCTGGAATACGTCCACATAACAGTGGAACTCCAGATGATGAATGCATCATAATAGAATACAACAGATCCCACTTAACAAATGTTTAAGCAAAGGAACCACATATAGAATGCAATGAACATGACACGATTCAACAATACTTATACAACAAAGTGAAAGAAAAGTGCATGTCTTCATATGGTCAATGTCTAGGTTTAGTTCAAACATTGGTTATGCACATAGATAGACCCAAGAAATTAGAAGTTTTTCTTTTCCTGTTCCGTACACTGCCCTTCCTTTCGCTTTGATCATCAGCCACCACCACCTCCTCCTTGTTCGAATCCTCCTTCCAGTCTGTTGTTCTAACTCACTACACTTTGTGACTTTCCTCACATTCCACTTTTTTTCTGTACTTCAATAGTACCATGTTAGCTTATACTTCACTTACTTCCTTTGAGCTTCACCATATGGAGGCACCCTTCTTGCAATTTTCTCTTACACACAATCTCACAAAGTGCCCTTTTTTCTTTTTTTTCTTTTTATAATTTTTTTATTTTTAGCCATACGTTTACTTCATAATAACAATTTAAGATACAAAAAAAAAGGGGAAACATCTATCACATGTTTAGACATATATAACCTAAGAGGAAGAAACTACATATAGAATAAGAAAACAATATCATTAATTAAAGCTTATATAAATGGAAAGAAAGATGCCAAACAAGCCGGGATATCAGACAACATAACATTTCATTAATCAATTCCATTTGAGCTAAGCCCATATCTTTTTAAATTTGAGCCATGATCGTGGACCTCTAGCTTTAGCAACAGCTAATTCCATTTCATATATTTGCCTAAGTAAAACCCAAAATTCATTGATACTTGGACTCTTATTTTGAATCCACACTCTAGCAATACATAATCGTGCACAAATTATAAAAATAGAAATGAAAGGTCTCAAATAACTGCCCATTTCTCTTATAGCCCCTAATACAATTTCCTTCTCGCCGATCTGGACATTATGCCCTATCAACATTACAAATGCTAAAGTTACCTCCGCCCAAAATGAGTTCAAACTTGGACAAGTCACAAACATGTGCTTTAAATCTGCAGCGTACAGTTGGCATTTGGGACACTGTGCTTTATCCAGTGATTGACTAGTAGACCATTTAGATATACGCTCAGGAGTGTAGTATAACATAAATATTGTCCGATGTTGTTGGAGTTTCAAATTAACTGATGTTATTGCTGCATCTATGCACTCCAACGAATCCTGTACTTCCTCCTTAGTTACCCCAGTTTGAAAAATCCGACTGAGTTTCTCTGAGGCCTGTAACCCATCGTCCTCAACGGCTACTATCAGCTTATTATAGACCTTGCCAATAGTTCCTCGACATTCAGTCATAAACAGTGTATCTACTACTTCTGGGGTATTTGTCAGCTCTAAAAGCCTCTGACCCCGTATGAAATAATCTCTTATTTGTAAATATTTAAAAAATGTACTCTGCTGCAAACCAAACTCCTCTTTCAAAGTTGCAAAGGATCAAAACCCCTGTTTATCATAAAGTTGACCAAGTTGCAGAACACCCTTACACTGCCAATTTTTGCCGATAGCATCATGAAATATACCAGGCATAATAGGGTTACCCCATAGTTTCATATAGGAGTGAAACTCTGGGACCGAATACTCCTTACAGATATCCTGCCATATCCTAGTGATGTCCCTTATTATCTTTAACTTGACCCGTTTGTAGTAATTCGGGTCTGCCGTTTTATAAAGAAGAAATCAAGTATTAGATCCGCAAGCCAGTTGATATGAAAGCCATACTGAATTAGTATCTGGCCCATCAAGTAGGCTTCGAATACGCCCAGCAAAGGCAGCCCAAAAATAAAGTTTAAAATCTGGAAGCTTGAAACCCTCTTGCTTGTAAGATAATTTAATGTACCTAAGAGCTCTTCTTGCACGTCTATAACCCCAAATAAAACTACCTACTACACTTTCTAACCGCTTGAAAAATATATACGGAACTCTTAAAGGAATTGTCCGAAACAGATACAAAAATTTCGGCAAAATATTCATTTTAACTATGTTGCACCTCCGGTAGATGCTAAGTGGGAGTCGATGCCATTTACGGAGTTTAGCCGTAATAGTTTTAAGCAGTGGCTCATAATTTAAGACCACTTCTTCCACTCGACTGCTTAAGCATATTCCCAAATAAACTGCTGTTGTTGTAATTCCTAGCTCTTGCGTTGTCCTGACAGATTGATAATTTAAAATAGTCTGAGTTTTATTCACGTTTAGTTTATAGCCTGAAAATGAGCCAAAACATTGTGCCTCTTGCATAACTTCAATTATGGCCTCATCTGGATTGGAAGAAAAAATGGCAATACCATCTGCATACGCAGTTAATTTGAGTTCCATGCCATTAAACACAACGGGGTCTATCCTTGGATTTTGCAGCAAGTGTCTTATATAGGGCTCAATATATAATGCGAACAGTAACGGGGATAGCGGACATCCCTGCCGCGTGCCCCTTCCAATAGAGAAGCGAGCCGATGTCAGACCATTCAGCTTCAGTGCTGCTATCGGGTTGTTATACAGTTTTTGAACAGCAGAGATAAACCTTTGACCCAGGCCAAATGATGACATAATCGACCATAGTGCTCCCCAGGCAACTCGGTCAAAGGCCTTCTCCGCATCCAACATCATCATCCCCATTTGCTGATTTAGTTGGCCAGATACATCAAATGCAGCAATTGCTGTATTTATATGTGCTGCTGCGTCTCTACTCGGGACAAATCCATGTTGCTGTCCTGATACTAGCGGATGTATTATTGGGGCCAACCGGGAAGCTAAAATTTTAGAAAATATTTTCACGTCAGCATTAATCAGTGAAATTGGACGATACGAGCCCATTTCCTCTACTGGTTTCCCTTTTTAGGTTGAGCCTAGAGTAGCGCGCAAGCGCTGCTTCTGGCGAAGCATTATGTAGGGGGTTTTCAAAGCTGACCAGACGCTCGTGCGTCATGGCCTTTTTCGGGCGGTTACCCGCGCGGCCGACATCTGTTTCCCATTATCGTGCCCAGACGAGGGCGCGATAATGGGAAACACATGCCGGGAAAAGGCCATGACGCACGAGCGTCTGGTCAGCTGAGCAGGCTGCCGCGCTCGCCCCCGCTCCTCTCTCATTTTTCAAGAGTCACTGTGTCTCACGTGTGAAAAAATGTACTTGCAGCTTTAGTGTCTTCGAGAATGTGTCCCGTTTTGTGATTTTTATAAAACGTGCGACATCAGGTGTCAGTAAACAGACCTGTCAGTCATCTCTGGCAGACGAGGAGGGCCTGTGACAACGAGATCCAACCGTTGCTAACTCGGACCACCCGGGGTTAGCCTTGCTTCTTCATTCAAGGAGCTACCTAGCCTCGCCTAACTTTCCTGGATACAGACATTGCCCATCTGGTGACTACTTCTACTCGAGGTAACCTCCAGACAAGCCCACTGCTCACCAAAGTGGGCGGCACCGGCCGACTGTCTGCAGACAGCTAGGACAAAGACACACGGGGACTCTAAAGCCAATCAGCACTTCGGAATTCTGTGTTGTTCACTACGATTGGCTGGGATGTTATCAATGCTCCAATCCTGGGTCATATTACACATTACTGTCCCTGCCGTTCTCAGACATCTCTCAGAATATGTTCAGTCGCTGGCTCGGTTGTTATGCGACCCGGAAGAGCTGAAATTATGGGGCAATGACATATGTTAAAACATCAACAACGCATAACGAACATTAGGGTAAGTTCACGGACGATCTGTGTAAGCTGCGGACAGGTCACCTTCCTGTTGTCTGCCTTTCTTTCAACTGTCTGTGGTGTTTGCTTTCTTCCCAGTTGTCTGCGGTGTCTCTCCCCCAGCAAACTGTCTACGGTGTCTGCCGCTTAGCACTCCCAATAGTCTGCTGTCTGTCTTTCCCCACCCAGGTTAGTCTGCGGTGCCTGCATTTCCCCACCCTCAACTAACTGTGCTGTCTGCCTTCTACCCATTTCTGACTGTCTGGTGTCTCGCTTTTGCCTCTTGATAGTCTGCGGTGTCTGCTACTTCACCCTCCGCGACTGCCTGCTTAACTAGCCTTTCCACCCCTACAACTGTGTGTGGAGTCTTCCATCCTTCTTCTCCCCTGAATATCTATGCTGCCCTCCACTTGCCTCCAAACTGTTTGCAGTGTCTGCCTCTTCGTCACCCCTGATTGCCTCCCTCTGATGTCCCGACTGCCTGTGGTGTCTACCTCACCCCTGACTGTGATGTTTGCCTCTTGGCCCCTGTGTGCTGTGTCTACCTCATGACCGTCTGTGGTGTCCTCTTCTCCCCCCACCCTCCCCCCCTGGCTGACTTCAGTGGCTGCCTCTCCCCTGACTACATTGTCTGCCATCCCTGCCTCTCTCTCCCTGACTTTAGTGTCTGCCTCTCTGACTTTAGTGTCTGCCTCTCTGACTTTAGTGTCTGCCTCTCTGACTTTAGTGTCTGCCTCTCTGACTTTAGTGTCTGCCTCTCTGACTTTAGTGTCTGCCTCCCTGACTTTAGTGTCTGCCTCCCTGACTTTAGTGTCTGCCTCCCTGACTTTAGTGTCTGCCTCCCTGACTTTAGTGTCTGCCTCCCTGACTTTAGTGTCTGCCTCTGTCTCCCTGACTTTAGTGTCTGCCTCTGTCTCCCTGACTTTAGTGTCTGCCTCTGTCTCCCTGACTTTAGTGTCTGCCTCTGTCTCCCTGACTGCAGAGTCTGCCTCTCTCTTCCTGACTGCAGAGTCTGCCTCTCTCTTCCTCACTGCAGAGTCTGCCTCTCTCTTCCTCACTGCAGAGTCTGCCTCTCTCTTCCTCACTGCAGAGTCTGCCTCTCTCTTCCTCACTGCAGAGTCTGCCTCTCTCTTCCTCACTGCAGAGTCTGCCTCTCTCTTCCTCACTGCAGAGTCTGCCTCTCTCTTCCTCACTGCAGAGTCTGCCTGTCTCTTCCTCACTGCAGAGTCTGCCTGTCTCTTCCTCACTGCAGAGTCTGCCTGTCTCTTCCTCACTGCAGAGTCTGCCTGTCTCTTCCTCACTGCAGAGTCTGCCTGTCTCTTCCTCACTGCAGAGTCTGCCTGTCTCTTCCTCACTGCAGAGTCTGCCTGTCTCTTCCTCACTGCAGAGTCTGCCTGTCTCTTCCCGACTGCAGAGTCTGCCTGTCTCTTCCTGACTGCAAAGTCTGCCTGTCTCTTCCTGACTGCAGTGTCTGCCTCTCCCTCCCTGACTGCAGTGTCTGCCTCTCCCTCCCTGACTGCAGTGTCTGCCTCTCCCTCCCTGACTGCAGTGTCTGCCTCTCCCTCCCTGACTGCAGTGTCTGCCTTCTGCCCATCCTGACTGTCTAGAGTGTTTGCCTTGCCCTGTCTGTGATGTTTGCCTCCTGCTCCTCCCTGACTGTTTGTAATGTCTGCCTTTTGTTCCTTCCCCAGTTGTCTACATTATCCGCTTCTTTCCCCCTCAACTGTATATGGTGTCTTTCTCTTGCCCCACCCCAGCTGCCTCTTCCTCCACCCTCATTTGTCTGCATTATCTGCTTCTCACTCTTTGTCTGACTGACTGCAGTGTCTCTCAGCCTTCCTCTGACTGACTGCAGTGTCTCTCAGCCTTCCTCTGACTGACTGCGGTGTCTCTCGCCCTTCCTCTGACTGACTGCGGTGTCTCTCACCCTTCCTCTGACTGACTGCGGTGTCTCTCACCCTTCCTCTGTTTGACTGTGGTGTCTCTCACCCCTCCGACGAGTGCGGTCTCTCTCGCCCCTCCGCCAACTGTCTGTGGTGTTTTTCTCTCACCGTTCCCCCAACTGCACTTTCTGTCTCTCCCCTGACTGTCTGCGGTATCTGCCGCTCTCCTTTCCCTCGGACTGTCTGCGGTGTCTGCCTCTCGCCCCTCCCCGCAGTGTCTGCGGTGTCTGCCTCTCGCCCCTCCCCGCATAGCCAATAGGTCTCGCCTTTGGGATCTTATAAGTATTTATTTATGCAGCACAATATTCTTGGTGCAACAACATCAACTGTTGCATGGCTAAACACTTATAAGATTTATTTTATTTTTTATTTTAAAAGTTTTATATAGCGCTAGCTAGACCCGTGGGTATCAGAGCGCTTTACATACACACTGTACAAAACCAAAGGAAATTGCATTACTTAGTAGGAAGGCAGTAGGGAAGCAACAACAGAGATAAAAATAAAAAAAAAGATCCCAAAGGCGAGACCTATTGGCCATGCCAATGCTTGTTTAGGGAATACTGTGATATTAGTAATCTTCCAAGTAGAAGGAACATCTTCCCCATTCATAATATTATTAAACAATGTAATAAAAACTGGTGTCAAGATGTCTTTAAAGCATTTATAAAACTCCATCAGGATAGTATCTTCGCCAACCGCCTTACCATTTGGTAAAGAGCTCAGCGCTAACTCAACCTCCCCAAGCCCTACATCACGTTGCAGCCCCTCAGAGTCTATCAAATTCAGGACCGGCAGCTCCGATTCTTGAATATAATCCATAGTTATTTATGTATTAGTAACGCTGACTCATCGTATAATTCAGCATAAAAAAGTCAAAATTGTTCAACTGTCTTCTGATTTCATATGCGTTAAGCCATCCCCCCCTTTAATTGTTTTAATATATGATCTAGCCCTCTGATCAGCAATTTGTGTGGCTAACAGACGTCCTATTCTTTCCCCATATTCATACTGCTTAGCCTTATATTTATGATATCTAATAGCTACTTTGTCCACCAGCCCGCGGTTAAGTTTAGCTCTCGTTTCCACCAGGTATAAATATATTTGCTGTTCCTCCTTATCTTTAGCTATTATAGCTCTAGCATGTTGTTTCTCCAGCTCTAATAACAACTTATACTCCTGTTCCTTCTCCCAGTTAGCATGCTGATTCTGCTTTAAAATGAACTGCAATGTGGACCCTCTAACATACGCCTTCAGACAATCCCATACTACTGAGATAGCTGCAGTACACGTTATTTTCTAAGTATTCCCGTAAAGTATCCTGCATAAATTTCCCGTACTCAGGGTTACTTAAGTGATGTCTTGGAAATGTAAATTCTCTACGTGGCGTCTTATCGTCTGACTTGTTTTGTACGATTAACATCACCGGGTTGTGGTCCAATGTAATCTTTGGACACACTTCCATAGTTGCTTTATCCAGTATTGACCTGGTAGTAAAAATCATATCTATCCGGGAATAATGTTTATGCGGGGACGAGTAAAATGTAAACCCTGGATCTCTTGGGTTTAACCTCCTCCAAGCATCCTCCAACTGATGCAGATGCAGGAGTTCCAGAATTGCCGCCCTAGTCCGTCCCATTCTAGCCCGCTGTGTTATATTAGTAGTATCAATCTTTTTATCAATTATACAATTAAAATCACCCATTAGTATCAGGTCACCATCCCATTCCAACAATTCAGAACATATAAAATGAATAACCTTCGGACAATCCGTATTTGGGCCATAAACCACACATATTGTATATTTATGCCCCCTATTCATCAATTGGGCAATTGCCCATCTGCCTTTAGAATCAGCTAGTGTGCGTATTACTGTTGCTCTACAGTATTTTGACTTTAATATGGCTACCCCTCGTATAGAGACTGCCTGTGACGAGCATACTACTACATCAACTCCTAACTGTTTAAGCTGAAATCTATCCTTAAACGCTAAATGTGTCTCTGTCAGACCCAGTATATGGGGTTTAAATGCCCGAAGCTCCTCCATTACTAATCGTCGTTTCCTGGCCTGATTTAGCCCAGCTACATTCCAACACATATATTTGAAATCAAACATTAGCTCTTAATTGTATCTTCGCTGTAGATGCTTCCTCCTTTATTTCGTAATCCTTTCCCTTTTCTATGTCCCAAAATTACTCTAGCTAAGTAAACTAAGACATGGCTACTTAACCCCCCCTCCCTACGCAACCACCCCCTCCCTTCTGACCCCACCACCCAATCGGCCGGTGACGGCCCAGTGCCTTCTTCTGCCTATCATCCACCCTTCCTAACCCCACCCTGTACAAAGTGCCCTTTTTTCAAACTACTTTTGACCTCTTTGCACATACTGGTCTTGATATTTTTGTACCCTTTCATTAGGAGTCTGTCTGCTCACTCCAGAACTATCCATTCTTAACATCCACGCAGCAGCAACTGTTGTGCATGCCACTCTTCCCTTTACAAGAAGAATGGATAACATATTTTTCACACCATGTTCACAATATAGTCCCCCGCTCACTGCCAGCTGGATACACTCACCAAGCACACCAGCTGAACCACTCAACCAAACCATTCTCCTGAGGATGGCAAACTGCAGTTGCAACAGTAAGTACGCTCTTTAACTACACCAATATCATCCGTATACACGGACATATGGCATCCTCCAACTCAACGGCTTCAAACTCACTGTACAAAATCAGATCTTCTGTTATAGATCTCATCCTACACTAGTCCTCAAAGATGCCATTTTGGTTCACCGAATCAAGTTGGTTCCTACTCCTACCAACCATTCTTTAGCTCTTGATTCACCTAAAACTCCCATTGCTCTTTCACTTTAACTGCAAATTACTGGTATCCCCCCGATTCCCCTCAACAGCGTCACACCCTAACCTAATACCATGCTCTCTTCACACACTGGCCTTTCCAGTTAATTTGATCACTGCGTCTTCGCTCCCAATTCCTTTACGTGATCATACGGAGAGCCCCATCCTAGGTAGGGCGTATAGTGACTCCCCGTCAGCAATTTCCCACCAAACCACACGAATCTATAGCCAAACCACCTACTTACACCTCTCCGCAGATCCTGCAATAAGGTAAACTCTTTACGCCAATCCTAGTGCTTTAAATTGGCAGGTACTGTCCAGTACTCAATACTTGTACTTCTGTTATTTGAAAGGGAGAGTGCCTGCACTTCTTATCATTGCTGCAGTACATTTCATGGGAGAGTACCTGCACTTGTCAAGAGCAAATAGGTACTCTAGATAGCGAGTACCTACGCTACTATAGTTCCATTTAAAGCACTTGACAACCCTACAGATATTGAGTCCCCGCACATTAGCATGGCCCCTTGTTTCACTGCAGACCTTAATTCCCTGCAGAACACAATCCCAAAACAAATCCCAGTACAGACCAAAATACCACTTCTCTCTTGCAGATAGGATCATCTTTCCGTTCTCTATTCTGTTACCTACTGGCCTCCTACAGACCATCTAACCCTTACTCTAAGCCTCTACTTACTTCCGTAGGGGGCGAGGCGATCCATGACAAGCTCCTGTCCGCAGTTGACACCGGTGCACCCACAAGGCGAAAATCAATTTCGCTCACTGCAACCAAAACAGCTCTGAGCAACGGTGCACAGCCGTCGCACCATACGTCACAGCGCCACCATGCGAGCATCCAATCAGATGCATGGGGACCATTCACTTGTGGGCGGTCGAAATGGGGCTGGGCAAAAAGCAGCAACATAGAAGACACACAGGATGTTACAAACAAAGTAATGTTAATCTGGCGGCCATCTTGAAGATTATGTACTGGAGAAGAAAAGCACATTACAATACTCACATTTCTAGCGTTCATTGAGGGAGACCAAATGTATCTTAATTTGAAATGATGCTTAAAGCACAAGTTACTAACTTGTGTAACGATATATCTGTAAGAGACAGTAGTTAGTGATAGATTCCTTACCTTAGAATATCCCCAGGCGTCAGGCTGGATCCGGAAAGTTTTGCGTAGCAGTACCCTTGCGCGCCGGTAGGCGGCGTCGTGCGGCTCCGCGTCCGTCGTCGGCGTCGTGATCGCCGGGATGACGTCGCGGGCAGTACTTAGACGCCGCCCTGCGCGCTGACGTCAGTTCTGTACACGACTTTCCGCGCCAGGAACGCAGAGCCATGCAAGAAGCTGACACAGGTGTCTGAAAAATACTAGGGCCCTGAAAGGGATGTCCTTAACCCTAGAAATCAGTTCGCAGAACGGGAGGATGGTGGGCGGTAGGAATCTATCACTAACTACTGTCTCTTACAGATATATCGTTACACAAGTTAGTAACTTGTGCATCTGAAAGAGACACGTTAGTGATAGATTCCTTACCTTAGAATAGATACCCCAGCAATACCAACCCCGGTGGTGGGTCTGCGAACAAAGATCAGACAAGGAAGTCCTGGAGGACAGAACGGCCAAAGAAGCCGTCCCTCCGGACCTGACTGTCAAGGCAGTAATGCTTAGTAAACGTGTGCAGCGAGGCCCACGTAGCTGCCTGACAGATAACCGGCAGCGGAACACCGCGGCCCAAGGCCGTGGTAGCAGCCGTTGCCCTGGTGGAATGGGCACGCAGCCCAACAGGAGGCTCCTTCTTAGCCAAAGAATAGCAGGTCTTGATGCACAAGGTAACCCAGCGGGAGATGGTCCTCTTGTGCACCGCCCGACCTTTTTGGCGCCCACGTAGCCAACAAAGAGCTGGTCATCCACCCGGAAGTGTTTTGTGCGGTCGATATAGAAGGAGAGCGCACGTTTTGGGTCCAGACGGTGGAGCCTCTCTTCCTCTCTGGAAGGATGCGGAGGCGGAAAGAAGGTGGGCAAAGTGATGGTCTGCCCAATGTGGAAAGCAGTAACCACCTTTGGCAAGAAGGACGGACGCGTCCGAAGAACAACCTTGTCTGGATGAACAGACAGAAAGGGAGGTTTGCAAGAAAGAGCCTGGAGCTCACTCACCCGCCGAGCGGAGGTGATGGCCACCAGAAAGGCTGCCTTTAGAGTCAGAAGACGAAGAGGACAGTTATGCAGAGGCTCAAAGGGAGCGCACATTAAAAAGGTAAGAACCAAGTTCAAGTCCCACTGAGGCATTACAAACGGAACAGGAGGGAAGAGGTGAGTAATGCCTTTTAAGAACCTGTTAACAACAGGGGACTTGAAAAGGGAGGGCTGATCAGGGAGCCTGAGGAAGGCCGAGATAGCACAAAGATAACCCTTGATGGTACCCAGGGCAGAACCCTGTTGGGCCAGAGAGAGAAGGAACAGAAGGACCTCAGAAAGAGGGGCAGAAAGGGGATCCACAGCCTTTGCTGTGCACCATGCCACAAATTTGTTCCACCTGCAGGCGTATACCACCTTAGTGGAGGGACGCCTGGCTGCCAGAATCACATCACAAACTTCGGGAGGCAAGTCGAAAGGAATCAACTGCCGCCGCTCAATCTCCACGCAAGCAGGTGTAGACTGGACAGGTTCGGGTGGAGGACCGTCCCCTGCTGCTGCGACAGAAGATCCTCCCGAAGAGGCAGACGGATCGGGGGATCTATGCTCATATTGAGTAGCTCGGGATACCAAACTCTTCGAGCCCAGTCCGGAGCCACAAGAATGACTTGGGCCCGGTCGTGCCGAATCTTCTTCAACACTCTGGGTAGAAGTGGTATAGGCGGAAAGGCGTACAACAGACCGCAACTCCACTCGCGACGAAAGCGCCGCCGAGCGAGTGCCGCCTTGGAAATTCCAACGCGCAGAACTGATGACATTGCGCGTTCTCTTCGGTGGCGAATAGATCTAACCAAGGCTCTCCCCACTGTAGAAAGAGTCCTTGCGCCACTTCCGAGTGAAGACGCCATTCGTGATCCATCATGCACCTGCGGCTGAGTTCGTCCGCCCTGGCGTTCAGAGAACCTGCCAGGTGTTGAACCATCAGGAACATGCCCTGATGTTCCAGCCATGTCCAGAGGCGCAGAGCCTCCTGACAAAGGGTCCAAGACCCCACCCCGCCCTGTTTGTTGCAGTACCACATGGCGGTGGTGTTGTCTGTGAACACCTGCACTACCTTCCCTTTGACAGAGGGAAGGAATGCCTTGAGTGCAAGCCGGATCGCCCGGAGCTACAGAAGGTTGATATGGAGCCGGGACTCCGCCGGAGACCAGAGGCCTCTGATCTCCGCCTCTCCCAAGTGACCGCCCCATCCCAGAAGGGACGCGTCCGTCACAACTGTATGCTCTGGCTGGGGAAGGGAGAGGGATCTGCCCATGACCCATTGCCGGTTCGAGAGCCACCACTGCAACTGTTTTGCAGTCCCCTCCGAGATCTGGACGTGATCGGACAGGTTGCCCTGGTGCTGCGCCCACTGGAACTTCAGGTCCCACTGCAGAGCCCGCATATGCCATCTGGCATGATTGACCAGCAGGATGCAGGAGGCCATGAGGCCCAGCAGCCTCAGGGTCATCCTTACCGAAACCCAGGATAAAGGCCGAAAGATCGGAATCATAGCCTGAATATCCCGGACTCGCCGTTCGGGAGGATAGGCCCGAAACTGCGTCGTGTCCAGAACTGCTCCGATGAAAAGGAGCTGTGGAGAAGGAATCAGATGCGACTTCGGCACATTGATGGAGAACCCCAGCGAGTGCAGGAGTTCGGCCGTAGTCTGGAGGTGGGAGACGACTGCCTGGGACGAGCCCGCCTTCAGCAGCCAGTCGTCGAGGTAGGGGAAGACTGAAACCCCTGCCCGGCGCAGATGAGCCGCGACCACCGCCATCACTTTCGTGAACACCCGAGGGGCACTTGTAAGGCCAAAGGGGAGCACGGTGAACTGAAAATGCTCGTGGCCTACCGTGAACCGAAGGTAACGCCGGTGGGCCGGCAGGACGGGGATGTGGAAATATGCGTCCTGCAAGTCCAACGCTACCAACCAGTCTCCAGGGTCGAGGGCAGTCAAGACCTGAGCTAGGGTGAGCATCTTGAACTTCTCCTTCCGGAGGAAGCGATTGACGTTCCGGAGGTCCAAGATAGGACGCATGTCCTCCTTGTCCTTTTGGGCACCAGAAAGTAGTGGGAGTAGCAACCACGCCCTACTTCTGGGGTCGGAACATGCTCGATGGCCCTCTTGGTCAAGAGGGCCGTGACTTCCTTCTGTAGAAGCACCAAGTGATCCCCTGACATGCGGTGGAGTTGAGGTGGCATGGCTGGGGGGTGGTCTCGAAGGGGAGGGAGTAGCCCCTTCGGACAATGTCCAAGACCCACCTGTCCGAGGTGATGGTGCGCCAGTGGGGAAGGTGATGGCGGACCCTGCCCCTACTGGCGTGCCGTGCACCTGAAAGGAGGGACTAGGAGGGCTTGGAGGCCGCGGACGGGTTGGAGGTGGTGGCCTGACCCGCACGCTGGTTGCCCGATCCGCCACGGCGGAATCCACGTCCTCGGCCACGCGAAGACGCCTGCTGCGCGGGCCGGTGGCTGGGCTGCTGACGTGAAGGGGCGCCCTACCGTGGCCACGATAGGGGCGAAAAGCAGAAGGCAGCGGAGGGCGTGTAGCAGAAAGGCCCAGGGACTTGGCAGTAGCCCGTGAGTCCTTAAAGCGCTCCAACGCATGGTCTGCTTTGGACCCAAAAAGACCGACTCCATCAAAGGGCATGTCCATGAGAGTATTCTGGACATCCCCTGAAAAACCAGTGGTTCTCAGCCAGGCGTGGCGGCGGAGCGCCACCGTCGTTGCAATCGACCTGCCCAGCGAGTCGGCGGTGTCAAGGCCACAACGGATAGTGTATTTGGCCGCATCCCTTCCTTCCGCAATGGCGCGGGAAAGCAGTGCCTGGACCTCCTCAGGGCACTGGGGCAAAACATCCGCCACCGAATCCCACAGAGAGTGGGTATAGCGGCCCAAAAGACAAGCGGTGTTAACGGACCGCAAGCCAGCACTGGAGGAAGAAAACCTTTCTTCCCAAACTGATCCAGGCGTTTGGATTCCCTATCCGGAGGAGCGGTAGGGAAGGCGGTTTGGGAAGCGGAGGCTTGGACAACCAAGCTCTCAGGAGTGGGGTGGACAGAAAGAAACAGGGGGTCGCCCGGAGCTGGGCGATGGCGTCGTGACACGTTCCGATCCACAGGAGCCCCTGTGTTGGGCTTGGACCAGGCGCCCAAAAGAACGTCTGTGAGGGCGTCGTTAAACGGCAGCACAGTCTCCGTAGAGGAGGCTGCCGGCTGAAGCACCTCTGTCAAGATGTTAGGCTTGACCGTCAAAGTAGGGAGCTGGAGACGTAAGGCCCCAGCAGCCCTACGCAACACCGTACCAAAATTGGCCCCCTCCTCCGTAGCCACGGGAGGAGACAGCATGCCAGTGTCAGGAGAAGTATCCAGACCACTGGCCTCCCTAGACTCTCTGTCCAGTCCTCATCATACTGACAGTTGCGAGTCAGAGGGTCATCAGACCCCTCCCAGTCCTCCTGGTCCTCCTCTGGTTCAAAATAAGGAGGAGGAGGGACATTTGGGACCCAAGGGCCCATCGGGCGCCGGAGCCGGCGTCGAGCGACGTCGCTCCGGGTCCATGTCCGGAGCCGGAAGGAACTGGGGACGACGCCGCCCGGAGCCCAGGGCGGCGTCGAGAACGGCACCGGAGACATCGGCGCCGGCGGAGGTGTCGTGAGGTCGACCGGCGTCGATGGGGGTTGTGGAGCCGGGATCGAGGCCGGGGCCGAAGCCGGAGCCGGGATCAAGGCTGGAGTCCCGGGCGACGCCGGGGCCGGAGCCGCCGGCGACGCCGGAGCAACCCCATCAGGGCCCGCGGGGCCCGAAGGCGCACCGGAGGGGCCTGAAGGCCCGAAGAGGCGGGCCATGGCCGACAGGAACTCCTGTACCTTGGCCGGATCCGCCCCCGAACCCGGGAAGGGCGGGTAGGACGGGGCGACTCCACAGGCAAGTCCGGGGCCGCGGGGCGGGGACGGTGCCGGGAGGGGCCTCAGCCGAGTCGCGAGACCGGCGAGGCGAAGTCCGAGAGCGACGATGCTTCTGGACTTCTTGTGCTTAGACTTACCGGACGAAGAAGACTTCGACGCCGACGACCGGTGTGCACTCCGCGAGCGACCCCTGGACCTCTCACGCGACCGGGGCCTCCGTGGAGCCGAATGCCGGGCCTCGAGGAGCTTTCGAGACCGCTCTCGCAAAGCTTTCGGGTTGAGGGCCTGGCATTCGGGACAAGACTCGGTGTCGTGGCCTCGGCCGAGGCAGAAGAGACACTCCCAATGCGGGTCGGTGACGGACATCATCCGCGCACAGGCGCCGCATCGCTTGAAGCCGGGCATCCCTACGACACCTTAAAGATGGAAAAACAGTGAAAAAATCACCAAAAAGTATGGTCAAAAATTGACCAGGGCACTGCTCTTCCCGGATCTGCGCTTGCTGGCGCGGAAAAAGAAGAACTGACGTCAGCGCGCAGGGGCGGCGTCTAAGTACTGCCCGCGACGTCATCCCGGCGATCACGACGCCGACGACGGACGCGGAGCCGCACGACGCCGCCTACCGACGCGCAAGGGTACTGCTACGCAAAACTTTCCGGATCCAGCCTGACGCCTGGGGATATTCTAAGGTAAGGAATCTATCACTAACGTGTCTCTTTCAGATCTAACACATTTAAATGAAGGCAAACTTGAACCTCCTTCAGGGGCGGTGTAAAGAACGTGTATGAGCATTTACTGCTATTACTGTCTAGTAAAAACACCTGTCTAAGAAGCACAGCGAGGCTAAGGGAAGCACGACAGGGTATGGGCGGGGCCGAAAGCGATTCAGGGAGGGAACTTGGAAGAACCTGATGTATGTTTTTTTTTTTTTTTGGTATATTTATATAGCGCGAACTCGACCCGAAGGTATTGGAGTGCTTTACATGAGCACCAGTTACGTTACACATGGACACATTCATTTAAAAAAAAAAAATTGGGGGTAGGCACGGGGATATTAAGTGATTTGCCCAGAATCACAGGTAACCCTGAGGATCGAACCTTGTTTTTTGAGATAACTAAAGTTGCATACATGATCCTGCATACGAACTATGGTGGGGATTGACAGGATTAAGATGTTTGGGATAAGCAATACTATTAATGACGAGCGATATAATGTAGTGGGTGAATTTACAGTTAATTGTGCTGCTATAATCAGGGAGGGCTTTAGGTGCCACCGTGCGACCGCCCCCGGCGCTGACTTTGGGTGGGGGCGTCGTTTTTGCAAGTATATGAGGGTTTGAAAATCACCTGCTGCTGTCAGGGACGGACTGGGAACCGAAACCGGCCCTGGCAAACTGCTCGGCCGGCACCCCTGCGGGGGCTGAGGGGGTCCGGCCGAGCTGTTTGCAAGGGCCGGTTTCGGCCGATTTTGTTACAGGGGGCCGATATTGCCAGCCCCCGGTAACAAAAACGGCCCCCCTGAGGCCCAAAACCGGCCCTACCCTGGCAGCCCACAGAGGAAACGCCCAGTGCCGGCTTCGGCCAGTCCGGCCCTGGCTGCTGTGTTCCTGGCCTCCAGCAATTTTTAGACAACAATAAAAATGTCAAGACAACTCGGGTGATTAATGTTTTTCCTAGAAATATCGGAGTTTTGTCTAGTCGAAGTTTTGACTCATGGTAAGGTAGCGCAGTGGGTCAATATGCCTGCTGCAAAGAACGTGTACCATGCAGATCACAAAGTGCATGTAATGTAAATTGGTTAGTAGGTTACTGCTTTTGTCTCAGAGATCCTTTTGTTACTTGCAGTTTATAAGTTAAATCCGAACATAGAACAGTGAGCTATTAACCGTCATCAAACAGCTGCATGCAAACTACAAGGAATAGATAAGAGCCTTATGATTTTTTCCCCCAGTCTTTCATTATCCTGTGTTGGAAAAAGGGTTCATTTGGATAGAACTAAATTCTGATGATTACAGAGAACCCCCAACCTTGGAGTTACTTTTTAAATTCTGAGATTGTGCTTCTCCAGACCAAGCACTATTAAACTATACTGTCTACCACTATGGATGACATGAGACTCCTACACCTTGTAGTCCTCTGTCTTACGTAACATTTCCTATACATTGATTTACACACCTATGATTGATTATCTCTGTTTAGTGTGTGATGTAAAGCCCTCTGACACACTACAATGCTATGATTGGTGCTATAAAACTAAATTCATCTGAGGGAGAGTGGTTATGGAGACTTGAGGGGCACTGTTAAAGGATGGTAGTGAGGGAATCTGTGGCGGCGGTGGTCAATGGGGGCAGGCAAATCTTAAGGATTTCGGGGGCCCTGGGCCAAAAATATTTTGGGTGCCATTGTACAATTGATAAAATAAGAAAGAATAAAAAACTTTTTTTACAAAAATATAATAAA
Source organism: Calotriton arnoldi (assembly GCA_963921515.1). Lineage (NCBI taxonomy): Eukaryota > Metazoa > Chordata > Amphibia > Caudata > Salamandridae > Calotriton > Calotriton arnoldi. The sequence continues at coordinate 2,643,732 of CAWUFW010001648.1, forward strand.
GTACATTGAAACAAAGGTTTCTGGGTTACATAGAGTTATTCACTTGTGCCCATACAAATAATTGAGGAAATAATTATCAGTATTGGCATGTAGGTTGTTGTTTTTTGATTATTGGGCTCAGCCTTACTGATGAGCCAGAACCCCTTGATGTTAGGTAGTTCAAGTAGTCCAAGACATCATACCAGGCATACTGGCAGGACTCCTGTGGGTTCTCCACATCGGTGATGATAATCTGGTACATGCCCATCCCTCGAAGACAGCTTCACCCAACTGAAAGCAGTATTAAAAAAGGTTCCATGATAGTGGGCTTACACTCCACCAAGAGAAGTTCATAAGGAGCAACATTCGTTTTTTTTTGGCTACAGATTTTCAGCAATGGGGGTGGTCCTGTATCCGACTACCCTCACAGTCGCACTCAGGGAGCTCACAAAAATGTCTAAGTTGTGGTTTTGGGGAAAGGAGCAAGAACAAGGGTTCCAAAACATGAGGCGAGCCCTGTCTGAAAACACAACACTAGCATACTTTGACCCGAGAAAAGACTAGCAACTGTCAGTGGATGCCAACCCCACAGAACTATGGGCAATGTGGGGAGTGGGCTCCAGAGGCATCTGCCAGCCCCGCCCTCACACCCACTGAGCAGCTGTATTCTATTCTACTCTGCTGTTGCCTGACGCCAGACGTAGCTCACGTACTGACGAGCTCATCAGCGTGTGTTTGTCGCGCTCGTGCCCGCCCGCCTCGCCTCCTGCCACTGCATCGGACGGGAACGGGAAACATCGTTTACAACGCATGCGTTACAGCGCGTGTCATTACAACAAATGTTTTACAACGCGAAATCCATTACAACGCATGTCATTACATCGCATAATCCATTACAACGCATTCCCCAAAGTAACGCCCCGGCGGAGTTAGAATAGTAATTGCGTTGTAATGGATTATGCATTGTAACGACATGCGTTGTAACGACATGCGTTGTAATGGATTTTGCGATGTAAAAAATTCGTTGTAATGACACGCGTTGTAACGCGTGCGTTGTAAAGTGTCATATTGGACAGGAACATCAGATTACGGATTCAGTAGGAGAAAGCCAAAAAAAGGCAATAGATTGCTTTAATTTCCCATCGCTGATCCCTAACTGCCCCCTAGCTTGGGAAAGAGTTTTGGGAAAAGTTTTGGAAAAAGTTGTGGGAAGTCAGACCCTGAAAGGCAGGGTAGGGCAGTGCGGTGATTACTAGCTCCCCTGAGGGGGGGTGTACGAGGTGGTGCAGGCTTATAGCAGTGCCTACGGTCAGAGTAAAGCTGCTAAAGACTTTAGGAGATAGGAGTGCCCACAAGATTGCTGATATATTTGGACAAATCAGTGGCAGAGAAGGCTGAGAAGTCTGGGAAAAATAGGAAATTCAGGTGGTAGCGGCGATAGGAGAGAAAAAATAACACACAGGCACAGCAGAGGTAAGTGAAAATGTTTTTTATTAAGCAAAAGTGTTTTTTTCTTTTTCTTTTTTCACCAAGCAAATTATTAAGAAAGCTACTGAGTAGTTATTGAGAAGAGGAAAGTAATTAAGCGTAGAAAAGTGCAGAAGGTGTCCCTGGAAGAGTGTGAGAGAAAAGTGCTGCTCATTAGTGGGGATGGCACCTGGCATGGCAGAACCAAAACGCAGAAAAGCCATGGCCCATTAATAGATATCACATAGAGAAATGATCCTACAGATGAGGGAGAGGCAACCTTGAGAGAAAAGGCAAAAAAGTCAATCCGCCAGACAAACAGCAGGACACTCCATAAAAGCCATCAGCAAGATGAGAAGGGAGGAGGGCTGGTTTCTAAATCCATCAAGGACTTCATGGGTAAACACTTTAAAAGAAAAGATCTACTGCCGAGCCCTTACATAAGTGAGGACGGGCAACAAATAAATGCCCAATTCGAGGTCGGGTCTGACAGTCCGATTCCACTACCACAAGTCTACCTATCATAAATAATCAAATACTACCAAACCACAGCATTCTTGCCTTCGACCCAAGGTTGTCTTCATCACCACAATTATTTACCCCCTGGACAGGTGGAAGCTCACATCAACAGAGTGAGAAGGCTGTAACTATAGAACACTGCAACTCAGGGCTGGTGGGTAATGAGTCTGAGCAGAGGGGGCAGATTAAGAGCCTGGAGCTACACCCAAAAAATGTAAATGAGGAAACTGCAAACTCAGTACATAACTCCACCCCCAACCTAGAGATTTCAGCATCCCCATCATCAACTATGCTGGATGTGATGGTGATTTTACAAAATACTTTACAAGGACTGTTGGAAGTATCTATGATGAACAATGATATACTGAAATCTCAAAAAGATCAGCTGCAGATAATTGTGGGTGAACTTAAACAAATTTGTGAATATATGCCTTCTACAGTTAGACCAGTAGGGTATGATAATGTAAACAGGGAGTTAGGAGGGTTAGTTATACATTCAGTACGGGGTCAGAGAGTTTATATCTCTAGGTGTCCAATGCTGTTAAAGAGATCGGGAGAGTCAACTAGTTATAGACAAGATATATACCTAGAGTGAGGAGGGTGGTGAAGAGTAAAAGGGGAGGGGGAAATTACTGGAATAAAAGAACATTGCCAGTGCCAGTGTCAGTGATAGTAGAATTAAGAAATCAGAAAATCCACATCCAAATAAGAACCCCCTGAAAACTCAGAAAGAGTGGAAGAATAAAATGAGGGATGAAGAAGGAAAAGAAGGAAAGAAATTACAAATAAGATCTAAAATGAATGAGAGTAGAGAGCAGGAGAATGGTGGTCTAAGCAGAATAAAAAGGAAGGATAATGTGATTGAACGAGGAGCGATTAGTAGGAACCTAGCAAGGGGGTGGAAGTGATGAGTAAGAACTTAGAAAGAACCCAAGATAAGGAAAAAAGGAGGGCAGAAGTCTGTGTATGTATTTTGAAGCATCACACTATAGGGAGGGGGTAAAAGATTGAGAAAGCTATACCCCTTGAATCAACAACAGCTATTGCTAACTTTCTCAAAATGTTCCAGCCTAAGCGAGATAGGGACAAACTACATTCGACAAGTAGGGTTTATACAAAATAAAAATGGGAAGGAGGTCACCAAAGTATTGATGTGTTCTGGTCTAGTAAAATCCACATTAATAAAAGCAAAATATGAGCTGCAGAAGGAAGGAATAAGGCTAGTCCCAGACTTAGAACTACCTATAGCAGATAACCATGGATTAGCATTACTGAGTCATCATGCAGGACTAGGGCAAACACAAATAAGATTAATTGATCAGGACCTGAAAGGAAAGGAAGGTATGGAAATCACAGTATATGGCGGGAGGACAGCGAAGGGTTGGAGTGATGAAAAAAGTGTAGACATGTATATGAACCATACCACACCAGCCCAGGAAGAAGAAGGGTGGTTAAGTGAAATAGATTAGGACATCGGGTCATTGCACAGTCTTGGGATACTTTCTTGGAATATAAATGGTTTTAGTAAAATATCAAAATCAGAGACCTTTAAAAAACTAATAGATACCTATGAGATTGTGTGTCTGCAAGAAACATGGCTGTGCGATGAAACCCCAATGATAGAAGGATATGTGCCGGTCAATAAGCACGCAACAAAAAGGCAGCAAGGACGCCCTGCAGGGGGGATATCCACCCTGATATCAACCGGAATAGCTAGGAAGGTGACACCTTTATCAGTGAGATGCAAATGGCTGGTAGCATGTAAAGTGGAGCCCCAAGACCCATACCCTATGAATAAAGGTTGATAATAGTAAATGTCTATATACAGGGGGGCCGTCTGAGGAGTATAGGCTGGAAATGGGAAGGATGAAGGAGGATGTTGACTGCTTGTGTGAAAGTTACCAGAAAGATATTTTTATACTGATGGGGGACCTGAACCATAAATTGAACCCAAATAAAGTTGATAGATGGTCCAAAGAAATGTTGAAATCATTTAATATAAAGGTGGGAAATTTCCTTAAAACTAAAGGATCTAAATCGGATATAGCGCTAGGAAAATATCTCGGCACAAAAGGCCTAGTTTGTTTAAATGGACATGTAGGTGAGGATTGCCCAGCTCAACAAACCTTTAAGGTTGGTCAGCAATTATGCCCAATTGACTATATGTATATGCATGCTTGGAACTTTGACAAAATAAGGGATTTCCAAGTGGGCCCTGAAGAGGAAAATGATCACCACCCATTAAAATTAAAGCTGCGGAGAGGAATAAATATGCTAAGGGAAAAGGCGATCCCCCTGCAGATGGATTATCCTAAACAACTGACCACTAGCAGGGCCGGACTGGCTACCGGGCGTTTTGTTGTGCTGCCGAGCTGGGGGCTGATTTCACTGCGGTGGGGGCTGATTTCGTTGATGGGGACCTGCGTGAGCTTCGAAATAAACAAAGCAAAACGAATGTTTTGAAGCTCACGCAGGTCCCCATCAACGAAATCAGCCCCCAGCTCGGCAGCACAACAAAACGCCCGGTAGCCAGTCCGGCCCTGACCTCTAGATTAACAGAAGAACAAATGGGAAAATTCTCAAATCTCCAGCAAAATATATCATTGAAGGATGCCTCGGAAGGACATCCAGAGTGGTATGAAAATATAATTGGACAGGTGGTAGAGTGCCTTATAGTGGTCTTAAAAGGGAAAGGAATAAGAAATGCAAAGGTTCGAACATCCAAGATTAGGAAAACTAATGGTTTACCGAGGAATGTAGGTCTTTAAAGGCGCAGATAAGGAAAGGGGAAAAAAATCTTAAAATAAGGTATGAAACAGAAAGTCATAATGTGCTGATGAAGTGAAGGCGAAGGTATAAAACTTTAATCAGAGATCAGAAAAGAGAACATAAAGAGACATGTTGGGGACATATGATAGAGGCAATAGAATCTAAAAACTCTTCTGGAAACTGGTACAGTAAGAGTCAGGAAAAACACAGGAAATGATGATCTGTGTGGTAGACGAAGAAGCTTGGGTGAGTCATCTTGAGGAGATATATGGTAAAAAAGAGAATCAAGTGGGGAAAGAAGTAATCCCTTGGGAGAAAGTGAGTGAGAACCTAAGGTCTAAATTCTCTGTAAGTAATATCAGAAATATATTATCAAGATTAACCCTGCCTCGTGCAGCTAGACCCGATAATATGCCTGCAACAATCATAAAAACTCGCCCGGAATGGTGGGCTGAGTTATTGTACAGGTTATTTGATAAGATCTTGGATACGGGGATTATACCTGAAAACTGGAGATGCGCAATTATCAGGCCGATACACAAAATGGGACAAATAAAAAGCCCAAAAAAACTATAGGCTGATTAATCTCCTTGATGAGGCCGAAAAGGTATTTGCAAAAATAATCTTGGGAATGTTAAAGGAATGGGCTGATGTTAATTGCATAGTGCCTCCAGAACAGGGGGGATTTAAAGAACGAGACTCGACAATTGACCATTGCTTTTCACTCTGGTCCATTGCATGTAAGTCTGTTGAGCAGAGGGGGGGGTCTATTTTGCTGCTTTGTAGACTTCTGTGCAGCTTTTGATCTGGTTGATAGAAATCGCCCATGGGAGGCATTGGAAAACCAAAACATCACAAAAGACCTCTTAAGGTTAATCCAGGAGCTATATAGGAGCAACTGGGCCCAAGCCATCATGGACACTGAGGGGACTCTTACACACAAAATACAAATAAATAACGGGTTGAGACAGGGGTGTGTATTAGCCCCCTTACTCTTCTCCTTATTTGTCGCTGGCCTGCCAGTGACTTTAGCTGCTGCAAACGGATTTAGGCCCAAAATGAATGACAAACATGTGGCATGCCTTCTGTATGCAGACGACCTCGTGATTCTAGGCCATACAGAAATAGGCCTGCAAAGGAAACTAGATAAATTCGAGGATTACTGTAGACGGAAAACACTAGTAGTAAATATGGATAAAACTATGGTACTTTGCTTTGGTAAGGCTAAAAGTAAATTTAACGGGCACCTAGGTTCGGAGAAACTTGAATTAGTTAACGAATATAAGTATCTTGGAGTCTGGTTTGAGAGGTCCTTGAAGTGGAAAACACACTTAGAGGCACTGAAGTCTAGGGCTATGGCCTCAGTGAGTGGCCTGAAAAAATCCAACAAGGCCTTTGGTGAAATGTCATACAGACCAGTCCTAAAAGCTTATGTTGCAATGATCCCCTCGCAATTGCAATACAGAGCCTAACTGCTATACGTTAGTGGCAAAAATAAGTGGGATGCCGAGGAGGGGAAGTGTTTGAAGTATTTACTATCATTCCCTAGCTCTGCCATGATTCAAGCAATAAAACTAGAAACTGGCATGATATCCTGGAATATATTGGCTGCAAAAGCATTAATAAGATTCTGGGGGAAATTGAGTGGGGAGGAGATACAGAAAGTTTCTCAGTGGTGTAAGAATGAAATTGTGCAAAGTGAACTAAAATGGGGAAAAAGTGTTAGGATCAAATTGTGTGCCGTTTGTAAAGAAATGAAAGTAATGTTGTGTCCACAGGATCTACAAATCGGAATCTCCAAGAGTGAGTTGAAAGCGCTTGGCAAAGAATTGTCCCACTAATGCGACTGTCAATATTTAAGTGGGAAAAAATCAGTACATTTTATGTTAAACTCATGGCGGAATAAAGTGAGTTTTCCGTATGTGGATATCTTACCAAATCAGCTGTTAAGAAATGAAGTGTTGAGAGTAAAGAATTGGGCTCAACCCCTGTAAGAAAAGTGATATGGTAAAAGCAAAAATGTTTCATACAGGAGGGAAATGTACTTGTGGTTTGAACACAAAATGTGATATGTTGCATATTTTGTTGGACTGCTTAAAAATTAAACAACAGTGGAGACAGTGGTTACGCCCAATATTCCTCAAATATGGGATTATGACTCGTGGGCAAGCTGTAGAACTATTAACTGACATGCACTTTTTAGACATAGGGGTCGATTCCGATCTCGGCCGGAAGCGCACCTAACAGTATTCGTCCGGAAAAAAACCCAGCCGAATGCGTGTTTCCCGACCGATTCGAACACCGGTCCGGACGAACAAGTACGATGCGCATAACAACCCATTTCCCGAGCGAGCTGTACTCACCCAATCCAGCTCCTGTTCCCCGCCCGAGCCGGATCCGTAAACGCCAATTCAAGCTGCACGGAACCAAATACACAGCACCTTCCGGCCGGACTAGTACGATGCGCGCTCCGTACGCGCCGAACCCGTCGCTACGTCCGGCACGTTTCAGCATCCGGGAGAGCCGTACATAAGCTCCGTTTCGCGCCACAAGACGATCCACGGCTACGAGACGAACAAGCCAGCGACGAGTACGAGTCGAAGACACGAGAAACCCGAACGAGACGACCCAACCATGAATCCCATCGCGCAGGTCCTACCTATACTCTACATCTATTACCGGGACCGGCACGGACGCGTACGACGCAGACGGTAAGTCAAACACCAACAATACAAACAAACTACACGTACCCAAAATATGTCACACACACATAGGGATGCACAAATGACGTAGACTAGCAACAGCACAACCATAGGGGTGTGATGGGCATCACCAATGAATACACAAAAGTGGGCTGCCCCTTGAATCAATTCCTATGTTTATCTACAGAGTTCTGTAGAGATGCACTACCAGTGGGGGCATCTCATAAAAAGTTACGGACTGGCCTCACACACCGCCCGGTGTCATGCTTCATCATCGGCTGTCCTCTCCCTCTAAAAACTTGGTTTGATAGAGGGCGGGCATACACCTGGAGACAGGGATGCACTTCTAAATCTAAGTGATGGCCGTGGGGGAGTGATAAGTGATTTAAAAACCATTACATTAGTCCATGTGCTATGCTTTATTCAAATGGTAAATGTATGGTGGTTAAAAACTGAGTGAACGGTGGTATGGGATATTATTCTCCCTTCACCGTATGAAATGCGGTCGACATGTTTCTGCTGAGGTGTCCCCGAAGGGTACGTAGCATTCTTCAGGACCTAAACAAGGGGGGGGGAAAGGGGTGGTGGTAGTGGCAGGCATCCAGCCCCCCCTGAGTAGGGGTGGTGGTAGTGGCAGGCATCCAGCCCCCCCTGAGTAGGGGTGGTGGTAGTGGTAGGCATCCAGCCCCCCATGAGTGGGGATGGTAGTAGTGACAGGCATCCAGCCCCCCCTGAGTAGGGGTGGTGGTAGTGATAGGCATCCAGCCCCCCATGAGTAGGGGTGGTGGTAGTGGTAGGCATCCATCATCCTAACGGTGGGGATGGTAGTAGTGACAGGCATCCAGGCCCCCATGAGTAGGGGTGGTGGTAGTGGTAGGCATCCATCACCCTAAGGGTGGGGATGGTAGTAGTGGCAGGCATCCAGGCCCCCATGAGTAGGGGTGGTGGTAGTGGTAGGCATCCATCACCCTAAGGGTGGGGATGGTAGTAGTGGCAGGCATCCAGGCCCCCATGAGTAGGGGTTGTGGTAGTGATAGGCATCCAGGCCCCCATGAGTAGGGGTGGTGGTAGTGATAGGCATCCAGGCCCCCATGAGTAGGGGTGGTGGTAGTGATAGGCATCCAGCCCCCCTGAGTAGGGGTGGTGGTAGTGGCAGGCATCCAGCCCCCCCTGAGTAGGGGTGGTAGTAGTGGCAGGCATCCAGCCCCCCCTGAGTAGGGGTGGTGGTAGTGGTAGGCATCCAGCCCCCCATGAGTGGGGATGGTAGTAGTGACAGGCATCCAGGCCCCCATGAGTAGGGGTGGTGGTAGTGGCAGGCATCCAGCCCCCCCTGAGTAGGGGTGGTGGTAATGGCAGGCATCCAGCCCCCCCTGAGTAGGGGTGGTGGTAGAGGTAGGCATCCAGCCCCCCATGAGTGAGGATGGTAGTAGTGACAGGCATCCAGGCCCCCATGAGTAGGGGTGGTGGTAGTGGCAGGCATCCAGCCCCCCCTGAGTAGGGGTGGTGGTAGTGATAGGCATCCAGGCCCCCATGAGTAGGGGTGGTGGTAGTGGCAGGCATCCAGCCCCCCATGAGTAGGGGTGGTGGTAGTGGTAGGCATCCATCACCCTAAGGGTGGGGATGGTAGTAGTGACAGGCATCCAGGCCCCCATGAGTAGGGGTGGTGGTAGTGGTAGGCATCCATCACCCTAAGGGTGGGGATGGTAGTAGTGGCAGGCATCCAGGCCCCCATGAGTAGGGGTGGTGGTAGTGATAGGCATCCAGGCCCCCATGAGTAGGGGTGGTGGTAGTGGCAGGCATCCAGCCCCCCATGAGTAGGGGTGGTGGTAGTGGTAGGCATCCATCACCCTAAGGGTGGGGATGGTAGTAGTGGCAGGCATCCAGGCCCCCATGAGTAGGGGTGGTGGTAGTGGCAGGCATCCAGCCCCCCCTGAGTAGGGGTGGTGGTAGTGATAGGCATCCAGGCCCCCATGAGTAGGGGTGGTGGTAGTGGCAGGCATCCAGCCCCCCCTGAGTAGGGGTGGTGGTAGTGGCAGGCATCCAGCCCCCCCTGAGTAGGGGTGGTGGTAGTGGTAGGCATCCATCACCCTAAGGGTGGGGATGGTAGTAGTGGCAGGCATCCAGGCCCCCATGAGTAGGGGTGGTGGTAGTGGTAGGCATCCATCACCCTAAGGGTGGGGATGGTAGTAGTGACAGGCATCCAGGCCCCCATGAGTAGGGGTGGTGGTAGTGGCAGGCATCCAGCCCCCCATGAGTAGGGGTGGTGGTAGTGGCAGGCATCCAGCCCCCCCTGAGTAGGGGTGGTGGTAGTGGCAGGCATCCAGCCCCCCCTGAGTAGGGGTGGTGTTAGTGGTAGGCATCCATCCCCCTATGGGTGTGTATGGCATTGGTGATGCCCATCCCACACACACTAGCCCCAGCAATGTTGCTGAGGGTGGGAACCAGAGTCGCGGGGCCAAAGGGCGAGCCAGCCTCCACTATCTCATGAATACACAAAAGTGGGCTGCCCCATGAATCAATTCCTATGTTTATCTACAGAGTTCTGTAGAGATGCACTACCAGTGGGGGCATCTCATAAAAAGTTACGGACTGGCCTCACACACCGCCCGGTGTCATGCTTCATCATCGGCTGTCCTCTCCCTCTAAAAACTTGGTTTGATAGAGGGCGGGCATCCACCTGGAGACAAGGATGCACTTCTAAATCTAAGTGATGGCCGTGGGGGAGTGATAAGTGATTTAAAAACCATTACATTAGTCCATGTGCTATGCTGTATTCAAATGGTAAATGTATGGTGGTTAAAAACTGAGTGAACGGTGGTATGGGATATTATTCTCCCTTCACCGTATGAAATGCGGTCGACATGTTTCTGCTGAGGTGTCCCCGAAGGGTACGTAGCATTCTTCAGGACCTAAACAAGGGGGGGAAAAAAGGGGGGGTGTATACCCTATGTGTTCACTTCCTTTTAACTAGTGAAAAATGGAAGGAAAATCCTGTCGCTAGATCAGGGCAGGGGTTAAAAAAAACACTATGTAGGTGGATATCTCCCTCTTGGTATAGTACCACTAAGAGTAACTCTGTAGAGAAAGGAAAACAAAGACAAAACATACAAACCAAACCGTGTGAGTATGTAAACAAATAGTTTATAAACATCATCCATCCCGCTTCATACGGTGTGAGTACACGTTGCACCTGCCACGTGTCTCATAAAGACCACTTCACACCACCACGCGCGCTATAGGTATGACGCGGGATGGATGATGTTTATAAACTATTTGTTTACATACTCACACGGTAAAGCCCCATCACCACAGTGACCAAAAGGTAAGTGTGGGGTCCATAGCTGATGCACCCCTTGAACAGTGTGGCCATGGGGGCTAAAGCCCCCTCACCACAGTGACCAAAAGGTAAGTGTGGGGTCCATAGCTGATGCACCTCTTGAACAGTGTGGCAATGGGGCCTAAAGCCCCCTCACCACAGTGACCAAAAGGTAAGTGTGGGGTCCATAGCTGATGCACCTCTTGAACAGTGTGGCCATGGGGCGTAAAGCCCCCTCACCACAGTGACCAAAAGGTAAGTGTGGGGTCAATAGCTGATGCACCTCTTGAACAGTGTGGCCATGGGCCCAAAAGCACCATCACCACACTGATCATAAGGTAAGTGTAGTCATGGTAAAAGCTGCCAAAGCCAAACTGTATGGATGAATCCTGGTCACACAACAACAAAAACATCAGTGGCATAGTAGTGCTTGTGTCCCATAGCAACATAGATTGGGCGAGGCAAACAGTGCAGTGTCACAGAAACATCGTTTTGGCCATGTGCATACAAACATCACACATGGGGGACCACATTGTCAACATTCACAAATAACACAATGACAGAAGTGACCATCATGATGCTGACCCATATATCTGCACCAATGGACACACAAATGTAGATATCCTGTGGAGACTGTCGATGTCAGGTGAACAAATACCATACCATGGCATCAATGGGACATACAAACCATGATCATTGTGCTGACTGATGACCTAGGAGTCCCAGGGACAGCAGGGGAAAGCCACCAAACAACATACAGTCAATGGCACACTACAGAAATGCCAATGCAGTGGTGCAAATACACAAACAGGCAGACTCACACTGCATATCAAACACAACAGGTGATGGGGGTGTGTGCCAGTGTCCCCAGGCAACCACACAACACATGAGGAGGCCTGAATTCCAATCACACTGATGTGTATACAGTGCCACACAAAAGTAACTCATGGATCGGATTTCCCTATGTGGGCAATCAGGCATTGTGAGATGAGAGGGAGCCCAAATTGCACGTGTCACACAAGCTTGTAGGAACAGCAACTAACACAGCAAGAGACAGACTCACCATAGCACTACCCCCAGGGACCCCACATTGTGCTGACACTAGCCTGCATGACAATCCAACTGTGCTGACAAAGGTAGATGTCGTTCACACTGTGAACCACAGCCATGTGTCCTGAGCAACAAACTACCATCACACCTACACAAGCTCCAATCAATCAGCACGGCCTGCCAGCCAAGGCCAATATGGAGGTAGGGGTCTAACCGTGCAACAACTCACATTTGCACACTCAACACCACACACCCTGATCTCCACCAATGTGCAGCAGTGAAGCTCACATGGACTGGTGACATTGCACATGCACCCATGACAATCCCAGGGGTGGTGGGGGGAACTAAGGTGCAGAAACCCATCACACATGGCCAGTTAACAAGACTCGTCAATGTCTGACACACAGCACAGTACCCCGTACATGCGCATGATGTGAAATCCACCACAATCAATGGGATCCTGGCCATAGTCACACACCAACGAAGAAGCCAAGGTGACACACAAAGAACACACGTACACAACTTCCAACATTGCAGCTCTGACCCTGAGGAGTGGCAGCAGTCACACACACAACGTGTCACAATCACTGAAAGCTACCACAAACTCTAAATCACATGACTTGTGTAAACAAGTGCCAAGGGAAACCCTGAATGTGTCCCATCTGCGTTTGCCCACATCCACAGCCCTGACAACAAAGACAACCTGGGATGACAACCTCATGAACATTAGTTTGCCATGCACCCACATCACGGAGAAACCAGGTCCAAGATGCTGGATGAACACAGAACAACTCTGCAAGCATCACAAACAGGAACATCCCTAGGGACACAGCCTGTGTAGGAAAAGGGAAGGGAACACGCACAGACATGCTTACACAACACACAACACGGGCACACGCAATGTCACCGGATTACACACTGCCATGAGGGCACTCCACTCCTGTGGAAGGTCCGCTGTGCCAAACCTTGTCTGTGCACAACTCAAACATGTCAGCAGGACACTCCGTCAGTGAGTCAACAACTACAACACACAGAAGGCTCTGCTCACATCAGCCTGGGTACGGGAGTGTCACGTCAGTCATCTGCATACACCCAAAACACGTGGCTAGCCAGTTGCACTGTATACACAGATGAGTCCTTCAACATTGATGTGCAAAACTGCATGTCCAGTGGAGATGGGCACACAGTCAGGGAAATCGGAATATTGAACAGTGGTAAGCCCACCAGATGTGCATCAGTGTAAGACAAAGATGTACATTTACAAATGCAAAACGTACATCCCTGTGTCAAATGCTGAACATTACACCCTCAGACTGCAGCAAAGGATGCCATAGATCCAGACTACAACAGGACACATATCCCATGGACCACATGGAGTCCATCACAGCAACACTTCATTTTCCTGATCTGAACACTATTACCACTGCAAATGCAGGATGCTACTCATCTACATCATGTACATCCAAAGAAAAACCACAATTAAACAAAAAGAGGCTTTATTCAGCTAATGTAAAATGAAAAGTTGACGTCCAAAAGAAACTAAGGTCAATGGCCAGTCCAAAATCCATGTCCCAACAGGGTGACAAGTGACAACTGGTCACCCATTGCTTGCCTGCACTGGTAGGGACAGGGGACATCCCCCTTGGAGGGGCATACAAGGGGCAGGCCAGGCACCGCAGGGACAGGATCAGGGGATGGAAGAGTGAGGCAGTGAAGGGGTGGTGGGTGCAGAAGTGTCACCAGCAACTGCAGTGGAGGTGTCTGACTCAGTGGGGGCCAGCACCACCGTGCTACACAAGTCAGTTGGTGTGGGTGCTGCAACCACTGCAGTGGGCTGGTCTGATGAAGTGGACTGGGTCCCCACTGCAGTGCCTGAGTCAGACGGGGTGGTTGCGGACTCCACTGCAGTGCATAACTCCAAGGGAGTGGAAGGGAGGGCAGATGAGGTGGGCAGGACAGAGGGGGGGCCCGGTCCCCACACCAGTGGCACTAACAGGCAGAGCGTCTGGGTTGGGGGTGGAAGAGCAATTGGCAGCGGGGGAGGGCCTAAGCAGTCTGGGGATGCGGTATCGGTGTGTGGGGGAACCTGGGGCAGGGTGTGGTGGGAGAACCTGTGGAGTGGTGGCCTGGGGGATGGAGGAGAGAGACTGGGTGGTGGAGCTGCGTGGTGGTGGTGGGGTCTTGCTCTTCCTGGTCCAGGGGGACTTCCTAATGGGGTCCTGTGTCTGCCTGCGCCTGGGGGGGGGGTGTCCGGGGGCGAGGGGCACTCCCCTCTGTGTGGGTGGACTTCCTGGATCAGCAGGATCGGAGGGGAAGAGGCCGTGGTCACACAGGAAGAGCTGCTGTGTAGGTGGGGTAGCAGGCGAGGCAAGGGAAGGGGTCTTGGAGGGAGAGGATTTGGAGGACTGCGGAGTGAATGTGGATGCCTGTGTGTGTGTGTGTTCCCCATCCCCTGTGTCTGTGGAATCAGTCCCCTGAGGATGCTTGTGTGCACATCTTGCCTTTCTCTTGGGTGTGTCTGTGCTGCTCGTGTCTGTGTGCTTGGGTGATTGTGCATGTGCTTTGGACAGGTAGGGTGGCAGGAAGTGTGAATGGGGCAGAGGTGGGAGGGGTGAGGGACTGTTGGAGGAGGGACACTGCTGCCGTCAGGGAGGAGTCCATGGACCTATTGCTCCTCTGTAGGGCAGACATACCCGTTGAGATGCCCTCCATGAACGACACCAGCTGTGTCAACAGAGTGGTGTGTGCATGGAGGACAGTCAGCATTGCTGTCTGTCCTACATGGAGCTGCCGAAGGAGGTACACAGACTCCTCACTCAGGGCAGCAGGGGACACAGGGGCAGGGGGTGCGGTGCCTGGCATGAAGGAGACACGCTCCCGAGCACGGGAGCCTCCACGGACCTCAGGAATGGGAGCCAATGGGAGGGTGGTGGTGGTGGTGGCGGGGCCAGACAGACTAGATGGGGTGTGGTGGCTGCTGACACCCGCCTCCACAAGGGAGTCATCCTCCGAGCTGCTGTGGTCCTCAGCTGAGGTGGATGGTGCTGAGGACTCCTCGGTGTGGCTCCCCTCGCCCTCCGTGGCACTGGGTCCCTTAGACCACTCGTAGGACACTAACCCAGTCTGGCTCCGCTGCTCCTCCTGGTCCGTGGAGCTGTCCCCTCCTGTGGCCGTGGATGTATCTGCAAACAATTAGGGAAACAGACAAAC
The DNA here is from genome assembly GCA_963921515.1 of Calotriton arnoldi. NCBI lineage: Eukaryota > Metazoa > Chordata > Amphibia > Caudata > Salamandridae > Calotriton > Calotriton arnoldi. Next base: position 2,658,744 of record CAWUFW010001648.1, read on the forward strand.
ATCAGTCACCTGCACTGACCGCACACACCACAGTAAGTACAGCACATCACAGAGCAAGCCCTGGCATCTTTAGTGGAACATTGCCTAAAGTCCTCACACAGATTCGGGGAAGCCAATTGTCAGTCTGATGGTCAACCATGGGACTCACACCCCTCCTGCCCTTGCACCCATCTGTCTGGTGCCTGTCTGATGGTAAGACCCCAGTGTGGACACATGCACCACCTACACAGTTGTTGGACATTGCAGGGAACACGGTGAAGTATGTGAACATGCACACAACACATCTCTTGCCACTGAGTCAGTGCAGGTGTCCAGATGAAGGGATGGCCAGAGTCTAAACAGAAATGCATGTGATGCATACCAGCAACACACACCATGATGCACCCATGTCCGGATAGTCAATGCCACTATGGGGTGCATGTTGCACATGTCACTCCCCTGCAGGATCAGTCTTAGGAAGTTTAATGCCATGACACAGGCATGCGTGCAAAGTCATACATCACTGTCTCCAGTCACATGGCCATGGCAGCCAGCCAACAACAGTCTGCACTGTGTCACAATCCTAGGACATGGGGAATGCAAGTTATGTAACTGACAAGTGCACATGTCCATCCCCCAAAAACCACATCATCAAAACTACTATTTGTCCACGTCATACCAATTGGACATATGGGGGACATGAAACACAACTCTCTGAACATGAGCACCTCACAGTGTGCTGTGAATGAGAAACAGCTGCCTGAAAGTCACAGTCGCATACACCTGTGTGCACAGTCAAGTGATCAGACACCTATAAATCACAGAAGTATCGTCTATCATGGTCACATCTTCGCTGGCATGCTGAGCCCTAGCCCATAAACATATCAGTAGTCCTGACAACGAGGACACAGCACAATGACACAGAGGCAGACACCTGAGGGAACATTTCACTGATCACAACATGCCAGATGGAACACGGGAGTGGGAGTACAGAGTGTATTGTATGCCCTGGAGTAGGCATGACAGTCCAGCTCCACCTGTAAGAGGGATGAGTCCTGGACAGTAGGCAGGTGGCTAAGCATGTGTGACACACTTGATACACATACTCCTGAGGCCCAAACATTCTTCACACCGGCAGCATGGGTGTGTGCCAAATTCCCCAGGGACATGTGGTGAATCAGATCAGCAAGTGGACCACATATCAAAGTTACACCCAGATTACATGTCAGAACTTAGGCATTGTGTAAGCAATTGACCCACCCATGAATCCCACAACATAGTCACGGGAACAAATGCTGTCCCCCAGCTTGAGCGAAGCTAAATGCAATGACACAGTCCCCAAGTGACACAATTTCCTGACTGTAAGGGCCACACATATGCGTATCAGAGGAGAAGTGGGCATGTCACAAATGAGGGACATGGGTCCTGGACCACATGACTGATGTACTGTGGAAGTTTAACCAGGCCAGAGGAGGGCACATAGCATGTCAGACAAAGTGCACAGTGCAGTCATGGACTCACCCCTCCTTGCTGCTGTCTGGCCTTCAGCTGCCCATCCAGGTCAGGGAAGACCACCGCCAGGATCCGGAGCATGTGGGGGTCAGGGTCCGGTGTCCGCCCATCCTGCGAGGAGGCGACAGCTTCAGCTGGACCCTTGCGATCCTCCGGGTCCAGCCCCGAAGGTCCTGCCACCTCTTCTGGCAGTTGCGGATCCTGCGCCTGTAGACCCCCACGGATCTTACTTCCCGGGCGATGGTCAGCCAGATTTCCTGCTTCTGGTGGGCATCAACCTGTGAGGATGAGAAAGTGAAAAGGCCATTACTACACATGCAACATATCCGTGCATCACACAGTTGGATATACATGTCTCAATCACAGGGGCATATGATGTTCATAGGCAGTACAACAATGGCTATGAACAGTTTGCCAGCAGTCACTACATGGTATCATTGCATGGGGAGTAAACCTTGTTGGAATGCACTGTTACTGCACTGTACCTATTCAGTGCATGTAACTACACACTTTGGGGTGTGACAACTACTCAGTGAGCATGCTAGCCAGTGGTGTGCACACTGTAAGTCCTGCTAGTCAGACAACATGCACAATTGGTAAGGCAGTGGACAGCACACTCACCTGCTCCCCTGGTTTCCCATACAGCTTGCTGTACTGTGGAAGGAGGCTGTCCAGCAGGGCCTGGTTCTCCTCAAGGCTGAAGGCTGGGGCTCTATCCACAGTACGTGCCATTGCAGTAGCCAGAGGATGCAGAGACAGCAGCAGTGTTGTTGGCAGATGTCGTCCTGGAGCATGTAGTGCAGGAAAGTGAGCTCTCAGGGGAACAGCCAGCATTATATGTGTGCTGCAGAGGCAGATACTGTCCCATGTGTCCAAAGTGATAGGTCCAAGTCGTTTGCATCTTCTGAATCTGACCAATCCATGGAATAGCAGCACTAATACATGCCCAAAGCATCCTTCAAATCTTCAAATTCATGACATCCATGATTTAGCAACATTGTTGTGGCTGGCCAACTGAATTCACTGCATCAGACTCGTTGGAGCCACGAAAACGCGTCAGTTGCCATGCCAGGCCCCAGCCAATGCGTCCGCACCGTTCGGTCCATTGCCGTACAACGCGTATTTCGGGGTACAACGCGTACCCGCACACATCATATGCAATGTGCCGGCCGGGCACACCGTTCGGTCCATTGCCGTACAACGCGTATTTCGGGGTACAACGCGTACCCGCACACAACACATGCATTGGGCCGGCCGGGCACACCGATCGGTCCATTGCCGCATAACGCGTATTTCGGGGTACAACGCGTACCTGCACACAACACATGCATTGGGCCGGCCGGGCACACCGATCGGTCCATTGCCGTATAACGCGTATTTCGGGGTACAACGCTGCACCCGCACACAACACATGCATTGGGCCGGCCGGGCACACCGATCGGTCCATTGCCGCATAACGCTGCACCCGCACACATCATATGCAATGGCCCGGCCAGGCACACCGATCGGTCCATTGCTGTACAACGTGTACCCGCACACGACACATGCATTGGGCCGGCCGGGCACACCGATCGGTCCATTGCTGTACAATGCGTACCCGCACACATCATATGCAATGGCCCGGCCAGGCACACCGATCGGTCCATTGCTGTACAACGTGTACCCGCACACGACACATGCATTGGGCCGGCCGGGCACACCGATCGGTCCATTGCTGTACAACGCGTACCCACACACGACACATGCATTGGGCCGGCCGGGCACACCGATCGGTCCATTGCTGTACAACACGTATTTCGGGGTACAACGCGTACCCGCACACGACACATGCATTGGGCCGGCCGGGCACACCGATCGGTCCATTGCTGTACAACACGTATTTCGGGGTACAACGCGTACCCGCACACGACACATGCATTGGGCCGGCCGGGCACACCGATCGGTCCATTGCTGTACAACGCGTATTTCGGGGTACAACGCGTAACCGCACACAACACATGCATTGGGCCGGCCGGGCACACCGATCGGTCCATTGCTGTACAACGCGTACCCGCACACATCATATGTAATGGGCCGGCCGGGCACACCGATCGGTCCATTGCTATACAACGCGTACCCACACACGACACATGCATTGGGCCGGCCGGGCACACCGATCGGTCCATTGCTGTACAATGCGTATTTCGGGGTACAACGCGTACCTGCACACGACACATGCATTGGGCCGGCCGGGCACAACGATCGGTCCATTGCTGTACAACGCGTACCCGCACACATCATATGCAATGGGCCGGCCGGGCACACCGATCGGTCCATTGCTGTACAACGCGTACCCGCACACAACACATGCATTGGGCCGGCTAGGAACACCGATCGGTCCTTTGCCGTACAACGCGTACCCGCACATATCATATGCAATGGGCCGGCCGGGCACACTGATCGGTCCATTGCCGTACAACACGTACCCGCACACATCATATGCAATGGGCCGGCCGGGCACACCGATCGGTCCATTGCTGTACAACGCGTACCCGCACACATCATATGCAATGGGCCGGCTGGGCACACCGATCGGTCCATTGCTGTACAACGCGTACCTGTACAGGTCAGTCGCATATGTCACCATGCTTGTCACTGGTGAACGTATGCCAGACACATATACCTGCCAGAGACCCAGGGGCACACCTACAACACCACACCCACTCCACACTGTTTCCTAAGGCATGTAAGGCTGCATTACCTTTTCTGTGTTTGGGGGTTGACATGTGGTTTCTGTGGTGGCACTGGTGGGCAGCCACACCCAGGCTGTGCATGTGTTCATGGGGACAGGGTCCTTTGTGTGTTGTGCACATGACCACTGTGATGTGCAACAGTTCATTTCGGAGCATGTGGCATGGTTACATTTCCAGGTTGTGTATGTGTGTGACATGTCACATACCCCCAGGGTCCCATGGGGGAAGGCATGTACGTCACAGGATGACCCATTGCCACAATAGTGATGTCCCTCCACAGTCTGTGTGCATGTTGTGTTTCCGATGTCTCTGATTCCATGTGCACGATGGGAGACAGTCTCCACATCAACGTTGTTTGTGCATGGACTTTGATGTTGTGCGTCACTGGCATCCATGTGTGTCCTGCTGAGGCGACAGGGGCCACTACCTGTGGGAGTCATGTTAGGTTTTCTGATGTGTACATGATACACCATGTCATGCCAGTGTCCATGTGGCAAGACAGTGTCCCTGGGAATCTACCTGTCAATGAGCTGTGATGCCTGTGGCGCATCTGTCCAGAAATGTCACTGTGGTGTGTGTGTGGAACGTGACAGCAGTAAATGGGTACTTTGACACAGCCTAATGGTTTCCCATAGCACAACCTGGTACCTGTTGTGCACACATGTTGTACTGAGAAGTTAGATGATGGCCATGTAGGTGCGAGTTATGTCCGAACAGAACGGCACACACATCAAGTACTTGTGTCTCGTAATGATGTATCATGTGAAATTGAGTATGGTGAATGGCACATCTGTGGGGTGACTGACAATCTTTCTTTCTTCATCCTATGCACTGCAGGGCTCCAGCTGTCCATAGACCATTCCCTGACCTGGCAACGATGGTGGAACGTGACAGCATCCGATGGTACCGCTTCACCAGGCAGCTGATTGAGGATTTGGCAGTGCACTTGGCACCACATCTGCAACCTGGCCGCCCATACCCTACAGCGCTGACCCCCAAGGTGAAGGTGATGGCAGCCCTACACTTCTTTGCCACCGGTACCTTCCAACACACTGTGGCGACTGCTGGTGGGATGTCACAGACTATGTTCAGCCGTGTGCTATGCGATGTTTTGGAGGCTATGTTGAGGAACCTGAACCAGTTAATCTATTTCCCCAAACCTCGACAACTCACTGACGTTAAGAGTGACTTTTATGCCCTGGGGAGGATGCCACATGTCATTGGCTCCATTGATGGGAGACATGTGGCTCTGGTACCACCACAGGCACATGAGCAAGCCTACCGAAACCGCAAACACTACCATTCGATCAATGCGCTGGTGGTATGTCTGGAAGATATGACCATCACACATGTGTGTGCCCGTTTCCCAGGTTCTGCTCACGATGCCTACGTGATGAGGAGTAGTCGCATCCCAAGGATGATGTCACAGATGCCGAACCAGCGTGCCTGGCTTGTGGGTGTGTACTGACTTTGTACCATTGTGTGTGTTCTGCTATGTTGTATTCCGCCCACTTTTCGAACTCAGCTAATGTGCAATTGTCTGTCTGTAGGTGACTCCGGATACCCCAACATGCCGTGGTTGCTGACACCCCTGAGGAACCCTGTGACACCAGCCCAGATGCGCTACAATGAGGCACATGGTCGGACCAGGAGAGTGATCGAGCGGACCTTTGGTCTCCTGAAGAGCCGCTTCCGCTCCATGGATAAGACAGGAGGGGCCCTCCCATATGCCCCAGCAAAGGTGTTCAAGATCGTCATCGTTTGCTGCATGCTCCACAACCTGGCAGTGCGGAAGGAGTTGCCTCTCATCCTGGATGACGATGACCAACGTCCGCCACCTGTGGAGGATCCTGGCCTGGACCACGATGCCAGTGATGATGATGATGATGATGGTGATGTCCGCACACAGCTCATCACCAACTTCTTCAGCTGAATGTGAGTATCAAGGGAGATGCAATGTGAATGATGTGAGTTTGCATGATATGTGTGGGTGGTGCTCTGGTGCTGTTTTAGTGTGGCCATGTGCCACTTGACTGGATGCGTGCAGCAATGTGTCCTTACAGGTAGTCTGTACTCCACAACAGTGTTGACATGCTAACTTGGTTTTATGTAGGTATCTTGTGACATGTATTGCGCATGAGTATTGCAGTTCTGTCCTGTTCTTCAGTGGTTTTGACTGTGTGTCATGTCTGTCCTTCACAGGGTGCTTACAGAGTTGTTTGGTCAACTTGGATCCCCCAACACCATGATTCAGCTTTCAGGGTGTCAGCAGTCGTTTCCCTACAGGTGATGTGCCACACACCCCTGGACTTCATATCTTCTGCACTTGTTGACTGTGTGGCCACTGCCACGTGGGATTACCTTGCATTTGTAGTGGAAACAACATGTTACAAATGTGTAATAAACCTGTGCTTCACTTTGGGATGTGCGTTGTCTGTGGTCACACATCTGACTGACATTTGCTTACTGCACCTGTGGGCTAGTTGACACAGACTCTGAATAGGTGTGGTGTCTGTGCATTCCACAGTATTTCCTTGCAACATCACTGTAGGCGATGAGTCCGATGGCCCTGGTGTCTCTGTGTTGTGTAGCCCTAGTGGTGTGTCTCCCTCATATGTGTCCCGTCAACATGACTCACATGACGGTGTTGTACTTGCTGTTGCACTTAGCATACACAGTGTAATTTAGCAGATCATCATCACCATAACAGTATCCACATTTGAATAACAACAGAGGCAAGTATGGTGTACTAGTGATTTTATTTACAGAAATGTGTGTGTGTATAGTGCACAGGATGGTGGGTGCTGTACATTGGGATTGTGATCCAAAGTTCCCAGATGAGTTGGAATTCTTGGTAGCAGAAATGTCCTGAGTGAAGTCCACAGTCATATGATAAATCAGTCCAACTTGAACTCCCCATGTCATGTGGGATAGTGTTGCATTCGACAGGGTGAACAGTTTGCACACAAAGGAAAATTTCCGGAACAGGTGTTGACTTCCTGGGGGATGTACGTGGCCATCAACCTCTCAGTTTTACTTCCTCGGACGACCCCTCTTCTTTGGGGGGGGACCCTCACGTGCAGGCTGCTGCGGTGCAGGGGAGTCTCCGCCAGAGTCCTCCTCCATCCCTATGGCGGTGTCAGTTGTTGCAGCACCAGATGTTGTGGGCACACAGGGAGGTGTGGCCATCTTGGTGCTAATCAGGCGGAGGCATGTAAATATGTCCCTATGCACCGCTGTGAGTTCTTGCAATGTGTCCCACTTGGACTCCATGCCAGACATGTGTGTCTCCACACGGGACATGTGTGTCTCCACACGTGACATGTGGGAGTCCAAGCGGGCATGATGGGCAGCCTGCTGCTGTTGTATGTCCTTGAAGATCCCCACTACCTGTCTGACCTCTCCGGTGCTATTCTGGTACGCATCAGCGATGCGTGCCAGTTGTGGGTCATCATGCAGTCCAGACCCCTCTGCAATCAGCGACCTATGTCTCCCACCCCTCCCACCAACCCTGGCGACACATGCAGGACCTGCGGTGTCACGCACGGGTGACCCCATGCCCCCTTGGGGGTTGTTAGTGGTGGTGTTGTCCGTTGCTCCACGGTGTGCCTGGGGCCCTGTGCTGTTGTCATCGGTGGGCCTTGGTCTGTCCGTGTCGGCGGGGGTGGTCTGTGTGTTGGCAGTTGTTGGAGGGGTGGGTGCAGGGGGTGCAGATGTTGGTCCTGCTGGTGCTGCATGACGACTCTGACCGGAGGTGCCAGGTTGGTCTTCACCATCCGAGGAGTGCAGAGGCTGTTCCACACCAGTGAGCTCAGTGTCCCCCGGAGCCTGGGACAGGGACTCCTCCTCGCCTGCTGCTGTGTCTCCATCATCATCACCTGTATTTGGAAGAGACAGACATTGTATGTTATGTTTCTACAGGCATCAATGGTTCACACACCTGACAGTTGTGACTGTACCTCTGGATGCGGGCATGTACATTGCATTGTCCTAAGTTGTCGCAGTAAGAGGTTGATATTGGTGTGGCACATTGTCCTGCATACCTGGGGCATTTCAATGTGAATGTTGAGGTGTGTGCATGGCCAGCATTGGTTGTATTTGGTGGACATCCGGCCATCCTTCTCCACCTAGCCCAGTTATCCCACCATGACGCATGCCACCCTTGCAGTGGGTTCAGGTTGACTCTCAGGATGTCATTCAGTGGTGTCTTGCTGTTGGTTGTTGCACAGTTCCCAGCAGGGCCTTGTGCTCCCCACAGCAGTACCCAGTGTCAGCCATCTTGTCATTTCTTTTCCACTCCCTGTGATGTGAGCATGGTTCAGAGTGGTGTTGATGGGCCAATTGTGAGGGTGAGCAGTATCTGTGACTACAACTCCCATCATGCTATTGCCTACACCCCCCTTCCCAGCATGCCCGTACTTCCTTCCTTTTGACTCTGCCTCCCTGTGGGGTAGTGTGCCTGTGCTGATAGGAAGGCTGACAGTGTTGTCCTTGCGTTTGTTTGGCTACAAGTCTCAGAAGTGTCTCTGTGCTTCCCACAGCATTACCCAGGGTGGTGGTCTTTGTGGGATCTTCATTTGGTATGTGAGGCATTGCATTCTCCCCAGTGGGTTCTGTGGAGTTTGTGTTGAGGGGGGGTGTGAGGTGAGCTGCTTGTAACTATGGTCAGTGCTGTGAGTCCTCCTTCCCACCCAGCCAGATATCCCACCATGCAACGTGCTTGCATTGCAGGGAGTGCAAGTTGGCTTTCAGGATGTCAGGCAGTGGTGTTCTGCTGTTTGTTGGTGCACACTTCCCAGCAGGGCCTTGTGCTCCCCACAGCAGTAGCCAGTGTCAGCCATCTTGTCAGTCCTTATCCACTTCCTGTGATGTGAGCATGGTTCAGAGTGGTGTTGATGGGCCAATTGTGAGGGTGAGCAGTATCTGTGACTAAACTCCCATCATGCTATTGCCTACACCCCCCTTCCCAGCATGCCCATACTTCCTTTTGAGTGGACTTCACTGTGTGTGAGTGTGACAGCAATGGCAAGATGGCTGACAGTGGTGTCCTGCTGTTTGTTGGTGCACAGTTCCCAGCAGGGCCTTGTGCTCCCCACAGCAGTACCCAGTGTCAGCCATCTTGTCATTTCTTTTCCACTCCCTGTGATGTGAGCATGGTTCAGATGGTGTTGATGGGCCAATTGTGAGGGTGAGCAGTATCTGTGACTACAACTCCCATCATGCTATTGCCTACACCCCCCTTCCCAGCATGCCCGTACTTCCTTCCTTTTGACTCTGCCTCCCTGTGGGGTAGTGTGCCTGTGCTGACAGGAAGGCTGACAGTGTTGTCCTTGCGTTTGTTTGGCTACAAGTCCCAGAAGTGTCCCTGTGCTTCCCACAGCATTACCCAGGGTGGTGGTCTTTGTGGGATCTTCATTTGGTATGTGAGGCATTGCATTCTCCCGGTGGGTTCTGTGGAGTTTGTGTTGAGGGGGTGTGAGGTGAGCTGCTTGTAACTATGGTCAGTGCTGTGAGTCCTCCTTCCCACCCAGCCAGATATCCCACCATGCAATGTGCTTGCATTGCAGGGAGTGCAAGTTGGCTTTCAGGATGTCAGGCAGTGGTGTTCTGCTGTTTGTTGGTGCCTAGTTCCCAGCAGGGCCATGTGCTCCCCACAGCAGTGCCCAGTGTCAGCCATCTTGTCAGTCCTTATCCACTTCCTGTGATGTGAGCATGGTTCAGAGTGGTGTTGATGGGCCAATTGTGAGGGTGAGCAGTATCTGTGACTACAACTCCCATCATGCTATTGGCTACACTGACTTCACCAGCATACACAGAATTCCTTCCTTTAAGTGAGCTTCCCTGTGAGGTGGTGTTCTAGTGGTGGCAAAATATCAGACAGTGTTTGTTGGTTATATTTGTGCCACTGCCTTGCTCTATTTGTTGTTAGGTTTGTACATGTCATGACACAGTTACATATCACTATGAGATGGCATGTATTGTGTTTATCTAACTGACATACACATCTTGGGATGATTATGTTTTGGTTGCTGTTGATTTGCTAGGGGTGGATGGTTTGACTGTCCCCTTGTCAGTGATATGTGTGTATTGGCACCCAATATTGTGTATATTAGTTGTGTACTCACCAGGCTCTGGGATGTCTGTTAGTCCATATACGCTAACTGGTGGTAGGATGGCCCGCACATTCTCCTCCCAGGGCCTGAGGTATACTGGTTTTGCAGGAGGGCCACTGCCGGTGTGCTGGCTCAGGTGGTAATCCTTCTTGAGTAGGTCTCTGACCCTCCTGCACACATCATACCACCTGTTCTGGATGTCTTCCTTTGTGCGCAAACATGGTGATTGTGCGTTGACCCTGTCGACGATCCTCGCCCACATCTTGGGTTTCTGCGACATGGGGGTCTGTTGGACCAATGTGCCAAACAACTGTGGCTCTACCCTCAGGATCTCGTCTACCATGACTTCCAATTCACTAGGAACTTTGGATTCTTCTTTGGGGGCATGGTGATTGGTGGTGGTGGTGATTGGTGTGTGTGTGTGTGTGTGTGTGTGCAAGTGAGGGTGTGTGTGTGTAGGTTTTGCTGGGTGTGTGTGAGGGTGCTATTTGTTGAGGTGCTAATGGTGTGTGGCTTTTGTGTTGGATGAGCTGTGTGTGTGTCTGTGTTTGCTGTGTGATGGTGTTGTGTGCTGGCAGGTCAGTGGAATTTGCAAAGGATCATGGTAGGGATTTGTGGGCTTTATGTAGGTGGAGTTGGGGGTGTGTCCTTGTTCCATTTTTTTTCTCCCCCTGTATTTATTGGCTTTGTCATTGCTTGTTTGGCCCTTTTTTTTGGTATTTTTTCATTAGTGATTATTGTGCATGTAGGAGTTGTTCTTCTGACCGAGTTGGACATTGCAGTTGTCTCATGCGCGCCTGTCCGAGTCGTTCCCGCTGTGTTTCAGCTCCGTTTCATATGCGGCATACGCGTCGTTCGCGGGGTATTGTGTTTGTTCGGCTGGCTTTTGTATGCGTGTCGGTCGTACTGCTTGAGCTCCGTGCGAGTTGGTCTGAATTTGCCCCCATTGCATCGTACTGCGCGGGTCGGAGTTCGCGTGTACGTTTTGTTTGGGTTGTTTCCTAGTGCGTGTCGGTCGGTGCGATTCGCGTGGTTTCCCGGCCGGATAGCATGTTTCTGTCCGGGTCGTTCGTTCGCCTTGAGTTCCGTACGAGTCGGTCGTGATTCACATGCATTTCATCGTACTACGCGGGTCGGACGGCGCCTGTACGTGTCGGTCGGACTAAATTCCCGTACCGAGTCGGTCGGGTGGTTTTCCGGCCCCAATCGGAATCGACCCCATAGTATGTACCATTGAGAGATGAATGAGGGCAGTCAGCACAATGTTGATAGAGTTTGGGATTTATGAGGGTTTATGTATTTTATGGGACTATTTTTAGATATTTTATGTGCACGTATATTTTAAATGGGCAGATTCTTACAACTAATTAGAAAATAGCACACTTTACTCCGCACGCATTTACAACGTGTGCCATTACAACTCCAACACAGACGGTCCGGAACCTAGGCTTCCAATTGGACAATAAATTATCAATGAAAAACCATATTAATAAGACAATTAGCTCCTGCTTTGGCATCATGCGTAACTTACGCAAAGTTTTTAAATGGATTCCGACGGAGGCGAGAAAACCCCTAATCCAGGGACTGATTATTAATCGCATGGACTATGGAAATGCCCTGTTGGCGTCCATAAACAAAAACCTTCCTTCAGGGCTGCAGGTTCTGCAGAACACCGCAGCCAGGCTAGTACTTAATCTTCCACCAAGATCCCCGTCGGCACCCAACCTGAAACTCTTACACTGGCTGCCTGTAAGAAAACGAATACGTTTTAAGATTCTATGCTTAACGCACAAGAATATGTACGGAAGAGGACCGGGCTTTTGGGCAAAAAAGTTAAGTTGGTACCAACCCGGCAGAACTCTGAGATCTAGTAACCAATCATTTCTCGCATCTCCCAGAATCCGTACTACCACAAACGGAGGGAGATCTTTTTCCTTCCTTGCCCCGTTTTTCTGGAACAAACTGCCCCCACACCTACGCATCATCAATGATCATAACTGCTTTCGCAGGAAGTTAAAGACATGGCTGTTTGACATCTAACTGCATCAAATCAAGCTTATCTTCAGAGTCATCCGCCAGCGCCATGAGACTTTCGAGTGATATGTGCGCTAAATAAATATCCCATGATTTGATGATTTGATTACCCTGTGTTTTTTATTCCGCAAAAACTTTTATAACGCATTGTCCATTACAACGCAATTTACTATTCTAACTCCACCGGGGCGTCGTAATGGGGAATGCGTTGTAATGGTTTGCGGTGTAAAGCCCTGCGTTGTAAAAGTTTTTGCAGAGTAAGGAATGCGGGGTAATTACATGCGTTGTAACGCATCCGTTATAAAGGATGTTTTCCCTTATTAGATCAAAGTGATCGCTTAATATGTATCTGTTCTTTTCGTTTAAAAAATGTTTTATAATGTTTTTTAAAATGCAATGGACATAAATTGTTGTATTGTTTAAAGACCAACGGTCAAAATAAACATATCTTTTGACAGTTTTTGTATTCTATTCACTGGGGGTGTCAGGATTTTCTTGTATACCTTTTTGACACCCATTCACAGTGCACTCCGGCCATAAACCCCTCATCCACCTCTTTCGAGGCTCTGCATCTCAACTGCCCCCTCTGCTAAACAAATGAATCCTGCAGCTAAAAGAGTACAGGTTCACTGTTCAGTACAAGAACCCGGCCGACTACTCATTCAGGCATTCCCAACTAGTCACCAGAGATGAAGAGGAAGTGGCCCTCCAGACAGAGGAATAGTTCGAATGGGCATGGAACAATCCAGGACACTGCTGATGTCCCTGGATGAGATCATAGAAGCTGCCCAAGCTGAAGAATGTTTACAAATGGCAGCTGAGGCCATACGATCAGTTGATTGAAAGTCCCTGACACTTCATGAAGCAAGTACTAGCCTCCCTGTATCATGTACAAAACGAGTTGGCCATCACCGCCGAATGCTGCCTTATGTGAGGACCACGGCTGAAAGTCCCGCAGGGCCTAACCTAGTGAGTAGTCTAGTTTGCTCACAGCTCACATCAGGGGATGGTCAAGACCAATAGTCTAATTAGGAGCAAAGTCTAAGTTCAGAGATGCTAACTGTGCCAAGCAACTGGGAACCCCCTTTCCCCCGGCACCAATAGTGATGGAAGAGATTCCTCGCGTTCCTTGACACCAAGCGAGCACAGATTTTGTCAGTCTGCCTGACAGGAGGCACAGGCTTGTCATTATTGATGACCACTCTAAGTATCCGAAAGGGGAAATCGTGTCTTCCACAGCAGCAGAAGTGATACCGAAGTTGGAGAAAGTCAGGGCAACTCATGGCCTGATTCACAAGCTCAGGATGGACAACAATCCCCTGTGTAATGAGCAAGTGCTGATTGAATACCTGCAATCGAGGTGCACCAAACACAGGAAAACTACTCCCTAATACCCACAAGCTAATGGAGAAGCTGAATGTTTTATGTGGACACTGACAAAAGTAATCTGCATTGCTCCAGCTTTGAAGCAGAACATTGAGGGAGACATCTACACCTTATTGAGAGAATACTGGCTGACTCCCCATGTGACCACCGGAGTGGCCCAAGCGCAATGTGCGTAGGTCGTAGGGTAGTGAATACTATTACTCACCATCTGGAGTGGGTCGTGAAAGCCCCTGTGACAGGTAAATCATTCCAGCCTTGAATGGACAAAATTCCCAAGTCAACAAGCAGCGCAATGCGCGTCACTGGGACATGCAAGTAGGCGACTTGGTGTTGGTGAAAGACAAGCACTCAGAGAGCAAATTTTGGCTCTCTTTTCAAACTCATCCATGAGTGGTGACCATAATTCGAGGCACCATGGTGCCGGCAGACCAAGGTACCGAGATGGTAATGAGGAACGTGTCGTTTTCAAATGATATTGGACCCCAGAGGCCGGCCATCAACCAGGCAGGAACTATGCCAACAGCCCAACTGCTGATGAAGATGTGAATGAAGACTACAGAGAAGAATAAAGCACATCTGAAAAAGAACGCTGCCCAACACATCAGGGAGACCCGAGCGGAAAGGGGCAAGGCCTGAGCCGAGGGAGAATAGTCAAACTCCAACAGTAAAAGAGATGCTAGCCAGAGAGTCCCAGTGTCATCGAAGTGGTACCCAGAAATATAATCTACAGTCTGACCCCACCACTTCTCAGCGGTATTGTGACTTTGTGACTGAATAAGAGCATGGTGAGTGGCTGTTGTGCTTCCTACATGAAAGAAAGTTGTTGTAAGAAAATGGAGCGGAGACACCTAAAAGAGCACATATACAATGTGTGAGGGTGACATGACGCATATGGCCTTTTGTCCGAATGTTTGGTTTTTGTTGACTATGGTTAAGGAGTATAGTATTTGGGAGCAACCAAGTGTTTGTTTTGGGGAGGGGCATCACCTGATTCCGCTTTTGCTGGACCATTTCGTATGGTCCAGTGCTACATTAGAAATGTAATAAAAAGGCCGCCCGGTGCCCCTAGGCAGGCAAAAGCACAGAGTCATCGGGTATGTGTGCAATTATTAATTCCACCGATATGGCTGGGTCAGTGATCCGGCTGCCGACATGACAGCTGCCAGCTAGCTTACATGCTGGCAATGGGTGCTATGCCTTACACCCCAGTCAGCAGGTGAACGACGCCCATTGTGCTGAAAGGACTTCAGCCCCCTGCCCCCTCCCACCCATCATGTTCCGTAGTCCGGGCTTAAGCTGTGGGTGTCTGCCCCTGATAAAGCCTGGACGAGGTATGGCTGGAGAAGAGAGCATCAGAATAAACATTTTCTTTTATCCGATAGAGGCCTTCAGGTTATCTTGCTGCTTGTGGTGTCCTTAAAGGAGGTGATGGGGGGAGGGTCACAGGTGATTCACAGTACTGAGGACAAAAAACCCACAGTGGGGGTTCTAATTGTGCAAGGCAGTGTACTTTACGGATCACTCTTTGTTTTAAAGAGAGACAATGCTTGCCCATTAACTCTGATATGTGAGACCCTACATCAACACTTTATGGAACAATTCTTTTTTTTAAGGCCCGCATATCAATAACACTGCTTTCTGCCTACAACCTGCAGCCGGCTGCCTTGGCAAGTTTTGGAGAATGGTACACAGCTCTGAGCCAACAACCCAGAGGCCGGCAGCGCTATACGGACACATTGAGCATGTAAAGAGGAAAGTCGTGGAAAAGAGAAGGAGCAAAAGAGTCCAGCAAAATAAAAGAACCTACCGAACCACCCCCTCCACCCCTCCCAACTCCTCTGCACCATTGTACACAGCGCCCCATATCCAGCAGAAATATACTTAGTGAGGGTCAGGATCAGGGCCCCGTCTCATGCAAAGATCTAGGTGCCCTTATTGTCATCCCGGGGGAGCAATCACAATATCTGCAAGTATTTCGGGCAGGTCACTTCCCAGAACTCTACCGATAGGATCTTAATGAAAGGGGCCCATAGCTCTAGATACATAGCCACCCTGTTTTTAGCCATCAGTGATATACGCTCCATCGCCAGGGTAACCCATAATCTATGCAGCCATGTTACGTGGTCTGGGATCACCTCTGATCCCCACCGCGTGAGTAGTACTTGCCATGTGGCATTCAATGCTAGTGCCATTTGCCTGCCTCGAGTCGACCGCAGGGGAAAGGTCAGGAGGTCGGGCAGCCCTAAGATCGTGTATACAGGGAAACGGGGTATAGTCGTGTCAAATGCTCGGTCAATGTCATTCAGGACCTGGTGCCAATACCTGGCCAATTTAGGACAACGCCACAGGAGTTGAATGAAGGAGCCTGTTTGACCACAGCCCCACTAGCATTATTCGGAGTGCCCTTTATTCCAGCTATGTATGCCTGCAGGTGTTAAGTACCAGTAAGAGGCAATTTTATAGGCAGATTCTGCACCGGGCATATTGTGCGCTGTATGATGTACCCTATAGTAAATGTCATGCGATTCTTTGTTATAGAGAGGCCGCCCTAGTTTATCCTCCCAGCATAATTGGCCCTTGGTCTTGGGAGCAGAGCCCCCATCAGAGAGGAGAGCATAAAGTTCAGAAATAAGACGCTTATCTCCATCTTTACAAACCAACCATTTCTCAAAGCCGGTGAGGCGGCAGGAGGATCCAGGCTCATAGCTCGGGGAGGTCACCCAGTGTCTCAGCTGCGGGTAAGTAGAACAAGTCTGCCACCGGCAGCGAGTAGTCTTGTTGCAGCTGCAAGAAAGGGATAACCCCTCGGGGGTCAAAAAGCAAGCCCACGCGCTTACAGCCCTGTTCGCACCAGCAGTTGAAGACCTCAGAGCTGATCTTCAGGGGTCAATCAGGATTGTCAATAATCGGCGTCATTGGGTAAGGAAATGTCGTCAATCCGTGCTTAAGAGCGACTGCATCCTATATTTTCATGGTCATGGCCGTCACCGGGGAGGAATATAACCCCCAGGCTCTATGTTTACAAGGCAGCAAAGCCTCTCTCCATATGTTGGCACCAGCTATTGTCTAGCCCATTAAGGACCAGTGCTTCTCAGAGCGGGCGGTTCCACTCTATAATGAAGCGCAATTGTAAAGCCTGAAAATACCGTAGGACCAGGGGGAGCCCTAGGACTCCCTCAGCTTTTGGGCGAGTAAGTTGTTTCTTGCCACTCCAGATAAACTGGTTGATAGCAATTTTTAGGCTGCGTAGAACAGAAGGTGACGGGGTCAGTGGTATGGTCTGGAATATAAAAAGAATGCGCAGGAGTACCGTCATTTTAACTGCTGCAATACGCCCGGTCCAGGACAACCCTAGTCGGCTCCATGAGGAAAGCGTCCTATTGGTCTGAGCAAGAAAGGGGCCATAGTTGGCTGCCAATGTCCGTGTCAACGTAGGAGCCAGCAAAATGCCTAGGTACCGTATAGTCTCTGTCACCCACTAAAAATGGGAACCAGGCCTGCAGCGTGGCAAACTGGGGCGAGGCGACCGAGAGGTTCTGGATCTGCGATCTTTGGAGATTGCCTTTGAACTCTGACACCTTCCCAAATGCCCTCAACTCATCAAGCAAGGACAGCAGTGAGGTCATCTGATCCATCAATGACAGGATGATATCATCCGCATATAAGCTTATTGTGTGTTTGTCAGCTCTGAGGCGGATCCCCGAGACCCGCGGATTATAACATACTCTCTGCGCCATAGGCTCCATGTAAAGCACTAAAAGGAGCAGGGAAAGGGGGCAGCCCTGTCGGGTCCCCCGCGCTATAGGAAACATGGAGGACGACATCCCGTTGACCTGAACCGAGGCCCTGGGGGCGCTCTAGATGCAGCGTATTCACGCGATAAATCTATCCCCGAATCCAAACTGGCGGAGGGTGGCAAGCATGTATGGGCCAGTGAATGCGGTTAAATGCCTTCTCCGTGTCAATGGAAAGGAGGAAGGCCTCCTTCTGTGATCGTTGGATGAGATCGGTGAGGTGGAGAAGGCTCTTTGTGTTATCTCCGCATTGCCGCGCCGGGATGAAGCCGGATTGATCGGGATAGATCAGGCCCGGCATGATAGGGTTTAGTCGCGTAGCAAGAATGCCTGCAGAGAGTTTGGCGTCAATGTTGAGAAGGGAGGTGGGCCTATATGACCCACAGTCCTTAGGGTCTTTCAGTGGCTTAAGAATCACCGAGAAGGACACCTCGAGCATAGAGTCAGTCAGGGAACCAGAGTCAAAAAAAGAGAATTAAAGAGCATCAGCAGAGCAACATGCTCTTGACAAAAGGTTTAATAAAATAGGGCAGAGAAGCCGTCCGGCCCTGGTGCCTTAGAGGGTTTGAGGCGGGCAATAGCCGGGACCACCTCCTTTACCCGAATAGTTTTGTCCAACTGTGACGCAAGTTCTGGAGGGATACATGTCAAGGGGACTCCCTGAAGATAGGTCTCTATATCCCTGTCAGGGCCATCTAAACTGGCATATAAGATGCCATAGAAATCCTAAAAAACCTCAGCTATTTCGGGGTCTGTGTGGACCTCACCCCACAAGGGGTTCAAACACAGCCCACGGAGCCGGAGAGAGCTTTACCACGAAGTCTGTGCACCAACAAGCGTCCGCAGCGGTCACTGCTTAAGTAAATTTATGTTTGAGTTGCAAGAGAGCATATTCCGCCCCGTCACGATCAAGGTGCTTTAGCAGAAGCCCCTGTCTCTCCAGCTCCTGCCAAACTCTTGGGGACCCCGTGCGTTTGTGGATCGACTCCAACTCAGAGACCGCCTGCTCCAGCTGTTGACGCTTTTCCTAACGGAGCCGATTCTCAGCAGCTGCGATAGCGATCAGTTCTCCCCGAAGGATGAGTTTTAGTGCCTCACACAACAAAGGGAGGCAGTCCCCTTCGAGGTCATTATTGCGGATATAGTCCCCTAGCGCAGTGCGTTTCGCTGCAATTGTGGACGGGGATTGAAGCATGGTATCTCGCAGTCGCCAGTGTGAAGAACAGGGCTGGGCAATGTTCAGCCGCAGAGTTACCGCGATTGGGGCGTGGTCCGACAGAGATCGGGGTTCTATGCTCGCATCTCCGACACAGGCTGTGAGGGCCGGCGACGTGAGAAAGTGATCAATAGGGGCATATGACTTGTGGGCCACAGAGTAAAAGGTGTAACCCCTCGAGGAATGGTGGAGATGCCTCCATATATCATAAAGCACGCTGTCTGCCAACCACCTACGGCCGGCAGCTGAAAAGGCTCGAGTGATCCAGCTCGGGTCCATCACCAGGTTAAGGTCTCCCCCAATCAAAATGGCTGTATCAGGGTAAGTAAGGGCAGTCGTCAGCGTGTTGAGGATAAAGGGTTACTGTCACACGTTAGGTGAGTATATGTTAACCAGGGTGAAAGTGAAGGCGCCCCACTGTAATCTAACCATAACAACCCTTCCTTTTACTTCTTTTATCGTGGATATTAGCTTACCATGGAACTTCTGGGTGAGAAGAATAGCTATCCCCTTCTTCTTCGCAGGGCCGAAGGACCAATACTGCTGGGGGAACCAGTGTGATTGCATACAGGGTCCTTGGCAAGCAAGTGGGTCTCCTGTAGCAGGCATATATCTCCGCCATACTACTCCAGTAGAGACGACACCACTGCACGCTTCACTGGGCTATTTAAACCCCGAACTTTAAGGATGACTATGCATAGTTCATGGGTCATGAGATGAGGACCTGTGTAGCCGAAGCACGCCTTCCCCCCAGGGGGACCTATAGACGGGCGCAAGGCGCGGAGCCCTATCAGGACGAAGTTGCACGAGCCTAAGTAATGTTGACGGTGCGGAGGAGTGAGAAGAAAAGAAGATTGGAAAGACCCCAGGGAAATACAAATTAATAACACGAGATGACCAAAGCTCGTCAATGTGGTATAACTGTTGTGAAGAGTCTTCCAGACGCAGTCTCTAAAGACGCCAGGGAAGTTCCCCTGAGGGTGTGCTGTACCGGGTGAAGTTGGGCATCAGGGAAGGCAGTTCCGTAGCACCCCAGTCTCCCCAGAACCACTGCTTTGTCCTCCTTCAACCATGCGACTGTGAGAAGTTCCAGGTGGTTCCCTCCCACTTCAGGTCCCATCCAAGAGGGTGGATTTCCCTGAAAGAGCCAGGAGTACCGATTGTTGCTCTTTGCTCTTGGTGTCTGGGTCCAGCTTTGCTCTAACGGGGGCTCTCTTGACATGTCGTCAGCATGACCTCTTCTGCCTTCTGTGGTCGGGGGAAAGGGCCTATCACTGTGTCTCTGGGGGATCATCAATATTAAGCAAGGAGCACACTCCTCTGAGGGATCTCAGTTGGTGTAGCTTTCCATCACGGCAGAAGATGATCCCGAAGGGATGTCCCCAAGAATATGTTATGCCTGCCTTCCACAGGCTCATGGACCGTGTCTGAGGTATGTGTGCTTGTAGCTGAGGTTTATTGATCCGGACAGTTCAGCTCATGACACCTCATGGACAGTGTCTGAGATATGTGTGCTTGTAACCAAGGTTTGTTGGTCCGGACAGTGCAGCTCAAAACACCTTATGGACAGTGTCTGAGGTATGTGTGCTTGTAGCTGAGGTTTGTTGCTCTGGACAGTGCAGGTCATACCACCTCATGGACAGTGTCTGAGGTATGAGTGCTTGTAGCTGAGGTTTGACGTTCTGGACAGTGCAGCTAATGGCATGCGAGGAGCTAGAGCTGAGGCGCGTCTGTAGTACAGATCATGTGGCTGAGTATTCCGTGCCCAATGTATGTCTGTCTGTAGGAGTAATCTAATAATTGTTTTATTAGGGAAATAAGTGAGGTCAGTTTCTGTATTTGTTTAGTCATGCCTTCGCTGGAAAAGCAACAAATAGCGCCAGTGAGTGACCTTCACTCAGACTGTTTGTAGATTTGATGCCCCCTCGGAAGCCTGAAGATCCACTGTCGAGATGCCTGTGTATCCGACTTGTTTACGATTTCTGCACATTAGTATGAGAGAAGCAGGCCTGTGAAAAGTGATGTAAGGTGTAAAAAAGAAACGTGTGAATTTCTTGTGGGCAGTTGCCTAAATGTACATATGATGTATTAATACAGTATCAACCTTTATCAGAGCATTATACTATGTAGCAAATGTAAGCAATAAACTAATAAGCAAACCATGCATTTACAATAAATAAATTAAGATTGTAGGGGAGGTTCTAAAAAGCCGTAAAAACGCAAAGCACAGGATAATAGACTCTGAAGAAGGAGTGATTGTTCTGTAATGTGATATCAGGGCCTGGAGAAGGGGTGGGAGTTCAGTCTCTGGATAGCTGGCAGAATAGAGATGGGCAGAGTGTTCATTTCTGGGATAACAGTGAATGTGATTGAGGCCTGAAAGTTCTATAATGTGATAACATGATCTGGATAAGGTCTGAGTGTTCTGCTGTTGGATAACCGGGGCTCTGAAGAAGGGCTGCGTGTTCTGGTATGGGGTATGCAGGACTCTAGACCAAGGATGAGTATTCTGTAATGTGATAAGTCTCTGGAGAAATGTAGTATATAATACAGGCCCAAAACACTTTGCACCCAAATCCGGATTCAGGATATGACATGAGAACTAGAAGAATAATTCTGTGGTTCTTGTTTCTCATCAAGTGTATTCTTACATGTCACAAGGTGTGAAGGACATGCTTCTCATAATACATTAAACAGCAAAGACATTTCAAAGAGCAAATCAATTATATTCTAGTTTGACCCTTTGTTAGTGCAACAATTAACAATTAGACGACGCAGTGGAGGCCCTGACAACACGGGCTCAGCCAGCGTAATCATGACATAAATTAATAGTCTGTCAACAACAGTCAGCTGACTCGGACTCGCTCAAGCCGCCGCAGCCTGCACCGGGCATTGGGCAAGCCTCAGGAGAGTGAGGCTAAGGCACTTTATGTAGTTGTTCTAAAAAAAACGAGAAGTGTGTTCATTTTGTCTATTGAGTGTTATTTTGTGTACTTTAAAAGCTGCACTCTCTCTGCAAACATGTGACGTGGCTGGTGCTGGCTTTGCAGTCACAGAGGTAGTACACAGTTTGAATGAACGTAAAGGTTTCGACTTTCTAGAAAAGTGACAGCTCCGGCCCGACCACCGCTCCATTCATCATGCTCTAAATTAATAGCAGGCTCAATGCAGAGATCATCCATGTCCTGCACGGGAGAGAGGTCCACTATGCTGTCTGCTAGCTGCCGCAGAGAGCACTAGTATTCGTGTGGCTGGCACTGCACGTGTTGTGAGTGCTGCGTTGTGTGTGTATGTGCACATTTGGAACTTTAAACGCTGTATTTATACCCCATAATACCGCCGGCAACTGAATGATTATGTCACTCACTTGACTTCAGGGCTAGGGTGGCACACTTCATTTTTTACACCAACTGTAGGCGCTGCATGCGTTGTGAGTACGGCGTCGTGTATGTGCAGCGTGCTGATATCTTAGCATTACCTTAATCCCGCTGGCAACTGAATGATTATGCCCCTCAGGGCTAGGCACACTTACTTCTTATTTTTTGCTGCAAGTTCAACCAGCCCCCAAGTCTGGCGAGCTGCAGCGTGCACGCTGACTGCCACACTCGACTCTCCAGCAGGTTATTATAATGAATTAAGCAGCCAGCGCTCTCCGGGCCGCAGAGCTTGACAGGCCCAGCTGAGGAGGCGCTAATATGCGTAACTTCGTATTTCAGTGCAGTGATGCAGACCACCACACTGAAATGCGTTAGTCTAACGCCAGATGTGTGGTACTTGGCAGGGTTGCGTTGTCCATACATGTAATATGGTCATAATCAGCCTCAGATTGGCATGGTGGGCTATCGGGCATCGGACGATGGGCCTTTGGCTAAGGCCAGTTGGTGGGCCAGTTTTTTGGTCTACTAAAGACTTCACCCCTGGTGCACAGCGTGAAAGGCTGTTGTTACAGCCTTAACAAACATGATCCCATGCACATGAAGTCAGGCCAGTGGGCTGATGTCAGAGGCAGAATGACTCGAACTGTCACAGCATGAGGTGTGTCTGCTCTCTGCTCCCTCCAGGTGTGACAGAGGCCTCAAGGAGCTGCTGATGGGAAACTATTAGCACTTACTTTTCAGGAGACTGCAGCAGGGGAGAGGACTGGAGTATTGGGTGGTGGGGTGTTGTGAGGGCCAGTGAGGGAGCTCCTCAGTTTATTTTTGTCCTCCTCCACTCCTTGCAAGCAGGTGAGATAAATCACTCTGTGCTCTTCTTCTTTGTCTGCCAGATAACAGTTACAGTCAAGAGGGACAGGTTGTGGCCTTAGTTGACTTTGAAACTAGGAAACTAGATTCAAGTCCCAGCGTCAGTTTGACATCCTGCGATTCTGGGCAAATCACTTAATCTACATGAACCTAAAACAAAATTAAATGACCCTCTGTAATGTTATCTGATGCTCACGTAAAGCGCTCCAATGCCTCTGGGCCTAGTTCATGCTATATAAAACTGCATGTATGGAAAGTGACACTTATTTTTTGTTTCTTTTTGCATTTACACACTAGCATCATTCCTTTTTTCAGAACGTACACGTGATGCTAGCCGCAAGTATAACAAAAAACACAGATGCACCTTGTCACCAGTTTCTGAAGATTGGAGGGCCTCTCTTAAGTACTGCAACAAATAAAATGAATATCATAAAAAGTGAGTGTAAAAGGTAGTTTAGGTCTGTGCCATATCATATTCCCCAGTGAACATTAATCAAAACACCCACAGCATAAAGTATGGATAAAAAACACAATTAAAAGTAAGGGGTCGATTCCGATTCGGGCCGGAAAAAGCACCGACCGACTCGGATACGGAATTTATTCCGACCGACACGTACCTGTGCAACCCGACCCGCCAAGTACGATGAAAAGCGTGCAATACCCGACCGACTCGTACGAAACACAAGCCGAACGACCTAGCCGCCCGGAAAAAAGCAATCCGGCCGGAAAAGCACGCGAATCGAACCGACCGACACGGACCCGGAGCAAATGCGACCGAAACGTACCCGCGAAATCCAACCCGCAAAGTACGATGCTAAACGTATAAAACACGGCCGAGTCGCACGGAGGACAAGCCGTACGACCGACACGCATACAAAACTGCGAAACGAAGCAACACAAAATACCGCGACCGACGCGTACGCAGCACAGAAAAAAGCACAAACACAGCGTGAACGATTCGGAGAAGCCCGTACGAGACAACTGCAGGGTCCGACTCGGGCACAAGAACGTCTCCTACATGCACAAAAAGTACTGAGGGAAAATACACAAAAAAGGCCAAACAAGCAATTACAAAGCCAATAAATACTGGGGGGGGGTGTGGGGACAGGGAACAAAGACACACCCACAACTCCACCTTAATAAAGGACACAAATCCCTACCATGATCCTTTGCAAATCCCATTTACCTGCCAGCACGCAACAGACAGCAACCACACACCCACAGCTCATCCTTCACACAAGCCACACACCATCTGCACCACAACAAACAGCAACATCACATACACCCAGCAAAACACACACTCACACACCTTCACCTGCACACCAACACACACATCACTCACCATCACCACCCATCACCATGCCCCCAAAGAAAAATCAGAAGTTCCTAGATTGTGAATTGGAAGTTATGGTAGACGAGATCCTCAGGGTAGAGCCACAGTTGTTTGGTTCACTGGTCCAACAGACTCCCATCTCCCAGAAAACAAAGATGTGGGAGAGGATCGTCAACAGGGTGAACGCACAATCACCATGTTTGCGCACAAAGACTGACATCCAGAACAGGTGGTATGACGTGCGCAGGAGGGTACGTGAGCTGATGAAGACGGATTACCTCCTCAGCCAACAGACCAGCAGTGGCCCTCCTGCAAAGCCAGTATACCTCAGGCCCTGGGAGGAGAAGGTGCGGGCCATCCTACCGCCAGTGAGCGTCTATGGACTAGAAAACATCCCAGAGCCTGGTGAGTACACAACAAATGTACACAATATTCTGCCACAATACACACACATCACTGTCAAGGGGAGAGTCAAACCATGCACCCTTAGCAAATACACACCAACCACAACAGAATCATCCCTAAATGTCTATGTCAGTCAGATAAACACAACACATGCCATCTCATAGTGACATTAACTGTATCATCACATGTACAGACACAACTACAACTACAGCTAGGCAGTGGCACAAACATAAGCCACAAACACATCCAAACATGTAGCCACCACTACAACACCACCACACAGTGAAGCCCACAGAGAGAAAGGAATCCTGGGTATGCTGGGCAAGTCAGTCTAGCCAATAGCACCATGGGAGTGGTAGTCACAGATATTGCTCACCCTCACAATTGGCCCATCAACACCACTATGAACCATGCACACATCACAGGGAGTGGAAAACAACTGACAAGATGGCTGAAACTGGCTACTGCTGAGGGGAGCACAAGGGCATGCTGGGAACTGCCCACCAACCAACAGCAGGACACCACTGTCAGCCATCTTGCCATTGCTCCCACACTAACACACAGTGAACTCCACCCAAAAGCAAGTAAGTATGGGCATGCTGGGAAGGGGGGTGGAGGCAATAGCATGATGGGAGTTGCAGGCATAGATATTGCTCACCCTCACAATTGGCCCATCAACACCACTATGAACCATGCTCACATCACAGGGAGTGGAAAACAACTGACAAGATGGCTGAAACTGGCTACTGCTGAGGGGAGCACAAGGGCATGCTGGGAACTGCCCACCAACCAACAGCAGGACACCACTGCCAGCCATCTTGCCATTGCTCCCACACTAACACACAGTGAACTCCACCCAAAAGCAAGTGAGTATGGGCATGCTGGGAAGTGGGGTGGAGGCAAAAGCATGATGGGAGTCGAAGTCACAGCTCAACATCCCCCACCCACATGGCCCAGCAAGCTCACACTCACGCATGCACACCCCACAGAGAGTGGAAAGGCCCATCAAAGATGTCTGACACTGGTGCTCTGTTGTGGGGAGCACAAGGCCATGCTGAGAACTGCCCACCAACCAACAGCAGGACACCACTGTCAGCCATCTTGCCATTGCTCTCACACTAACACACAGTGAACTCCACCCAAAAGCAAGTAAGTATGGGCATGCTGAGAAGTGGGGTGGAGGCAATAGCATGATGGCAGTCGTAGTCACAGATATTGGTCACCCCCACAACTGTCCCATCAACACCACCCTGAACCATGCGCACTTCACAGGGAGTGGAAAACAACTGACAAGATGGCTGACACTGGCTACTGCTGTGGGGAGCACAAGGCCCTGCTGGCAACTGTGCAACAACCAACAGCAGGACACCACTGACTGACATCCTGAAAGACAACTTCCACTCCCTGCAATGCAAGCACGTTCCATGGTGGGATATCTGGCTGGGTGGGAAGGAGGACTCACAGCTCTGACCACAGTCACCAGCAGCTTTTCTCACACACCCCCTTAACACAAACTCCACACAACTCACCTGGGAGAATGCAATGCCTCACACTCTAATTAAATATCCCACAAAGAACCACCACCCTGGGTTATGCTGTGTGAAGCACAGGGACACTCTTGGGACTTGTAGCCAAACAAACGCCAGTACAACACTCTCAGCCATCCTGTCAGCACAGGCACACTACCCCACAGGAAGCAGAGTCAAAAGGAAGGAAGCATGGGCATGCTGTGAAGGGG